>LPNX010079374.1:78979-168979 GCA_001517045.1 Pseudotsuga menziesii | reverse complement strand
GAAACATGGACCACCATAAAAAAAAACAGGCTCGTTCTCCCCCCCCTTCCAACAGTCAATTCACTACGGGTATTTATAGATCGAAGGGATTATTGGTAGTGGCTTGCGTTCTCCTCCTCTATCAATGCCTACACATGCCCTAAATTACCTCCTTCATCAGATCTGGGCTTGTTCAGGGAATTTAAAAACGGTTGGTTCAACGTCCCTTAACTCCAATCGTGGGGAGTAATTAAAAGGCCTTCATAATTCTAAAAACGGTTTTCCCCATTATTTCATTTTCCCGTAATCAAAGGAAACTCAAAGATGAGTATAAGATGTGTCAATTGGTGACTAAAATATCCTGTAACGGTTCCTAAACTCATGGCTAATACAGAGGATAGAATCATATCCCATTTAATATGGGTATTCGTTCTTATAATAGTTATCCATATGTAAATAAGGTACTTATATGTGTAAGCAATTTGCCTCAGTTATATATATATGATGAATCTCTTCTATATATCATCCCCTTTTTATCATATCCATATATGTGTCCCTAATCCTTTGGATTGTTTTATCCTTGGTTCTTTCTTTAACCTCTCCAACCCTCCCGTCAAGGTTACTAGGATTGAGTGTTCTGCTAGGGTGTCTTAAGTTGGGATAAATTTTTATCCAGGGTGGGTTTAGTTAGCCCTTTTGTTTAAGTTGTGTCAATGCATTTTCATCTCTTAAGTATTTTCACTTCGGTTGTTAATTTTTATAAGCCACAAGGTGTTGTCTTGTTGGGGCCTTGGCCTTGAGCTCCTCACCGAGGCAAGTACATTAATATGCGAATTTACAAAATATTAGAGGGAATATGAGAGGGATATTACAATCGGTCTTGAATTTTCAATGCTAGTTATTTGAGTGTGCAGGTTTAGCCATTAACACAGCTTCAATTTATAGGTATGAATCCCTAGACTATTTATTCTGTTTTCCCTGATTAATATTAGCTATGTTTGGTAAATTATTACTATGCATTTCTATCTATAAAAGCTACCTATAAACCATTCTACATTTAAATACAAGATAAATAATCCATTTAATACCTTTCAAGCTCTGCTATATTGAAAAAAAACGAGAATGTTGTGACCATCCTTTTGGTCCTCGATTCACATCTTTGTCACATATAAAACCCACAGTCCTATCTTAAACCATTTCATTTATGCATAAAATTTAAACAAAATTACATAACATACAATCTCATTTCATATAACAAAGTAAATAATACATCATACACAGGAAATTGTATCATCTATTAAAGCCATGTCGAAATCAAATTACAAACTCAAGTATTACAATGGGGACGGGAATCAAATTCTCTTGGAATACAAGCCAACCCCTTTTATATAAATCAAAATACAACTTATTACAATTATCCATGCATAGGATTCAAACCTTGTGGCTATCAATTCACCAAGGCCACACTATACAACAAAGTATGCAGGTTACTTTCGTATAATCAACACTATTACGATAACAAGCCATTATGTTAAAGTGAGGTTGTAAGACCCTGTTTTTTACCCAATGTTGTAAGCACAGCCTTGGCCAAAAAAAATATTAACACAGTCTACTTAAAATCCTAACCCCAGTGACAAAGGCAATCGTGGGTTTACACCCCTGGCATCTATATAGTACACATAATATACTGAACGCATGATATCATACACAATTTGAATATATTAACGACTAACTATGTTCATGATTTCACCTCACAAGTTAAGCAAAAAAATGTAAACAGTAATAAAACACAGTGAAGCTATCGCAGCCACGATGGGAAATGCTGAAGCCATTTATGGCATGGCCTTACACCATGTTGTCAACCCTTACAATCAATTATTAATACCCAACAACCAGACCATAAACGAAGGCGTATGGCTCTGTATAAACCATCATAATAAACCTTTAGCGTGGAAATTAAATTCCATACACACACAGTAAGCCTAATAACCATGTCCATCTCATAAACGCAAGGTATTTACATTATGAACAATAATTCCAATCACAATCTTTCCACACCTTCACCATTAAAATCCAAAACAAAGTCCACACAAGCATGCCAATGGGCTATGGCACCATTGTAATCAATGGTGCAGCCCATGGCTCAAAATCCCAAATCCATTTATGATTTACATAACCCAAAACTTAAATACACAAATCCTGTGAGAAACATGAGTTGCTCCATGGCCAAAACCTACACCATTAATTTAAAACCCAAGTTTGCGCAATACAAAGCCCGAAGTTAAATTCAGAACTCGCAGAGAATCCCAACATCAAATAGTGAAACAACATGTAGATAGGTTGAGAGACAACAAGCGTAAGCTTATTAGAA
Organism: Pseudotsuga menziesii; assembly: GCA_001517045.1. Taxonomy (NCBI): domain Eukaryota; kingdom Viridiplantae; phylum Streptophyta; class Pinopsida; order Pinales; family Pinaceae; genus Pseudotsuga; species Pseudotsuga menziesii. The sequence goes on along the minus strand of LPNX010079374.1, from coordinate 166,629 downwards.
AGGCTTATCTTGCATATTGCTCACAGTAAAAACCCTGACAGAGTTAGAGCCACACTACGCATCACCACACTTCGGCACCAACAACCAACCAACAAAGCTTTAAATCATAAGTATGGAAACAATAAATATTGAAAGAACAAAGCTTTAGTAGGCACAATATCACATTCGAGGTCTAAAGGTCACCTCCATAACCCCTGCACTAAGAAGAACAAACCCAAAAATACAAACGAAATGACCAAACCATCCTGAGCCAATCCTAATGGAGGGATGCCACGAAAACCAAGATGCATTAATGGCACTAGTTGGTTTCCACCACCAAATACAAAACCCACTAAGCTATAGTTTGGTACCGTCCATTTAGTATTGCTCTCCATTTCCATGCAAGGGTTAAAACGCCTTTACCATATGTTCCAAACCATATGTTATGTCACCACCGCAAATCATATCACAAGGTAACACATTACAACGTTTATGTTATAGCAAGGTTTAATATATTACAATGTTAAGGTTTAGTGCATAGTCCAGGCTAGGTCTGTGGTAGTATTAAGTCAAGCTACAAGAATTATAGATTAAATAACATATATACCATAGGCTTAAAGCCTTAATTTAATACAATGCAAATTGTTCTAAGGTTAATCCTTAGTGAACATGGGATATGTAATATGCCATGTTAACATTTAACCCTCATAAAAATCAAAGGTCTGTCATTAAGCCATGAACATAACTTGCAGTAAGAAACACGTAAGAAATGTTAATAAGATTTAATAAGATAATCATAGAATGAAATTACACTAAGATGTAAAATGATGAATTACAAAACCATAATGAAGCATAAGTAATGTACATGCAAATTTAGCAGTAATAGATAAATTGACGAGAATAGTATTATACTTGGTTATAATTTTGAGTTGGCAAAGAACTAAAGTCAACCAGCCATATGATTCTTTAGGATCAACACTTTCAGCACTCTTTACACAAGACCCCGTCGCACAGCATGAACTACATATAAGGACACATCCATATAACGACACATATAATGAAAAAATTACAAATGGAGAACAAGCATGCCCTCTTATTCGGATTTCCATATTACCTACAATGCCTTTTGGTTGTTGCAATATTTATTATTCTCGTCTTAAAGCTCGTGCATTGAGTACATGCACAATAGATTTTTGATGAGGCTTTCTTCCCATTCTGTCCCACAATCTAGCAAGCAATTCACGACTTTGATTGCATAGATCAACAACATTGTTATGTTATGACATTTTTTATAGCAAGTTTGAGTGAATATTATCGATCTTAAAGAATCAAGGTCCACATTTCACTATTTTTAATCAGAGTAAAAAAAAAAATTGTTGATTTTTGTATGTAAAATAGTTCCTTCTTAGACAATAAATTTCCCATGGAACATTTAATTCAAGGGTTTTACAAAAGTATTAGCTTCCAACTATTTAAATACAAAAACAACATATAGTAAGAATATGATAGGGCATAGTCAAATCGTAGGAATTCACACCATGGAAAATAAGTGTCACATAAATGACAACTGTGTGTCACACAAGTAATAGGTGTGGTAGTGACCCCATGATTATCATAAAGTTCATAAATAATAATAATAACAATGAGTGAATGGCACTAGGATAGAGCTGCAAATGCAATCGCTGGTGACCAAAATGATCATCACTTCCCATTAAGCTTTATAAACAAATTCCTTGTCGCCAAGTGTACCTACATGAAAATATAACATGAATGCATTAGTTCGACAAAACTAGGTAAGCCCATTGTGACAAGTAGAAACTGTTACCTCTCAGGTGGTTACAAGAAAGACTAGTCTCACCACTCCACCCCTTTATCACATAAAAAAGTCAAGTTAGAATCATGTATACAATAGTAAGCATAGGTTATAAATAATGAAGTATGTAAGCAAATAACTAACTTAAAAATTGATACTTAACCATAGTACAAATAGTAATCAACATAAAAACAATGTGAGAAAGATATTAATAACCGCATTGTAACATCCCTCGCCACCTTGACCTAGAACTCACAGTGTAAGTAAACATGACTATAAGTATCGACTATAAACCTTTGTCAAGTTATGATTATAATTGATAGGGTTAACAACTAAAAGCTTCGAACGACTAAAACGACATTTGGCGACAAACCCACTAGGGGGAAAGGGCTTTCCGGAAAAGGGGAACTGAGAAACTCCTTGAATGATTATTGTGTGTGTGTGTAAATGCTAAGTGAATAGAGAGTAATGTCTAATTACTAGCGTGACAGTCTTTGGTCTCTATAGGGGATTCGATTAAGAAATTATACAAAAAACAATGCCTTATTTATTAAGGGAGCAAGGGGACCATGCAACGGTTGAAGCATGGAGAGCTAACAATTATTTTAATTTACATAATGCCTTATGTATAGTTAAAAAGCTCTTTTTACCACATTATATATGCTAAAATAATTCAAGGCTAAATGACAGTTACCCTTCAACAGCTATATATTTATATATATTAAAAAGATAGCACAATGGGATACATTTGTATGAAAAACATATTGATACAAAACCATTATTAAAAGAAAAACCTTTAGAAGTCATAATCTTTTCCCTTCATATGTTGTGGAGCATCATACTATGCTATATATGTATATAGAATGGGATATTATTTAGCATTATTCTTAAATGTGTGATTAATGTGTAAATGCGTAGTTTTCATATCAGAGTTTTATATTATAAAAATGGGAATGTTTCAAACAAAAAAAACCTCAAGCACTATTAGAAATTGAAAATGGTTAAATTAATTAAAATAGAAAAGGGTAGTGCCTTTAAAGGAAAAATCATGAGGTATAATTGGAAAGGTGAAAAAATACCAAAAGAGAAGCGATTTAGTTGCCAAGTTATGGGCAATATCTTTTATCCCACATACTCTTGGGAAGGAAAAGAAGGGCGCTATAAACTTATTAAAGAAGAATATGTAAGAAGGGTGAGAGCGCCCTCTTGAAGGCAGTATCGCTGTCCGGCGAGTTTTCTGTGTGATATATCTTTACTGATATGTTTATCTTGAAGGCAGTATCGTTGTCCCGCAAGTTTTCTGTGTGATATACCTTTACTGATATGTTTATCTCGAAGGCAGTATAGTTTTCTGTGTGATAAACCTTTACTGATATGTTTATCTCGAAGGCAGTATCGCTCTCCAGCAAGTTTTTGTGTGATATATCTTTACTGATATCTTTATGTTGAAGGCAGTATTGCTGTCCGGCAAGTTTCTGTGTGATATATCCTTACATATATGTTTATGTTGAAGGCAGTATCGCTGGTCCGACAAAATTTCTGTGTGATATATTCTCGTTTTTAAGCTAGATGTGCTGTTTGATCTTTTTATAAGCGGAAAACAGTATCACGTGTCCGGCAAATTTTCTGTGTGATATACCCTCCTTTTTAAGCTGCATGTGAAATCACAGTTCTAGAAAGCCATCCTGCTATACCGGTTATTTGCATAGAAGGCGGTATCGCAGGTTTGGCATTTTTTTTTTTCTGTGTGATACATACCCTTTTAGCTGCATGTGAAATTTCAGTATGCTGGTTATGTGCATAGTGTGTTATTACGCAGGAGGTGAATTCACAGATTGAAGATGCCATCGTTATTTGTTGTTTTCTGCACCTGGTTGTTGAGCCGAATGTGAAATCGTAGATCTTAATGCTCATCTTAGTTTGTTGTTCATTGTATACAACGTTACATTGGTGAATGTGAAAATGTAGATTGAGAAGGCTATCTTGGTATCCTGTTTCTTGCATATAATTTTTACAGGATGAATGTAGAATCGTATTTTGTATGGCCCAACATAAAAACGCTAACCCAATGCTAGCTTAAATTAATTTCTAATCCTGAGCTTTCGCGGGCCCTAGCTTAGCGTTTTGGATCTGCATGGGATGAATAGTTGAGAGTATCCATTTCTATGTGTTATTTTTTGGCATGCTAGCCTTGCATAGAGGTTTAATGGCTGAAGATGGATACACAGATCTAGAAGGATGCTTTGCATTTTATTTAATCTTTTTTATATATAAGCAAAATCTGAAAATTGCTAACCCAAATGAATAGTTAGCCTCTGCATTGGTTTTGCACTCATCTATTTGGGAATTGCAGATCCTCGTACTCATTTGAGGAATCCACATTGTACCCTTTTGTATGGCTGAAACAAGTAATATCGTGCCCTAGATTTTGAATAGATATTTTAAATCGGTCTCCATATTTGGTTTCTTTAAAAATGATAATCCTTTTGACCTAGAAGATTCTATAAAAATTGTTGACTATTTCTGGAAAAAAGTATACTATGAACCCTAAATTATAGTAAGTGTATTGCTGTCCTAGTCAAATTATACTGCAGTTGCAGCTAAATTCGTTGCGAACTTGCAATATTCAAGATGCTGTTGTTATCTTAAGTATATATATACTTTTCTGCACTAGAGATGAAGTCTATTGTTCTGTAGATATCAGTATGTTTCTGATAGACTTGGTATGGCGATATGAAATTGCATGTTAGCAATGTAGTTGGGTTCATAACACACAATAACACATCCATACATCATGGGAACATCAAGCAAAAATCCGTCACTTCAATTAGCAAGATTATCTAATACATCAAGCAAATACACATGTACACTTGTACTATGAAATAAGGGAGTGTTGTATTATGAACAAACCAGAGTAATGGCCGATAGGGGTAGCTGGTTAGCATTGTGTTGATAAATGGTGTGGTCGAACCATGAAACATGTTTAGAACACTTGGGGATGTTCCGTTAACCTTAGTGGCTTCATCGCCCAAACTCAGGGGTGACTCTAGGCGGTATAATGCACGCCAGATAGAGTCAGTTGGTTGGGTGGAATGTCGAAGTGAAGTTTTCAGTCGATCCAGTCTTTTAACTTAGAAAATGAAGTTTTAATTTAGTTTAGTTTCTAGTTATTAGTGTTAGTCATTAAAGTGAAAATGAAGTTGTAATTTAGTTTTAATTTCTAGTTATTAGTGTTAGTTGTTAAAGTGGCTAGCTGCATTTATAAAATGAGTTTATATTTTCCTCTTTGAATTGTTGAATATTTCAATGCTAAGTTGTTAAGCATAGGGAAGGAGTCGTAATGAGGATGCGAATGATGAAAATATGGTAGGGCACCGTACAGTATATATGCATTCGATTATGCAATAGATTATTTTATTCTATTCATCAAACTATAATTGTCTAACCATGTTGTACCTAACAACCGCCTTGGGGATTCTTGTCCCTTCGCCTGTTGTTTGTGCTTGGAAGAGCAATGCTTGCTATTATATTGGTGATATGGTTTTTATTCATGCATAACTAAATTTGTTGATATAGATAGGTATCATTCCAAGGACTATTACATGAACAAACCATTGTATCTGTCATGCCTATGATTGAATAACTTATGAATAGAGAAAGATCTCCTAATTTTGATTGTATAAGAATTATTGAAGTGCTTGCAGGACAAGTAGTCGAATCATCTTGAAATGACAAGAACTCAAGGTAATTAGAAATGAACTCATGGAAATTATAAATGAACATAATCTACATGTAACTGTGTATGTCTCCTATATAATCTTGTTGTAAAGTGAGTGGCAAATGGAGGCAGTCAAATTAACATCCTAGTATTCCTGGCGTGTAGTTTGAAATGTTTTGTATGACTTAGTTTGGTTTAAGAGGTTGCAAGTAACATGAGGATCACATGGAGAAATAAAGAATATGCATGCTATATTTTGGTATTCCTTAAGGATGTTTTTATGGTCAAACAACGTAAGAATGAGCTTAATCCAATGGGTGTAACTAAGTCTTCGTGATGTAGAGAAAAATAGTTTCGTATTCCTTCTAAGAATCAATTTTAGTTCATTGGGATGTCACATTTTGAGTGTCCTTGATGTTGTTATCTTAGGTGCTTTTGGTATATTTACCTTTTATTTATTCTCATGGTAAGGATGTTGTAGAAAGTCTTTTATGTATGAATTGAATCTAAGAAGGACTGTTTAGGGAAGATTGCTCCTTAATCCTTATAAAGACGACAGATAGTCTAATAGGGAAGAAAAGCCAGATTTCTATTTTGTACAAGAAGGTAATACTGTAAAAGATAATGAAAAATGTTACTGTTGTCTTACTATTTTATGGTATGCATAGTACTACGATGATGACATGTTGTGACTTACATAAAAAACAATTCTCAAATGATTGTTTTACAATGCACATGGGTTTTGACATACATGATTTGAAATTTGATAAAGGTTGCTACTAACAGATTGGTCCCCTTTGTAGTAATAGTGTAACAAAAAAGAAAAAAGGAAAATTCCACACATTTTGGCACCCAGGTATAAGAGGGACATTACATATGGTATCAGAGCAAAGGTCTAAAAACTTGGGCCTATTTGGCTCAAAAATGATTCTACCTATTTTGTTTTTTGTAAATTGATGATCAAGTTGGCTTGAGATAAAACGAATTGACGAACTCGCGTTGATCTACAACACAAGTACCGTAAAGTGCAGCAACTTCAAGTAATTATATATATTGGTTGAACTTGTAGTTATGCAGAAATAGCCTCTCCACTTCAATGTGAGGCCCAACGAGGTAAGTACATAGATTTGTTGATATTTTGTTTATTTTAAAGATGTTTTATCCGCAATTAAGACAAGTGTATCCTCTCCTTTTGAGTTGCATAAAATTTTGGTAAAGGTATGGAAGTCTGCATAAATGCACACAAGACAAATAAATTTATTTCAGAAGCAATTCATAGTTGGAATGGATGCTAATGAATTGAGATATATTTGTAAGGAACTGGTGAATAGGAATTTAAAGTTCTGTAACTTTTGTTTGCTATTTAGCAATGAATAAAAATGTGACTCATAAATATGTTTCCACTCTTTTTAGAAGTCCCATCATGTCATGAAAAGTAAGTAAAAACTGACCTTACACCATTTTAGAGTAAGATGACAAGGTGGCTATTAATGAATTTTGATGAATAAATCATTTAAAAGAGTAAATATATTACCCCAAAAACTTAGCAAGTGTAGCTAAATTCATTGTGTGCAAAATCTAACTGAGAACATAAGTGATTCTGAAGGGATGACTATATTAAAAACACATAATGTTATGCAGGTATACAAAATATATACGAAATGAATGCTAGTAGTAAGGCACAAATGCATAAATGCTAGCACCTTTATGAACAAATTACTGTTAACTAAGAACAATTGTTCTGGTTGGGGATAATAGTTTTCATAGGAACTATTGGTTCTCAATTTTTGGGTCCATAAAGAAACAACAGGAACAGACCCTTGATGCTTCCCCTATAGGTGTGCAGAGCAATAACATATGACATTGTGGCCTAAATGGACATAAACCTGAGGTAAAAATTTATCATGGAATTGCTATTGTTTTGTTTTGGAAATAGTGGGGAATGCTTATATAAGATGCTATGTTGTGAACTGTTATAAAGTAGAACATGGTTTCTTGAAGAATCTCCATTTAGATTTCCATTAACTACTAAATGAGTGCTGAGTGTATGTAGAAACTGAATGAAAAAGTTGTGGTTAGATGCAATGTAATGCAAGAGAAGCCAAGGAAATCAGGCTGTGCAGACATAGAGACTATCGATCTTTCCTACATACTTGCAAGGTACGACAACAAATCTTTCAAAGACATGAAATTACATTTACCTATGAAGTCGGCCTACAATGCAGCCGAGGTAAGTAATAAAATATGTTGTGCTTAAGAAATCAATAGAATGCCTTAGTGGTAAAAGGAGTGTACTAGTATAAAGACTCTTACTTGATAAATGAGAAATGAAGTAAGACATGACTTATGTTCTTTGAATCAATGATATGATGAGCTGACCGCCTATGGTGTGATTGCAGGCATGACACATTATCACCACGAGGAAGTGGTGATGGAGGTAGTGGATGAAAGCTACCTTGTTTTCCCCCGGGCCAGCGAGGGACCACTGTGCATTCTGGGGACACCCAGATGTAAGAAATTTTGTTTGAGACTCGTTCCGCACACATTAGAGGACTGTCACATGAGTGGGGGACTCTGTGAAAAGAATAACCTCTAGGCGCTATGGAGGTGTGCGACAACGGAGTGCCTCAGCTTGGTGAAGCACCCTTAAGAGCACAAAAGGAGATACGAGGGTATCATCCTTGTGTTGGGTGGCTTGAATCGGTAGTTGGAGTACTGTTAGCACTTCGAGTGCTGGGATGGAGGAACATCCCGAGAAAAGAATAATGATAAAGCACCCTGAATAGCACAAAGGAGATACATGAAGGGTTGGTATCGTCCTTGTGTTGGGTGGCTTGATTTGGTACTTGGAGTACTGTTGGCACTTGGTGTGCTGGGATGGAGGACATCCAAAGAAAGGAAAATGCCAGGAAAGGTATGTGCAATACAGGTAAAATGGTACCTATAGGTTTCCTTATTGGCAATATAACTGACGTGTTATGATAATTGTATGGTGTTAAGATTCCTGAGTTTTACATTGTTAACAATGTCGATGTAGTAGACATGCATATATATGCTTAACATGCAGGTTTGGTGACCTAACCCCACCTGTCAAGAAGGGTTAAGAAATATAAAAAGCAAGCATTAAGAAACTGAAGAAGAAAAGGAGACAAGGCTAGGAAAACAGGTAACATCGAGGACGATGTTAATTCAAGGGGGAGAGGATGTAACATCCCTTGCCACCTCGACCTAGAAATCACAGTGTAAGTAAACATCATTGTAAGTATCGACTATAAACCTCTGTCAAGTTATGGTTATAATTGATAGGGTCAACGACTGAAAGCTTCGAATGACTAAAACGACATTTGGTGACGAACCCACTAGGGGGAAAGGGATTTCCGGAAAAGGGGAACTAAGAAAATCCTTGAATGATTATTGTGTGTGTGTGTAAATGCTAAGTGAATAGAGAGTAATGTCTAATTACTAGCATGGCAGTCTTTGGTTTCTATAGGGGAGTCGATTAAGAAATTATAGAAAAAACAATGCCTTATTTATTAAGGGAGCAAGGGGACCATGCAACGGTTGATGTATGGAGAGCTAACAATTATTTTAATTTACATAATGCCTTATGTATAGTTAAAAAGCTCTTTTTACCACATTATATATGCTAAAATAATTCAAGGCTAAATGACAGTTACCCTTCAACAGCTATATATATATATATATATTGAAAACATAGCACAATGGGATACATTTGTATGAAAAACATATTGATACACAGCCATTATTAAAGGAAAAATCTTTAGAAGTCATAATCTTTTCCCTTCATATGTTGTGGAGCATCATACCATGCTATGTATGTATATAGAATGGGATATTATTTAGCATTATTCTTAAATGTGTGATTAATGTGTAAATGCATAGTTTTCATATGAGAGTTTTATATTATAAAAATGGGAATGTTTCAAAAAAAAAAAAACTCAAGCACTATTGGAAATTGAAAATGGTTAAGTTAATTAAAATAGAAAAGTGTAGTGCCTTTAAAGGAAAAAGCATGAGGTATAATTGGAAAGGTGAAAAAATACCAAAAGAGAAGCGATTTAGTTGCCGAGTTATGGGAAATATCTTTTATCCCACATACTCTTGGGAAGGAAAAGGAGGGCGCTATGAACTTATTAAAGAAGAATCTGTAAGAAGGGTGAGAGTGTGCCCTTGAAGGCAGTATCGCTGTCCGACAAGTTTTATGTGTGATATATCTTTACTTATATGTTTATCTTGAAGGCAGTATCGTTGTCCGACAAGTTTTCTGTGTGATATATCTTTACTTATATGTTTATCTTGAAGGCAGTATCGTTGTCCGGCAAGTTTTCTGTGTGATATATCTTTACTTATATGTTTATCTTGAAGGCAGTATCACTGTCTTGGAAGTTTCTTGTGTGATATATCTTTACTTATATGTTTATCTTGAAGGCAGCATCGCTGTCTGGCAAGTCTTCTGCGTGATATCTCTTTACTTATTTGTTTATCTTGAAGGCAGTATCGCTGTCCGGCAAGTTTTCTGTGTGATATATCTTTACTTATATGTTTATCTTGAAGGCAGTATCGTTGTTCGGGAAGTTTTCTGTGTGATATATCTTTACTTATATGTTTATGTTGAAGGAAGTATCGTTGTCCGGCAAGTTTTCTGTGTTATCTATATTTACTTATATGTTTATGTTGAAGGCATTATCGCTGTCCAGTAACTTATCTGTGTGATATATCCTTACATATATGTTTATGTTGAAGGCAGTATCGCTGGTCCGGCAAAATTTCTGTGTGATATATTCTCCTTTTTAAGTTGGATGTGTTGTTTGATCATTTTATAAGCAAAAATAATGTCTTATGCGCTGCTCCTTACATATATGTTTATGCTGAAAGCAATATCGTGGGTCCAGCAAATTTTCTATGTGATATACCCTCCTTTTTAAGCTGCATGTGAAATCGCAGTTCTAGAAGACCATCCTGCTATACGGGTTATTTGCATAGAAGGCGGTATCGCGGGTTTGGCATTTTCTTTTTCTGTGTGTGATACATCCCCTTTTAGCTGCATGTGAAATTTCAGTATGCTGGTTATGTGCATAGGGTGTTATTACGCTGAAGGTGAATTCACAGATTGAAGATGCCATCATTGTTTGTTGTTTTCTGCACATGGTTGTTGAGCCGAATGTGAAATCGTAGATCTTAATGCTCATCTTAGTTTGTTGTTCATTGTATACAACGTTACATTGGTGAATGTGAAAATGTAGATTGAGAAGGCTATCTTGGTATGCTGTTTCTTGCATATAGTTTTTACAGGATGAATGTAAAATCGTTCTTTGTATGGCCCAACGTAAAAATGCTAATCGAGTGCTGGATTAAATTAATTTCTAATCCTGAGCTTTCACGGGCCCCAGCTTAGCGTTTTGGATCTGCATGGGATGAATAGTTGAGAGTATCCATTTCTGTGTGTTATTTTTCGGTATGCTATCCTTGCATAGAGGTTTAATGGCTGAACATGGATACGCAGATCTAGAAGGATGCTTTGCATGTTATTTAATCTTTTTTTAATCTATAAGCAAAATCTGAAAATTGCTAACCCAAATGAATAGTTAGCCTCTGCATTGGTTTTGCACTCACCTATTTGGGAATCGCAGATCCTCGTACTCATTTGAGGAATCCACATTGTAGCGTTTCGTATGCCTGAAACAAGCAAGATCGTGCCCTAGATTTTGAATATATATTTTAAATCGGTCTCCATATTTGGTTTCTTTAAAAATGGTAATCCTTTTGACCTAGAAGATTCTGGAAAAACTGTTGACTATTTCTCGAAAAAAGTATACTATGAACCCTAAATTACAGTAAGTGTATTGCTGTCCTAGTTAAATTATACTGCAGTTGCAGCTAAATTCGTTGCAAACTTGCGATATTCAAGATGCTGTTGTTATCTTAAGTATATATATACTTTTCTGCACCAGAGATGAAGTCTATTGTTCTGTAGATATCAGTATGTTTCTGATAGACTTCGTATAGTGATATGAAATTGCATGTTAGCACTGTAGTTGGGTTCATAACACACAATAACACATTCATACTTCATGGGAACATCAAGCAAAAATCCGTCACTTCAATTAGCAGGATTATCTAATACATTAAGCGAATACACTTGTACACTTGTACTGTGAAATAAGGGAGTGCTGTATTATGAACAAACCAGAGCAATGGCCGATAGGGGTAGCTGGTTAGCACTGTGTTGATAAATGGTGTGGTCGAACCATGAAACATGTTTAGAACACTTGGGGATGTTCCCTTAACCTTAGTGGCTTCATTGCCCAAGCTTGAGGGTGACTCTAGGCGGTATAACGCGCGCCATATAGAGTAAGTTGGTTGGGTGGAAATTCGAAGTGAATTTTTTAGTCGATCCAGTCTTTTAACTTAGAAAATGAAGTTTTAATTTAGTTTAGTTTCTAGTTATTAGTGTTAGTCGTTAAAGTGAAAATAAAGTTGTAATTTAGTTTTAATTTATAGTTATTAGTGCTAGCCGGTAAAGTGGCTAGCTGCATTTATAAAATGAGTTTATATTTTCCTCTTTGAATTGTTGAATATTTTAATGCTAAGTCGTGAAGCGTAGGGAAGGAGTCGTAATGAGGATGCGAATGATGAAAATATGGTAGGGCACCATATATTATATATGCATTCGATTATGCAATAGATTATTTTATTCTATTCATCAAACTATAACTGTCTAACCCTGTTGTACCTTAACAACCGCCTTGGGGATTCTTGTCCCTTCGACTGTTGTTTGTGCTTGGAAGAGCAATGCTTGCTATAAGATTGGTGATATGGTTTTTATTCATGCATAACTAAAGTTGTTGATATAGATCGGTATCATTCCAAGGACTATTACATGAACAAAGCATTGTATCTGTCATGCCTATGATTGAATAACTTATGAATCGAGAAAGATCTCTTAATTGTGATTGTATAAGAATTATTGAAGTGCTTGCAGGACAAGTAGTCGAATCATCCTGAAATGACAAGGAATCAAGGTAATTAGAAATGAACTCATGGAAATTATAAATGAACATAATCTACATGTAATTGTGTATGTCTCCTATATAATTTGGTTGTAAGGTGAGTGACAAATGGAGGTAGTCAAATTAACCTACTAGTATTCCTTGCGTGTAGTATGAAATGTTCCTTATGACTTAGTTTGGTTTAAGAGGTTTCAAGTAACATGAGGATCACATGGAGAAACAAAGAATATGCATGTTATATTTTGGTATTCCTTAAGGATGTTTTAATGGTCAAACAACGTAAGAATGAGCTTAATCCAATGGGTGTAACTAAGTCTTCGGGATGTAGAGAAAAAAAGTTTCCTATTCCTTCTAAGAATCAATTTCAGTTCATTGGGATGCCACATTTTGAGTGTCCTTGATGTTGTTATCTTAGGTGCTTTTGGTATATTTACTTTTTATTTATTCTCATGGTAAGGATGTTGTAGAAAGTATTTTATGTATGACTCGAATCTAAGAAGGACTATTTACAGAAGATTGCTCCTTAATCCTCATAAAGACGACAGGTAGTCTAATAGGGAAGAAAAGCCAGATTTTTATTTTGTACACGAAGGTAATACTGTAAAAGATGATGAAAAATGTTATTGTTGTCTTACTATTTTATGGTATGCACACTAAGCCATTTTCAGGGCACTATGATGATGACATATTTTGAATTACATTAAAAACAATTCTCAAATGATTGTTTTACAATGCGCATGGTTTTTGACATATTTGATTTGAAATTTGATAAAGGTCTCTGCTAACAGATTGGTCTCCTCTGTAGTAATAGTGTAACAAAAAAAAATAAAAAATTCCACACATATTGGCACCCAGGTATAAGAGGGACATTACATGCATCGAGGAATATTGAAAAAGGACCTAAGAACAACTTATGACAATACAATAGTACAATGAGAATACGACACATTTCGTAAAGTTCAATTAATGTCCACCATAGGTAGTTTTGACTAGCCTAATAAATTTTTTTTCAATTTTTTGGGACATTACAAGTGGTATGAGATCCTAGTTTCAACAGTTAGAGATCTAATGGGTGTACCAAACATTTTTTGCAAAGAAAATTAGGTATCTTTTAAAAAAAATTTAACTAACAAATTTTTTCGTCATATTAAAAATTTGCAATTTCAGGAATTTTTACATAATAGCTCAAATCATGAACACCTAAGAAGATAAAATCCGACAAGGGAAATTGCATAACCACCCACCTAGGAAGTAGAACTTGTGGTGGAACTGAATTCTAATATTATGAAGACCATAGAAATTCTTCAAGAATACTTGCAAAGTTTCAGAGATGACAATCCGAGTGAAAGAAAATAATAGCAAGCAACCAATGAAGTATTGTTGTGCAATATGATGGGAGGAAGCCCACAGGGGAAACCCACTTCTTCCACAAATAGGTTCAAAAAGAGGTAAATAATTAACATCATCAAAGTCATCATTTTAATTATCATAATCAGGATCATCCATTCTAGCATTAAATGTATCACGGATCAATGTCTTTGTACTATCATATACTTCAATATGATCATTAACTTGTTCTTCATTATTCATAGCTCCATGGTCCATCAATGACTACTTTGAAAGAATATCCTCTTGGTGATATTTTGTAGGATGTGTTTACTTTATAAATACATGAAACTATCAAGATATATTAGTTAATATAATAAATATCAAAATGATACATATATTTACAAAACCAATCCATATAAGGACACATATAATGAAAAACTTACAAATGGATGATAGGCATGCCCCCTTCTCCGCATTCCCATATTACCTACAATGCCTTTTGGCTGTTGCGATGTTTATTATTCTCATCTTAAAGCTCACACATTGAGTACATGCACAATAGTATTTCTGATGAGGCTTTCTTCCCATTCCTTCCCACAATCTAGCAAGCAATTCACAACTTTGATTGCATAGATCAACAATATTGTTATGTTATGACATTTTTTTATAACAAGTTTGAGTGATTATTATCGATCTTAAAAAATCAAGGTCCACACATCACTATTTTTAATCGCAGTAAAAAACAAAATAATTGTGGATTTTTGTATGTAAAACAGTTCCTGCTTAGATTATAACTTTCCCAAATGGTTGTTTGCATAGAAAACATGTAACAATATTCCTATTATATAGTTTTTAAAAATAAGTTATCGTGTGATATCTCATTAAAATAAGATTTTGAGAGTTGTAATTAATGTGATGACTCTCATCATATATTAGTTAGCAAAAGTATTGGAGATGTTATGAATTGATTTAGTCTCTAGCATTTTCCCAATTAACAGGTGATAGATTTGTCAATATACATTTATTATTTATATTTAAGTTTCAAAAGATATGTATGTTCTTTATACAAACCAAAGCATTGTTATATAAAATATTGGATCTTAAGAATTGAAAGCTTCACTACAACCTTATTTACGTTATTGGTGGATGTAGTAAGACATTTAATCATGAATTTTTCTTTGATTCTCTCTTTCAAATAATTTTATTTCCAAAGAAAAAATCATTCATTTTCCATGAGCATCGTTGGTAAGTAATATTGCAAATAATCTAGTTGTGCACGCATACTCTGTTTACATTTCACAACTTTATATAGTGTGCATTGATAATTAAAATGTAACAAGATATAGACATAGAAATTTATTGACATTTTTGGGTCCCATGTCTTAGAAATCCTAAAAGAATTAGAAATTTTGAAATATATGTTAGTTTAGCAAACATTTTTTCTATTCAAATTTAAAACATTCTCGTTTATTTTATTGAAAGATGAGGTCCCTATATTATTCATGGAGGTTAATAGAGAGTGCATTCACTTTAGTGAACAAAGATTTAATGTTGGGGATTGGGCATTTTTAAGACTACAACCATTTAAACATATGTCCCTGAAGAACACCAAGAAGGATAATAAATTATCACCTAAATACTCAGGTCCCTAGAAGGTGTTAAAAAAGATTGGTAGTATGACCTACAAATTGGAGGTACTTGCATCTTCACAAGTCCATCATGTTTTCCATGTTTCTTGTTTAAAGAAGGTTATAGCTGACAAGCTACTAGTTCAAATGATGTTACCAGAACTTGATGAGGAAGGAAAAATCATCTTGGATCCTAAAGAAATTACTGAAATACAAACTACACGACTTCGAAATCGATCAATTTCAGAATATTTCATTAAATGGAAGAACTTGCCTAGAGAAGATTCAACATGGGAAGATGAGTCCTTTATACATCAGCATCCAGAACTACTTCAACGTTGAGGGAAATACTTTTTGAAGGTGAGGGGCAAGTTAAACCTTTAATGATGACACATTACACCACACAGAGTGGCACATTACCCCCTATATTGTAGTGCATTACATATTATCTATGTAGGCTTGGGTCTATTAGCGGGTTTATTAGTTGTTATTGTACACTTTTATCTTCTATATATAGGAAGGAGATGTCCTCATTTTGGCATCATATCATCTTATATTTTCTTGTACATTGTGTAAGAAGGTTCCTCCCTTGAAGATGAATAATAATTATCTATATTCATCTTTTAGGCATATATTACTCTATTATTGTCTATTTCTGCTCTTTTTATGCTATATATGGGATTTGGTTGCATAACTCTAGGTATATGAGGAAGCGTGTCTCTCTAGTTATGTTTGAGAATGAAAAAAAACCTGTCACTGTAGTGGTACTGAGTGATGTGAGTAATTGTCTATCTGATAAATGGAGAGCTAATAGCAATATCGAAGCTGCAATAGTTGTGGAGAATGAGAAAGAGACCATTGAAAGCAGCATAGAAGCTCCAATAGTTGTTTAGAATGAGTAGCATACACATGATAGAAAAATAGAAGAAATAAGAGCATGCAATCCATCCCAACAGGAAAACACCAAAACATTAAGCAAGATTTATGAGCCGAGCCTTCTTATAGATAAGCATCTACACTATGCTTTGTGAGCCCACATTTTTTGGAGAATCACTAAAAGGTGCATAGTAGGTAAGAGCAAATGAAGAAGTCAATGAGAATGATGAAGTAAGTGACATTGATGAGGAACATGTTGAAGTGAATACTTTCCAAGAAGAGCCCAAATATATTCATATTTTTTGTGATAAAAACATTTCAGTGTGCACATAAAATAGAGAGGAAAAAAACCATGTTGCACTCTTTTTGAGAAGCTAAATAAGATGTTGAATAACATCTACTTAGCTTCAAGACCGAGAAGACAAAGAAAAATCACTCCAAGCGCACATCAAGGAAGAAAGTAAAGCTGGAATTTTTGAATGAAATGTAAGCCTACCTTTGCATTGGTAGTCTTGAAAGTATTGCCCATTTGCACTTGTAGTCTTGAAAGTATTGTTGTTTGAGTTAAGAGTAAACGGGTCTATTAAGAATTGTAATATTAACGGTCCATTATGGTCAATAGTGCATTAATTAGTTGGTTAGTTGAGTTGTTGATTTGGTCACCTTACCTAGGATTAATCACTCAAAGTATCATTTAAGCCATGGTTTTGTTGTTATGTAAAGCATTCCACTAGCCAACCCATAACTATACCCATTGTATATTCCATCATTTTTTTTATCTTTAACAATGAAAAATATTAACCCAAAAAAAATAATCATGGTTAGGTAATAGTGTAGTATGGACCAAATATCTCCACAGACAATTGTTTCTATTTATTCATTCCATCGGGTAGCCATGGCTACTGAATCCAAGGTGACTTTAAATAGCTCGGATAAGGTATTGTTCGAGGTCAATGAGCCCGTCGCCTTGGACTCTCAGATGATCAACAACATTATTGAGGATGTAGTCACCACCAACGCCATTCCTCTTTAATGTTTCTTGCAACATACTTTCGAAGGTCATCGAATATTGCGAGTATCGTGTCAAGCCCCAAAAGCATGCAGACGAGAAGTCAGCTTTTAGCCACCGCGATAACAAGGGCTGGGAACGGGAATTCGTTAAAGTTGATGACGCCGCTTTGTTTCATCTTGTTCTGGTATTCTTGAACTATTTTAGTTAAATGAATAATCTCTCAAGTCCTCTCATTTCAAGTGAAAGAGAAATAGGCTTGATCTGTTTTGTTGGTCATTTCGTTTTCTACAGTATTTTTGTGTGGCATTGATTTAGAATTGTGTGCTTGTGGTTCAATTTGTATAAATTTTGTATAAAATTTGGCATATTATGTTTTTGTGTTTGTGCAGGCTGCAAACTATTTTGATATATTTAGTCTTTTTGATCTGACATGCCTGGCTTTAGCAGATAAGGTTAAGTTGAAGACTATTGAAGAAATAAAAGAAACTTTCAACATTGTTCCTGGAGAGGAAGAGGAGGTCATGCTTGAAAATTAATGGACATTAAAATGACATAGATATCAATGTAAGGTGGTAGAAAAACATCATATATATTTTTATATGCCTATCCTATGGAATTTTTATTCTAGTCAACAATTTGTTTACAAACCTTTAATCAATATTTCAGTTATTTGAATTCATTAACTTCTTCTAGTACAATATAGTCTACCTTTAACATCGAGGACTATGGTTTGGTCTTGTTATAACATTTAGTTAAATATTTGTTAAAGGTCTTGGAGAAACTTGTACAATGATATTTGGATTTTCTAAATTCTGATAAATATTTAAACTACTAATACTTAGGAAATATTAGTTAGCAAAAGTATTGGAGATGTTATTAATTTATTTTAGTTTCTAGCATTTTACCAAGAAACATTCGATAGATTTTTTCAGCATACATTATTATTTATTATTTAATTTTATATACAATTATAATTTATTATTTAATTTTATATATACTTATTATTTATTATTTAAGTTTTAAAACAAATATATTATCTGTATACCAAAACAAAGTATTTCTATAGAAAAGATTGGATCTTAAGAATTGAACACTTCATTACAACCTTTTTTACATTATTGGGGGATCTAGTGAGATATTTAATCATGAATTTTTCTTTGTTTCTATTTGTCAAATAATTTATTTCACTCGGTAAATTTATTTATTTTCCATAAGAATCTTAGGTCATATAGAAAATAATCTAGTTGTGCACACACTGTGTTTGCATTTCACAAGTTTAAGTAGTTTTTATTGATAATTAAATTGTATCAAGATATAGACAAGAATTTATGGACATTTTTGGCTCCCATGCCTTACAAATCCTAAAAGAATTAGAAAATTTAAAATATATGTTAGTTTAGCAAACACTTTTTAAATTCAAATTTAAAAGATTCTATTTTATTGAAAGAAGGGGTCACTATATTAATCATGAAGGATAATAGTGAGTGCATTCACTTTAGTCATTCTTTCTAAAGTGTAACTATGAACTAGCATTGCATGAACAAATAGATTTTGTAATATTTTTTTCCAATGATTCCAACTTATGTTGTAGTAACAAGGAGTCAATCCACTAATGCATGAGGAAAAACAGCTACAGTTTGATGAGGATTTATAAAAGAACAAAATGAATATTGAATTTTGTTAAATATTTGTGCAAATTTAATTTCTAAGTGCCTAAAATAATTGGGTGAGTGCACAAAGTTGAGGGACCTTTTAGATGCATTGGTAGAGTGAAGTCAATCATTTTTGATCCATAAAATAGAAATCATCCCAAGAAATCTCGACAGTGCCAAGCCTATTCCCAAGGCTATAAACATGAATGCAAATTATGGTAGTACATAAAAATGTGCTCCTATTTTACCTTCCAAAAACATGCTACCATTTTGCTTCAATAAAATGTGCAAAATGAGGGAGCGGGGCTCCTTAGTGGTAAGGGGAGACATAGGAATGTGTGTTTGTGTGTGTGTGAGAGAGAGAGACAAAGATAGAGTGGAGGGGGGGTCCTTAGTGGGTTGGCATGACCTATGGATGTGTGTCTTTATGAGAGAGTAAAAGGTGTATTAGTATTTTAGGAGTTGAGGGGGTGTAAATTAATGTGGGTTGTCTAGGTGTTGGAAAGGGGATGTAGTACGCGGTGGGGTTTAGAGGTAGTTGGATTGGTTGGGGAGTGATATAAGGGAGGGGGGTGTTACAAGTAACGGGAGACTTGTGGATGTGTGTGGGATTGTCTAGGTGTTGTAGGTTATATGTTAGGGGGGTTTAGTGGTAAGGGGAGACATAGGGATGTGTGTGTGTCTGAGACAAAGATAGAGTGGAGGGAAGGTCCTTACTAGTATGGGGTGACCTGTGGATGTGTGTGTGTGAGAGAGAGAGATTAAGGGGTGTGTTAGGATTTTTGGAGTGGATGGGGGGTTAGATTAACGTGGGGTGTCTAGCTGTTGTACAGGGGATGTAGTAGGGAGTTGGGGGTTAGAGGTAGTTAGATTGGTCGGGGAGTGATATAAGGGAGGTGGGTGTTAGTGGTAAGGAGAGACCTATGGATGTGTCTTATGGATGTGTGTGGGGGTATCTAGGTGTTGTAGGTTATAGGTTAGGGGATGTTAGTTGTAAGGGGAGACATAGGGATGTGTGTGTGTGTGAGAGAGATACGGACACAGAGAAAGGTAGAGTGGAGGCATAAGGGTGGGGGGGGCAAGTTACTTAGTGGGATGGGGAGACATAGGGATGTGTGTGAGAGAGAGAGAGAGAGAGAGATTAAGAGTTGTGTTAGGAGTTTAGGATTGCGGGGGGGCTAAATTAATGTGTGTTGTCTAGGTGTTGTAGAGGGGATGTAGTAGGGGGGTGGGGGTTATAGGTTGTTGGATTGGACAGGAGTGATTAACTGAGAGGGGTGTTAGTTGTAAGGGGAGACCTGTGGTTGTGACCTGTAGATGTGTGTGTGGGTGTCTAGGTGTTGTAGGTTATAGGTTAGGGGGTGTTAGTGTTAAGGGGAGACATAGGGATGTGTGGGTGTGTGCGAGATATACACAAAGATAGAGTGGATTGGGGGTGGTCCTTAGTGGGACGGGGTGACCTGTGGATGTGTGTGTTTGTGTGTGTGTGTGTTTGAGAGAGAGAGAGAGTAAGGGGTGTGTTAGGAGTTGAGGAGTGGGGGAAAGGGGGTAGATTAGAGTTGGAGGGTGGGTGGGTGGTCATGAGCATATGTGACAATAACAAGTATTGGTTTTTACTAACAACAATGCGCACTCATTTTTGTTAAATAAAATGCATGTGCAATTTTATTGACATAAACGGGCACGTGATTTGCAACTATATGGTTTGGTTTGTGATTATACCATTTAAAGGTTTGGGGTAGGGGATGGTAACACGTTAGAGGTAGAGACCAACGGGAGTGTTAAGAGATTAGGGGTAACTAGAGAAATGGGGATTCAAAGGAGTGAGAGAATGTGTTGGTAGGTGGGGAGATAGAGAGGAGGAGGGGTGAGAGGGTAGAGGTCAAGAGAGGGGGGGTGGGATGTGTGTGTGTCTGTGAGTCTGTGAGAGAGAGAGAGAGAGTGCGCGTGAGAGAGAGAGGCTTAGGGAATATATAGGGTGTTGTGGGTTAGGTGCAGTTGGATTATTTGGGGAGTGAGAGCGAGTGGAGGAGAGGGGTTCTTAGTGGTAGGGGGAGTAAAAGGGATGTGTGTGTTTGTATGTGTGTGTGTGTGAGAGAGAGAGAGATGGTTGGGTAATAGATAGGGGGGTGTGGGTTAGCTATCATTGGATGAGTTGGGGAGTGAGAGAGAGTAGAGGGGGGGTGTTAGTGGCAGGGAGAGACAAAGGGATGTGTGGGTGTGTGTGTGTATGTGTGTGAAAGAGAGATAGAATATTGGAGAATAGATAGGGGGGTGTGGTTTAGGTGTATATGGATGAGTTGGGGAGTGAGAGAAAGTGGACAAGAAGGGATTCAATGGTAGAGGGAAGTAAATGGATGTGTGTGGGTGTTAGGGGTTGGAGAGTAAGAGAGAGTGGAGATGGGTTTAGTAATGGAGATGAGGGGGAGAGATACGTAGGAGGAGGAGGGGAGTTTTAGGTAGGGAGAGGAGGATGGGGGATTAGTAAGAATTGGGGGAAAGAGTGGGGATGTCAGTCGTACAAGGATACCTGTGGATGTCTAATGTGGGTGTCTGTGTGTGTTTGAGAGAGAGGGAGGGTTGGGTAATAGATAGGGGGGTGGGGGATAAGTGTATTTGGATGAGCTAGGGAGCAAGAAAGAGTGGACAGACAGGTTTTAGGTGTTAGGAGTGAGATATGGGTGGTAGGGGGATGCATGTGTGTGTGTGTGTGTGTGTGTGAGTGAGAGAGAGAGAGAGAGAGAGAGAGAGAGAGGGATGTTTAGGGCTTTTGGTGGGGCGGGGGAGGGTGCTAAGTGATTAGAGATAGAACAATAGGGGGTGTTTAAGAGTTAGAGGTAGAGAGAAAGGGTTGTGGGTTTATAGGTGGGGGAGGAGGGAACATATAGGTGTTATTCATACAGTGGGACATAGGTGTGATAGAGAGAGAGAGAGAGAGAACAAATGGGTAGGGTGTTAGGAAGAGAGAGGAGGAGGGGGGGTTAGTAAGAGTTAGGGGGAAGAGAGGAGTTGGGGGGGGAATAAAATAATAAATGTATTCGTGTAATTGACATAACAAGCACTCATTGTAGTATTTAAAAATGCGCTTTCATTTTGCTTCACTAAAAATTGCTCTCGTTTTGCTTAAATTCAAAAATGTACTTTCTCCAAATGATAAGGTCGAGCCTCCACCCATGCATTCATGGCATTCTTATGCTTTTCTTTGTTGTCCATGGACCCTGAAGCACATGATTGATGGGATGTTTTGTGTTGAGTGAGGAGCTCTGGAGCACATGAATGACTCATGATTTGTGTTGGGTGAGAAGCTCTCGAGCATTAGATCCTTGGCCATCGTATCCCTAGGTGTATTGTATGAGTACATCCTAATATTAGTGTTGAATGAAGAGGTTTGGAATTGCACTAAGTTTGTAACTCTCTGTTTATAGCATTGAGTATGGGATCTGGTAAGCGCTACGGGTTACTAAAAAGAATTACAAATTCTCAAGTGAAAACAAATCGAGAAAAATATTGATCTCATCATACCTTTTTTTGGTGATTAAATGAAATTTTGAATTTCTGTATTCTCATCAAGTACTAAAGAACTACCATGTTATACAAGGGAATCCAAAATGCAATGATGTTTAGAGTTTCCTATCCTAGTAAACCTAACCATCTATCAGTTGACCTTAGTGAAGAAGTGTCATTAAGTCTAGGGATCATGGTATATGATTCCCAAAGACCAAAGTTAACAAATGTTGTACTATAATGTATTTTATACATGGTATGTATACAGAATAAATATAGTAATAACATTAATGATGAAAGAAAGAAAGAGAAGCTCCATCTATTATTTCTTATTATTAAAATATAGTAAATAGTAGAATACCTACAAAGTACTAATTAAGAACTAGTTGAAAGTTCCTAAGTTAAAGTATTAAAATTTACCCAAATTAACTAAAAGAGGGTTAAATCAAGAAATCAAGGTTTCTTGATTTAATTGTCCATTTGACTGAAAAAGTATGTCTATAAAGACTCAGTCAAGAGAAAGGCTTGGGTTTCTCAAGTGAATTCTTGGAGAACAATTTCTTGCAAGAAAAAATAGAACTGATCTAGAACTAATATATGATTTAGGAAACCCTACCTTAGGAGCTCTAAGCTACTTGCATGTTGGAATCGAGCTCGGGGGATCTACATTGAAACCAGGAATGGTTCTGGGTCATGGTTGGCTAGAACGTGGTAGTTCCCAAGTGATTCAGTCATTTAATATAGAGGTCAAATATGACTATGTGTTCTTAATGCTGGTTATTTAAGTGGACAGGTTCATCCATTAAAGGAGCTTAAAAAATTATAGGTATGATATCCTAGTCTTCGTGTTCCATCTTCTAGCATAAAATGTTGGCTGAAATAGGTAAAGGTTCATATTATATCTCGTAACCCCATGTAATTGTTTCTCTATTTAAATATTCTCAGGTTTACATATTTAAATTATAACCCTATGTTGCAATTTATTTCATATACTTAAGTTACCAAAGTTTATTCATTTAAGTTTAGTTTTGTACTATCTTACTATTTAAACTCTATTTTATTGTAAGCTAGATTTTATTTCAATTCTATTATATAGCTACTCTTTATCCTAATTTACTCTACTCATAGATTCGATTTGTGAGTAGAGACATGTTTAAATTTTACAAGTAAACTAACGAGAACACTATTCATAAATATGCATTAACCATTCTAGAATAGAATACAAATATAATCTACCAAATAATAATTATATCTAAAGAATAATTTATAAATATTCTATACTAAATCCAAGGTACAAACTAGCGAATCCATTTCAAGGTTTGTATAATTAAATATACATTAAGTAACAAACCATTTTTGATTAAATAAACATTATCACAATCGTATGCATAAATCATTTACGCTCCATCTAATATTACTCACGGACATCACATAACAAGAAACCAAGTAACATTTCAATAATTAAATTAAAACCCTTAAGTTACACAAAGGTCGTAGTATCGACCCGTGTGGGTATCCAAACCCAAATCCTAGGCCATACTAGAATCCACCTTAAACATGTATACGCAGTAATCATTTCGTTAACCATACATTCATTCCAAATAACAATTAAAACTATGTAATCAAATTTATATACACGAATCATTTATTTTATTTAAACGTGATCATAATCTTTAAACAATATGTAGTAATTACAAGAGATGATAGGAATTGAATCCTCTAGGCACCAAAATCCCCAATTTCCAACAATTCATTTTATTTACATACTTATTAAATCAATTCTATTTACATATCATTAGAGGAAATTTGAATTTAAAATGGGCCTTCCAAAAATAATACAAATTCCATGTCATCATGTATTAGCTAATCAAAATGCTTTAAAAATCAGACAGGGAGCACCTCTTAAACAATTTTTTAATATAAATTTGGGGATAGGTATCATAAAAAACTACTTTTTTTGTTTGTATTTTCGACATATCTCCATGTGTTTTTTCTCAAATTTCAATCAGGAGGGCTCGTTGTATGCATAATTGAATTCTGTATCCAACAAGCACCCACTCAGCATACCTTTTATGGGCCCCGCCATGCCAAAAACAAGAAATGCCTGAAAAAACGTGATGATGACATGGATATGAGGGAGAGAGAGAGGTAGGAGGAGGAGGGGAGTTATAGGTAGGAAGAGAAGGATGGGGGATCAATAAGAATTGGGGGGAAGAGGGGGGACGTTAGTCATATGAGGTAACCTGTGGATGTCTGATGTGGGTGTTTGTGTGTGTGTGTAGGAGAGAGAGGGTTGGTGAATATATAGGGGGGTGGGGGATAAGTGTAGTTGGATGAGTTAGGGAGCAAGAAAGAATCGAGAGAGAGGTTTTAGGTGTTAGGATTGGGAGAGAGGTGCTAGGGGGATGCATGTGTGTGTGTGTGTGAGAGAGAGAGAGAGAGAGGAAGGGATGTTTAGGGGCTTTGGTGGGGGGTGGGGGGGCTAAGTGATTAGAGATAGAAAAATGGGGGGTGTTTAAGAGTTATAGGTAGATAGAAAGGTTTGTGGGTTTAGAGGTGGGGGTGAGGGAACATATAGGTGTTAGTTGTAAGGTGGGAGATAGGAGTGATCGAGAGAAAGAGAGAGAGAGCGAGAACAAATGGGGAGGTAGGGTGTTAGGAAGAGAGAGGAGGGGGGTTAAAGGTAGGGAGAGGAAAAGGGGTGATTAGAGGTAGGGAGAGGAGGAGGGGGGGTTAGTAAGAGTTAGGGGGAAGGGGGTTGTTGGGGGGGGGACATAAAATAATAGAAGTATTGGTATAATTGGCATAATAAGCACTCATTGTAGTATTTAAAAATGAGCTCTCATTTTGCTTCACTAAACGCGCTCCCTTTTTGCTTAAATTAAAAAATGTATTCCCTCCAAATGATAAGGTCGAGCCTCCACCCATGCTTTCATGGAATTCTTATTCGCATGTGTCTACTTTGGACTTTGCTTTGGATTCAACATGTCTATGCCTTAGAGTATGATAAACCATGAGTAATTCAACATTATATCCAAATTTTCAATATGCTCGTGTTTAACCATTCATATCACTATGCTGTACACCTACATTTTTTATGAGATTTTAGAAAAAGATATAGTTTTTTTTCCAGATTCCAAATATGTAAATTTTAACAGGAATACAGAAGTTTTTCTATTTTTTTCTTATTTATCTTATGTCATCACTTCTCAACTCAAAAAACACATTGTTAGTATTCCGTCCATATCTCTTTCATTTCTAACCATTTAAAAAAAATCGAATGGTGCACTAAAGAACACCGACTTCTACATGCTATAAAAAAACCATTTCCAAATAATTGCATGAATACATTCAAACGCTGCACCCACAATTGACTTACCATTTTTGAGATTTTATCTCTTAATAATATATATATATATATATATATATATATATTATTTTTATTATCAAAAAAATAGTCTTGCACTAGTACTAAATGTGTTCTATATGTATACCTATTTTCGTAAGTTTATTCCATCATTTAGTCACTTAGAGGCTGTACCCACAAAAACATATACCTTATAATTTGTCCCAAAAATAAAACGTGTCCGTTAAAAAATATCTAACTTTAGATAGTTAGCAACATTTTTAATAGCAATAAATTATATATTTGGAAACCTCATTCAATTTCCTACATTTCTTGTTGTTTAGTCATTGCAAGATTCATTGTGTAAGTGTCTCAAAATATCGATGCAAGTTTGTGGATGCTTGTTTTTTCAGTTTTCTATTGCATCTAACGTGTCAAAAGAGACCCTCATCAACTTGCACACACCCACTTAAAATCTTAAAACAATGAACTATTCATACACATAAAAAAATTTCAACCATGGGTTGTACAATGGGGAAAACCCTCGAAGCTATGAGCATAAAGAATCCTATAGAATCTTCTTACATAAAAAATAGTACATTTCTTTAGGATAGATAGAAAATAATGTATTTTATAATACTAGATTTCTTTAGATAGCTCAACTGCAAGATAAGAAGGGATAGAAACACCCCGTCAATATATAGAGAGAAAAAGATAATAAAGATGGATGAGATGAACTTTGCAACGAGTTCAATGCATTTATAACTTCAACCCTCAATATTCAATGTTGGTTTCTTTAATATTGCATAATCAATGCTCTATGCCTTTCATATTTGACATTAAACAATGTTTTACTCACTTCATAGCTAACTAGCCTCATAACTCATGTAGGATCACTTAATTACTAAGATAACTAAAGTGTCTTCATGCAATTGGTGAAACTTAAGTGTGGTCTTTTAGTTGAATTAATTATTTTTTATTAACACTTTATTTAAGTATTCTTTACTAAATATCATCTTTTCTTTGCCAAATTTCAAAAACATATTCCATGAAAATATCATATTTTCTTTGCCACATTTCAAGAGAATAGTGCATTAAAACAAGGTCTTGAAACTCAGAAGTGAACTTGCTTACACAAGGTGAACATAACAGCTCACGTGACTACCTTAGTGACAAATGCTTACAGCCTACATATAAATAATACCCTCAGAGTATTGATACATACAGAATGGATCGGGAAAGGTATTAACAGTCATAAAGCATGCTAATTTACAAGGCATTGGTAATGTAGGGTTAATATTTTCTATTTATTATGTAGGTTAAGGATATTTTTAGATAATCGATGGGCACATACCCAACATGAAGGTAGATATCTTCCTCGGCTAATTGTTGATAGCAATATGTTATGATCATAAGGTTAGTATATTGTATAAATCCCATGCTAAATAGTTATTTGACTCTACACATTTCTTTAATCATAGTGCTGGTTCATTTGACTTTAATTTAAAAATTTCATTACTATATTTGATATAATAGAGTCTACATGAAGGATTCAGTCTTGCAGATTCGATATAGCTCAAAATATGTGTAGCTTTTCAATTGCTTTTATTGCATGGATAATACTGATATTGTCAAACCATCCAATATAAAATCCCTTTAAATGTATTTGCATCACAGACTCTCAATACTTTCCCTGACCCGATTCCACATAGCAGAGAGGTAGGATAAAGAAGTTTCCATATGAGACCCGCATATAGACCACTTTAACTTGTCCATTTTAGGTGGTGAGATCCTTCCTAGTGGTCAATAATAGCACCATAGATAGAAGGAGCATCGGCATATAGTCATTTAGCTTGGACTTGTATATATACGACCCAAAGGGCCTTTCTTAAGGTACAAGGAAACAAAGCAACCATGGGTTTATTTAGTGCTCTAATTCTTAGCAATGTTGTTTCCGTGTTTGACGGGATATCAGGTCTGCCTTAGACCTAGGCACAAGAGTCATACTCGAGAGAAATGGTGGGCCATGGAATGGATTTACCCTGTTGTATGTCACAGCCTAGGGAGACTTCTCAATTCTCTAGTCTCATTTCTTCATACATGAGTTTCTGGGAAAGCACTTGAAAAAGCATCCCAGAGCCCATGAGGATAACGTGAGACTACAGTTGAGCATTTTCTTCCGTGTGCAATATACCAATACCAATTAGGGGGAAACTAATTCGGCTTGAGAGAGACCCAACAAACCAAGTATTTTAGGTTTGGAAAGGAACATACTTACATAAATCAATCTATCAAGGGGCCTTTGGTAAGGTTTTGGTTACTTAGTTCTACAAGACGCTTCGTGGCGGACCTCTCGATCCAAGGAGATGGATTATCTGCGGTGACGACACAAACCAAAGGAGTGATTGCTGTCCAACTACAGCATCATGACATATTAATTCATAGGAATCACAAATTATATAATATGCATATTTACAACAGAGGTAAAAACTGCCATCATCCCAATCTTACATGTGTACATATTATTTTGACAAATCCATAAGGTAGAAATTTAGGCATTTACTCTCATATACATATATAACAAACTTTTATCATGAAAACTTTAGAAGTCTACAATATATATATATATATATATTGTAGACTTCTAAAGTTTTCATGATAAAAGTTTGTTATTCAAGATCTTCCCATTGAATTTTTAATAAATTATATTCTAGAATTACAAGGTTTTCATGTATAAAAGTTTATTATTCAAGATATGCCTATAGATTTTTTAATAAATTCATAGAAACGATCTACATCATGGACTACCTTCTCTTTGTAGATCTAACATCTATTTTTCAACCAAAAAATGCTTATTAATATAAATAGATCAAAAATCTTCCAATATCTTAATTGAATCTAAAAACTTACTATGTGATTATTCTTAAGAAAATGACAAAAAAAACTTAAAACACCTCATTATATATATAGTATATAATATATATTAAGGAATAAATCATACAATTCAATGGACTTCTCCATCTTATTCATCCAAGTCATCATTTTTATCATATGATTTAGATTGAACATTGTAAGTATTGGCCATATCATCATAGTCATTGATGTCAGTTTTGATCATCATGTCATCGTCGATATGGTATTTATGGTTCTCTAAATCATGTTGATCATCCTCAACATTGTCTTCTTCTTCAAGACACTCTTCATTATCATCTCCCACATTATACTTTACCAGCATTCACATTAGATCGCGTGTGACAATAAATGACCAACCCCCTCTACCCGGAGCCTTAGAGTAAAATACTCATTCACATTGCCTTGGAAGAAAATAGGGATTTGTTCATGGCTAATAGAACCTTTTATTAACCATGGTATATTTATTATCATGTTAAATAATAGTTCTATCATGATAATGTTGATTCACTTGTAACCTATACTATTTGACAACAATGAATAATTTCTTCAAAATACCCATAGTATAATTTTCTGAGAGTTTTGGATGTTTGTATGTAATATTCCAAATTTTGGACCTAGCAATTATAAGCATGATCCTATTGATTATCATGTTATATTGATGTTTTATTTTGATATATTGGGTCGAAGTCCCACTACATTTTAACATGATGAATTTTTTAATATATTTTTCGTAAGCCAATTATTGATGATATATATATGATTGTTTGTGTTGGGAATGGACCCTCAAGCACATAATTGATGAGATGTTTTGTGTTAAGCGAGGAGCTCTGGAGCATATGAGTTATTGATGATTTGTGTTGGGTGGGAAACTCTTGAGCAGATGAGTACTTAAATTTTTGTTGAACAAGAAGCTATGGAACACATGGAAATATAATTGGAATTGTTGAGCATAAGCCCTCGAGCCTTCTATGTTGATGTTGAGCATAATCTCTCGAGCATCACATTTTTGGCCATTATATCCCTAGGTGTTTTGTACAAGTACATCCTAAAATTAGTGTTGAATTAAGATATCTTCAATTGCACTAAGTTTGTAACTCTCTGTTTATAGTTTTGAGTATGGGTTCTCGTAAGCCCTGGGGTTACTAAAAAGAATTACGAATTTTCAAGTGAAAATGATTCGAGAAAAATATTGATCTTATCATACTTTTTTTTTAAGTGATTACATGAAATTTTGAATTTTTGTATTCTCATCAAGTACTGAAGAAATACCATGTTATACAAGGAATCCAACATGCAATGATGTTTAGAGTTTCCTAGCCTAGTAGACCTAACTATCTACTGGTTGACCTTAATGAACAAGTGTCATTAAGTCTTGGGATCATGGTATATGATGCCAAAAGACCAAAGTTAACAAATGTTGTACTATTATGTATTTTATACATGGTATGCATACAGAATAAATATAGTAATAATATTAATGATGAAAGAAAGAAAGAGAAGCTCCATCCATTATTTATTATTATTAAAATATAGTGAACATTAGAATACCTACAAAGGTCTAATTAGGAACTAGTTGAAAGTTCCTATGTTAAAGTATTAGAAATTATCCAAATTAATTCAAAGTGGGTTAAATCAAGAAATCAGGGTTTCTTGATTTAACTGTCCCTTTTACTCAAAAGTCTATCTATAAAGACTCAATCAAGATAAATGCTTGGGGTTCTCAAGTGAATTCTTGGAGAACAATTTCTTGCAAGGAAAAAAAAATTGATCTACAACTAATATATGAGATAGGAAACCCTACCTTAGGAGCTCTAAGCTACTTTCCTGTTGGAATCGAGCTCGAGGGGATCTAGATTGAAACCAGGAATGGTTTCGGGTCATGGTTGGCTGGAATGTTGTAGTTCCCAACTGATTCGGTCATTTAATATAGACGTCAAATCTGGGTATGAATTGTTAATGGTGGTTATTTAAGTGTGCATGTTCATCCATTAAAGGAGCTTAAAAAATTATAGGTATGAGATCCTAGTCTTCATGTTCCATCTTCTAGCATAAAATGTTGGATGAAATAGGTAAAGGTTCATATTATATCTCCTAACCCAATGTAATTGTTTCTCTCTTTAAATATTCTAGGGTTTACATCTTTAAAGTATAACCCTATGTTGCAATTTATTTCATATGATTAAGTTATGAAAGTTTATTCATTTAAGTTTACTTCTGTACTATCTTACTATTTAAACTGTGTTTTATTATAAGCTAGGTTTTATTTCAAGTCTATTATATAGCTTCTCTTTAGCCTATTTTACTCTACTGATAGATTCCATTTGTTAGTAGAGCCATGTTAAATAAATACTAGCTCAGATCTAGGGTTTCATTTAAAACCTAGGTCTCTATTACCTATTTAAATTTTACAAGTACACTAACAAGAACACTATTCATAAATATGCATTAACCATTCCCGAATAGAATAGAAATTTAATCTACGCAATAATAATTATATCTAAAGAACAATTTATAAATATTCTATACTAAATCCAAGGTACAAACTAGTGAATCCCTTTCAAGGTTTATATAATTAAATATACATTAAGTAACGAACAATTTTTGATTAAATTAACATTATCAGAATCGTATGCATAAATAATTTAAGCTTCATCTAATATTACTAATGGCCATCACATAACAAGTAACCAAGTAGCATTTCAATAATTAAATTAAAACCATTAAGTTGCACAAAGGTCGTAGTATCGACCCCTGTGGGTATCCAAACCTAAATCCTAGGCCATACTAGAATCCACCTTAAACATGTATACGTAGTAATCATTTCATTAACCATGCATTTGTTCTAAATAGCAATTAAAACTATGTAATGGGTGGAAATGCGAAGTTGGGTAACACTTCCGTGACAATCGGGTGCCCAAACAACATAGCAGGCGTTATTCAGCCGAATAACTATATTTATTCGGCTGAATAATGGAGTTATTTGGACGAATAATTATAGTTATTCGGCCAAATAATTATAGTTATTTAACCGAATGGAAAATCATTTATTCGGCCGAATAAACTTTAACGATAACCATTTAATTTGATGGAATGGATTGGTGACTGGTAATTTTTATCAGTGTTTCAATAATTATTTGACCAAATAATTGTTTGGCCAAATATTTTTTCACCATATAAGGTCAGATGCGGCCCCATTTTCATTGTTTTCGCCTACAACAATTTGTTGTCGCCCTAATCCTCCCACCACCCGTCTCTCCACCCGACTAGTTGGTCATTGTTTGTCATCCCCCTCCACATCACCCATTCATCTAACATGTACATCCACCATCTTGTCACCCCTCTACTTGTTTGGTTTCCTTTCAGCATGGAGGTTTGTTCATGGAGGTCGATCGTGGAGGTTTGTTCAGCGTGGAGGTCTATTTGTGGAGATGTACATGGTATTTTAATGTTGTGGTCTTACTGTACTGCCCCTTTTCTGTCAGGTAAATCTGTGTGTTTATTGTAATTAAAGAAAAGTCACGTGTTCATTTTAAATGATTGTTATGTCTATTGTTCTAAATTTTGCTTATAGGAATGCATAGACCAGAAATAAACTCTATTAATATGTTCATGCTGTTAAAATGAAAAATTATGTTTTGCTATAGCTGATAGCAATCTCGTGGTTAATATACTTCACTATCCCTTTGTAGACGATTTAGTAGGTGGAAATATATGAATGTATGTAAATTATTAAATTTATGTATGTTTGTTGTTGAGAAGTTGAGAGTGATAGAAATGTTATGAAGTTTTGATAGGTTCAATCTAATGTTAAGAATGAATATATAGGGAATGTTAATGTTAGGAGTGAATGTGGGAATAGGGGAAGCTTAGGAGTGAATTTTTTGATAGGAGCAAATAGATGAATACATAAATGTTAGGAGGGAATGTTAATGTTAGGAGTGAATGTGGGAATAGGGGAATGTTAAGAGTGAATGTTTTGATAGGTGCGATGTTAGGAGTGAATGTTTTGATATGAATGAATCATAGGTAGTTTTAATAGGTGAAAATATATAGAAATATGTATTGTTAATTTTATGTATGATTGTAGATGTAAAAAAATTTCAGTGTTGAGAAGGTTGGAATGTTAGGAATGTTAAAAAGTTTTGATAGAAATATTTTTTATTACTAATGTAAAATTAGCAACTTCGTTCTGGATTTTAATATTTTTTATACTAAGATAACATTAGCAATTTAATTATTATATGTATTTTATGTTCGTTACAAGAAAAAAAAAAGGGAGCACTACAAAGTTGCAATAGTGAGGAAACTACAAATAGAATTCCTATATAACCCCATAGGATTTAAAGAAAGGTGATGAAATGAATACAAAAAAACAAAAAGAAATACTTATATATTTACAGGGAGAAGTCAAAAACTTAAGCCCCCCATGTTTGATGGAGAATTTTATGAAGCAATAGAATCTTGGTTGTTCAATCTACTCTATGGTGGAAGGAGGCTAAAAGTGTCAGTAACATACGTAGTAAAGAGTTGAGTTGAATTTTTTTTTTAAACTATTGAAGAAATGTATATGTCAGAATCATATTATGATGAGAAAGCCCAATAATTCAATGATTTGAGACTAGGATTGTTAACCCTTGAAGAATTTGTAACTGAATTTGTAAATTTACAATGCTATGTACCATACCTAAGAGTTGAAAAAGCTAAGGTATACAGTTTTATCAGTTGTTTACCCCCAGTGTATAAGGAAGATATTGTGTTTGAAATTCTTAAACAATGGATAAAGCAATTAGAAAGGCCTAGTTGTTCTACCATTTGTTTACACAAATATCCAAATTGAGTAGAAGTTCAAAAAAAAAAAAAATTGAAAAGATCGATCAACCTAGGAAAGAATTTAAACCCTCACCTTTTGGAAAAGAAACAAGAGGTCATACTGATAAAAATTACAATAGGTGAGGTTCAACCAATAGAAATGGGGTAAATAATATCGAAACTCCTAGTGGAGGATGGAATAGTAATTTGTAAGCATGTTATAAAAAGCTTCTACTTTGAATGACATAGCCACAAATATCCCTATAGTTAATGTTTCTTTGGAATATCAGCGAGCGGACCATCAATCCACCATGTTGGAAGTAGAAGTTAAATTTTTTAACATACATGTTTCGATACTTATCGATTCGGGATCTATTTTAAGTTACATTGCACCAAAAGTAGTTGAAAAGTGTAAACT
Organism: Pseudotsuga menziesii; assembly: GCA_001517045.1. Lineage (NCBI taxonomy): Eukaryota > Viridiplantae > Streptophyta > Pinopsida > Pinales > Pinaceae > Pseudotsuga > Pseudotsuga menziesii. The sequence goes on along the minus strand of LPNX010079374.1, from coordinate 132,601 downwards.
TAGTAAGGAAAAAGAAAAAAATACATGGTTGGTATAGCTGGCAACAAAGGTAAAAGGGAAAGTTACGGAGATAGTTAAAGATTTGTTATCAGGTTTTAATGACTTGGATACCTCAGTTAATTTAAATATACTTCCCCTAGGATCCTATGATATTTTGATAGGCATGGATTGGCTAGAATTTCATAAAGTTTTTATCGACTATTTGCATAAATTTTTTAGTAGTGTGGATGAGGAGGATAAGTATCATACAATGAAGAAACTTTTTGGACCCTTATCTACACGACAAATTTTAGGACTACAATGTAAAATGTGTATTAGGAAAGGGTTTCAACTTTATGGCATCAAAATCAAAGAATTTGAGCCCAAAAAAAAAAGAATTGGAACAATTTCCTATTTTAAAGGAAATTGAAGTTGTATTTTGTGATAAGATATCAGTATTACCGCCTAAACAATATTTAGATTTTACCATATATATAATATAATTTTCAACACTAGTATCATGAGCTCCATATCATATGAGTATCCTAGAATTAACGAAATGAAGAATACAATTACAGGAGTTACTAGACAAATGATATATTCATCCTAGTGTATCTCCTTAAAGAGCACCTGTTTTGTTCGTGGGTGTGCTAGTAATATGATAAATTGTAATATATTATTATTGTTTACTATTGTGCATGGATAGCTTATAGTTGATGAATAGATAACCAACCATTGAGGGAAGATAACTAGAAAAACGTGAACTAAAAAAATTTCAGGCCAACGAAATTTTTTTCCCGCCAACGTTTTTTTTTGCGTTTGTGTTGTAAATAATGGTTCCGTAACGAAAAAACATTGTTTGGATGGATAATTGTTCAGCCAAATAATTATTCGGCTGAATAACCTCTAAGATGTGAAACCTGCACAATTTTTAGGTTTCTCCATTTTTGGAAGGTAAAATGGATGCCTTACACTACAAATCGACTATCGAACTTGATACCATTAGTTTCATCATTGGATCTAATTTCTGTAGGTATAGATTTTGTTGTGTAGAGGTGAGATCCAATATGTTTATTTTGTTTTGTTTCTTAACATGTGTCGAGTTTCGTTTCATGTCTTTCAAATGAAAAATATATAACTTTAAAATTACACCACCTAAAAAAGTTAAACACATATGATGTGGTTAATTGGAGTGTCTACTTCAAAAGGGTATTTGTAGATTTTAAAATTTTATAGTCAATTGAGAGAAAAGTGGTGCAACCAAACACATGTTGAAAATCAACAAGGTTTCCCGATTGATCGAATTCAAAAAATAATTATAGTTAGTATATATATCCGTTGGTTACAAACTTATAGTCATCTCAATAGTATATTGTGTGTAGATTGTCATAACATATTTTTTTTTTTGCAAAACACAAGTTTAGCAATGATTTTAGGGGCACAACCAAACATGTCTATTTTTTAGTCCTTTCATTTTATAAGGGCACGCTGTTAAACATTTTCTGAAATGACATATCAAGTATCAATAAAAAAGTTTGAAAAAATTATGAATAGAAAGATAACATAATTCTCTAAAAGTTTTGTTTTTACTTGAAAGTAAAATTATAGACTAAAATATCACTTTTGTTCACCCAAAGTTGAAAAACATGAAAAAATCAAATTTATTTTCTCGTAAGATCCCCCAAAATAGACACCCATATTCATGGATTCACCACGAATCATTTATTTTATCTAAACCTCATCATAATCTTTAAACAGTATGTAGTAATTACAAGAGATGGCATGAATCGAATCCTTTGGGCATCTAAATCCCCAATTCGTAAGCATCCATTTTATTTACATACTCATTAAATAAATTCTATTTACATATAGGGTTCCTTTATTTACTTATGCAAGTCTCCATTCATTCAAGTGAAACTCATTCCATACCACTATGAATAAACGAGCCATTATAATTATTAGTACCTTCTTCTAAAGAATGTCACACAACTATACTAAATAAGAATTCATTTATTAACATAGTTGTGGAAAAAAAAACAACACATCATTTGCATATGAAAGGAACAAAACAAATATTTGGAATGGGGAGTCTCATTCCATTAATATTCATCATAATCCAATACATGCTCAGAAAATAAATATAACAAGTCTAGTACAGATCATATTACAAGAATGACTATCCATTATTATCCCAAAATCCTTATAGTTCAAGCAACTGGAACACCCTTCTACTATTTAACCATTTTATACTAGCTATCAACTATAACAACATCATTAATAACAATACCACAAACCCTTTTCTAGGCCTAAACCTTTACAAAATATATCCTCTCTTAAGGGTGGGTAGTTCCAATCAAAACCCTATATATCCAATGTCTTTCTTCACTGTTTGGCTTGATGGACTGCCTGCTATATCCTATCCTTCTCTAACCAAATGTCTTCCATCTTTCTCCACCTCATCCAAACAAATGTTATTTTAAAAATGAAAAATTAAGGACCTAATAATACCAAAAAAAACTCTTTGTCTTTCCATCATGTTGGTAATCCATGTGTTTCCCCTATCTAGTGGACAACCCCCCTGTTGTATATGCTATCCATTCGATTTGATGCATAGCTAGGATACATATAGACGTGGATGTTCTAAATGACACAAAGAAAAATCCAATCATCCATAAACCAATTTAGATCAATTTTGGAAACTGAGTGGCTAATCAAGTTCATTCCAACATTGACAACCCCTTTATAATCATATAGGGGTGGGGGATTCATCTTATTAAAGTCAGGTTTCTAAATGTTGTAATAAAATATTAGTGCATAGTAAAGAATGGGAACTATTTCTCAAGGTAAACCACTACTCTACTCAGGTCGAGTATTCACATAGAACTTCTCCCTACTTCCCGACAACTCTAATGATGGGTGGGCTACAGTGAGCCAAGCAATAATGTGGGCCCCTATCTCTCATCTATCCTAATATAATGTGCCAATCTAAGGAATCTAAAATTTTAGTTTGGAATTTATTTGGTTGTAGATGTTTTCCCACAACTACAAAGAAAACATCATAGCATGACCAAAAAAACTAAAACCCTGAACCGATTCCAAGCCCATCCAATCTAAAACCTTGAATTAGTTGCATGCCCAAAAACCCCTGTTACAGCATGCCCAAAAAAATGAGGTGATGCTTACCTGTTTATCCATGAGCTCCAAATCAAAACTGTGAGCTCAAAACGTGAACCATGAGCTCCAAATGTGAACAGTGAGCTCCAAATTAAAAAACTGAGCTACAATTCTCAACTGTGAGCTCCAATTCTGAACCCTTAGCTCCAAACATCAACCTTGAGCTCCAAATCAAACCCCGGAGCTAGTCCAAATTGCATAAAAAATGATACACAAGAGCCGTGAAATGATACACCAGATCCACAAAAGGCAACACCAGGGATAGTTGAAATGATACATGAGAGCCACCATGAAATGACACACTGGAGCTACTCCAAAATTCATAAAAATGTCCAAATTGCATAGAACTGTCCAAAATGAGTCGCGATAATGTTGAAAAAGACTATGTATATGTTACTATATATTATTCTATATTGTATGTATTTTATTTTTATTAGGTATGATTTTATATTATATTTATTTCCACAAGAATGATGATTTCCTTTCAAGGTTTTATTCCTCTTACATAGTTTTCACTTTTGGATGACTGTTCACAAACTTATTATTCCATTCTTTGGATAATGTGAGGTTTTCTTCTGTTGCTGGTTGTAGGAATGAAGTTAGTTCAAATTATATCCTTATTCAGAGTTATATCTTTGAGCTAATGTTCCATATACTTCTTGTCAAAATTGGCCAACTTAGAATGCAGGGCTCTATGCTTGTTGGGGTTCAAACATGGGTCGCTAATGTGGTGACACCCCTCCCCAGCCACTACACCAGTCTCACGGGATGCCAATACATAGTTATGTTTTTGGTTCCATTCTTGTGCCAATTTTTTGTTGTAATCTTGGCTCTATTTACAGTGATGGTTTTCTTCCACTTGCAGCTTAGATGCAACTTTGTTTTTTCTAGCACCAGTGTCGAGTTGCAAGATTGCGCCATGAAAAATGGACAGTAGTCATAATATCCAGTTCCTTCAAGTGATAGAAATTTGGTACCCTATTAATGGCTATACATAATACTATAGATTTATTGAATAGTTATTGTTTTCAATTAAGATAATGTAGTCAATGTTGGTATATCAAAGTATATTACAAGTGTTCAGATTTTGTAAAAAAAAAAAAAGGGGTTACTCATTAAGTGGTAGGGTGTTCTAACTTAATGTTCATTAGAGGAAATTTGGGGTCTAAAATGGGCCTTATAAGAAAATGTGCCAAAATAAGTTTTTGTGAGTTGGAATTCAAGAACCAATAGAATTTCAATAAAATAAGTCAACCATAATGGTTGAATTGACATATTTGTCATTAAAAAAAAATACTTTTTTTGTTCGTATTTTCGACATATCTCATTCTGTTTTTACTCAAATTTCGATCAGGAGAGCTCGTTGGATGTGGAATTTGATTCCGCATCCAATGAGTACCCACGCTGCATACTTTTGATGGACTCTTCTACCCCAAAAACAAGAAATATCTGAAAAAATGTGATGATGATGTCATCATCACATGTTTTCAGGTATTTCTTGTTTTTGGGGCAGCGGGGTCCGTCAAAAGTATGCAGTGTGGGTACTCGTTGGATCCGGAATCAAATTCCACATCCAACAAGCTCTCCTGATCGAAATTTGAGTAAAAAAACAGGGAGATATGTCGAAAATACGAACACAAAAAGTAGTTTTTTCTTTCTTCCTCCAAAATTAATCAATATTATTTTATTATTTTAACTATTATTTTATTATTTTCCTTAGGAGGCCCATTTTAGACCCCAAAATTCCTCTAATGTTATTTTTCCTTCTTATTTATTGACTATTTTAGCACATGCTCTCAGAGGCCATATTAAGTTTAATTTTGTTGCACTGAGGTGTGCAAGCTTTCAGAGCTTCAAGAATTTCGCTCAACTCACTACAGTCGCAGTTGGGCTACGTCCTGAAAGTGGGGTCAACATATAGCCTATAAGAATGAGCGGTTTGGAAATCACATAAGGAAATTTCAACATGAAGAAGGAAATGATACGCTTCATGTATATATCCCAGGGTTTTACCATGATCATGAGAGTTGCCATGATCAACTTACATCATGAATTCTAAATTCATGGGTGTAAATGAATTATGCTCATTTGCTCGGAAATGAGTAAGAACATATAATTTTGGATTTTTTCCTTTACATTTTCATTTTAGAGCTTAACGTTTTTCTAAGGGGTAATTTGTGAGGCCCACATGAGTGTTAAGAATTGTAATCTCAACGGTCCACTATGGTCAATAGTTCATTAATTAGTTGGTTATTTGACTAGTTGATTTTGTCACCTTACCTATAATTAGTGACTCGAGGTATTCTTCTTACCTAAAAAATAGTACATTTCTTTAGGATAGATAGAAAATAATGTATTTTACAATACTAGATTTCTTTAGACAACTCAGGTGCAAGATAAGAGGAGATAGAAACACCCCACCTATATATATAGAGAGAAAATGATAATATAGATGGATGAGATGAACTTTGCAATGAGTTCAATACATTTATAACTTCAACCCTCAATATTCAATGTTGGTTTCTTTAATCTTGCATAATCAATGCTCTATGCCCTACATATTTGACATTAAACAATGTTTTACTCACTTCAGAGTTAACTAGCCTCATAACTCATTTAGGATCACTTAATTACCAAGCTAACTAAAGTGTGGTCTTTTAGTTTAATTACTTTTTTAATTAACACTTTATTTAAGTATTCTTTACTAAATATCATCTTTTCTTTGCCAAATTTTAAGAAAATATTGCATGAAAATATCATATTTTCTTTGCCACATTTCAAGAGAATAGTGCATTAAAATAATGTCTTGAAACTCAAAAGTGAACTTGGTTACACAAGGTGAACATAACAGCTCATGTGACTACCTTAGTGACAAATGCTTACAGCCTACATATAAATAATACCCTCTGAGTATTGATACATACACAATGGATCGGGAAAGGTATTAACAGTCATAAAGCATGCTAATTTACAAGCCATTCGTAATGTAGGGTTAATATTTTCTATTTATTATGTAGGTTAAGGATATTTTTAAATAATCCATGGGCACATACCCAAACCAGCTAATATAAAATCCCTTTAAAAGTATTTGCATCACAAACTCTCAATACTTGCCCTTGCCCAATTCCGCATAGTAGAGAGGAAGGATAAAGAAGTTCCCATATGATACCCGCATATAGACCACTTTAACTTGTCCATTTTAGGTGGTGAGATCCTTCCCAGTGGTCGATAATAGCGTCATAGATAGATGGAGCATCATCGTATAGTCGTTTAACTTGGACTCACATATCCACGACCCGGAGGGCCTTTCTTAAGGCACGAGGCAACAAAGCAACCATGGGTTTATTTACCACTCTAATTCTTGGCAATGTTGTTTCCATGTCTCATGGATATCAGGTCTGCTTTAGACCAAAGTGCAAGAGTCATACCCAAGAGAAATGGTGGGCCATGGCATGGATTTACCCTGTTATATGTCTCGGCATAGGGATACTTCTCAATTCTCTAGTCTCATTTATTCATACATGAGTTTCTAGGAAAGCACTTGAAAAAGCATCAAAGAGCCCATGAGGATAACGTGATACTACAGTTGAGTATTTTCTTCCTTGTGCCATATACTAATACCAATTAGGGGGGGACTAATCCAGCTTGAGCGAGAGCCAAGCAACCAAGTATTTTAGGTTTGGAAAGGAACATACCTACATAACTCAATCTATCCACAGGGCCTTTGGTAAGGTTTTCGTAACTTAGTTCTACAAGACGCTTCCCAACTGACCTCTCGATCCAAGGATATGGATTATCTGCAGTGACGATGCAAACCAAAGGAGTGATTGCTGTCCAACTACAGGTTCATGAGAGATTAATTCATAGGAATCACAAATTATATAATATGCATATTTACACCAAAGGTAAACACTGCCATCATCCAAATATTACATGTGTACATATTATTTTGACAAATTTATAAGGTATACATTCAGGCATTTACTCTCATATACACTTATATATATATATATATATATATGCTAGACTTCTAAGGTTTTCATGATAAAAGTTTATTATTCAAGATATGCCTATAGATTTTTTAATAAATTCATAGAAACGATCTACATTGTGGACCATGTTTTCCATGTAGATCTAACATCTATTTTTCACCCAATAAAGGATTATTAATATAAATAGATCAAAAATCTTGCAATATCTTAATTGAATCTAAAAACTTACTATGTGATTATTCTTAAGAAAATGACAAAAACAACTTAAAATACCTCATTATATATATAATATATAATATATATATAATATATAATATATATATAATATATAATATATATTAAGGAATACCTTATATACTTCAATGGACTTTGCCATCTTCTTCATCCAAGTCAACATTTTTATCATATGATCTAGATTGAACATTGTAAGTATTGGCCATATCATCATAGTCATTAATGTCAGTTTTGATCATCATGTCATTGTTGATATGGTATTTATGGTTTTCTAAATCATGTTGATCATACTCAACATTGTCTTCTTCTTCTTCGAGACCCTCTTCATTATCATCCCCCACATTATACTTTACCGGCATTCCCCTTGAATCGTGTGTGATAGTAAATGACCAACCCCCTCTACCTAGAACCTTAGAGTAAAATACTTACTCACATTTCCTTGGAAGAACATAGAGATTCTTTCATGGTTCACAAAACCTTTTATTAACCATAGTAAATTCTTTATCATGTTAAATAATTGTTCTATCATTATAATGTCGATTCAATTGTAACCTATACCATTTGACAACAAAGAGAACTAATTTGAAGGAGTTAAAACCACAATGAATAATGTCTTCAAAATACCCATAGTATCAATTTTCTAAGAGTTTTGGATGTTTGTATGTAATATCCCGAATTTTGGACCTAGCACTTATAAGCATGAGCCTATTGATTATGATGTTATCTTGATGTTTTATTTTGATATATTGGGTCGAAGGCCCCACTACATATGAACATGATGAATTCTTTTCTATATTGGGTGTAAGCCAATTATTGATGATATATATATGCTTGTTTGTGTTGGGCATGGACCCTCAAGCACATGATTGATGAGATGTTTTGTGTTGAGCAAGGAGCTCTAGCGCACATGAGTGATTGATGATTTTTGTTGGGCGAGAAGCTCTAGAGCACACGAGTACTTACCTTTTTGTTGGACAAGAAGTTATGGAACACATGGAAATATAATTGGAATTGTTGGGCCTAATCTCTCGAGCCTTCTATGTTGATGTTGAGCATAAGCTCTCAAGCATGAGATCCTTGGCCATTGTATCCCTAGGTGTATTGTACAAGTACATCCTAAAATTAGTGTTGAATGAAGATATCTTGAATTGCACTAAGTTTGTAACTCTCTATTTATAGCGTCGAGTATGGGCTCCGATAAGTGCTTGGGGTTACTAAAAAGAATTACGAATTCTAGAGTGAAAATGACTCGAGAAAAATATTGATCTTATCATACTTTTTTTTTTGAAGTTATTAAATGAAATTCTGAGTTTTTGTATTCTCATCAGGTACTGAAGAACTACCATGTTATACTAGTGAATCAAACATGCAATGATGTTTAGAGTTTCCTAGCTTAGTAGACCTAACCATCTACTCATTGACCTTAATGAAGAAGTGTCATTAAGTCTTGGGATCATGGTATATGATGCCCAAAGACCAAAGTTAGTACATGTTGTACTATTATGTATTTTATACATGGTATGTTTACAGAATAAATATAGTAATAATATTAATGATGAAAGAAATAAAGAGAAGCTCCATCCATTATTTACTATTATTAAAATATAGTGAATAGTAGAATACCTACAAAGGTCTAATTAGGAACTAGTTGAAAGTTCCTATGTTAAAGTATTAAAAATTACCCAAATTAATTAAAAGCAGGTTAAATCAAGAAATCAAGGTTTCTTGATTTAACCGTCCCTTTGACTCAAAAGTCTATCTATAAAGACTCAATCGAGAGAAAGGCTTGGGGTTCTCAAGTGAATTCTTGGAGAACAATTTCCCACAAGGAAAAGAAAAACTGATCTAGAACTAATATATTAGTTAGAAAACCCTACCTTAGGATCTCTACGCTAGTTCCCTGTTGGAATCGAGCTTGAGGGGATCTAGATTGAAACTAGGAATGGTTTCAGGTCATGGTTGGCTGGAATGTGGTAGTTCCCAAGTGATTCAATCATCTAATACAGAGGTCAAATCTAGCTATTAATTGTTAATGGTGGTTATTTAAGTGTGCAGGTTCATCCATTAAAGGAGCTTAAAAAATCACAGGTATAAGATCCTAGTGCTCATGTACCATCTTCTAGCATAAAATGTTGACTGAAATAGGTAAAGGTTCATATTATATCTCCTAACCGCATGGAGTTGTTTCTCTTTTTATATATTCTAGGGTTTAAATCTTTAAAGTATAACCCTATGTTGCAATTTATTTCATATGATTAAGTTACCAAAGTTTATTTATTTAAGTTTACTTTTGTAGTATCTTACTATTTAAACTGTGTTTTATTGTAAGCTAGGTTTTATTTCAAGTCTATTATATAGATGCTCTTTAGCCTATTTTAATCTACTCATAGATTCCATTTGTGAGTAGAGCCATGTTAAACAAATACGAGCTGAGATTTGGGGTTTCATTTAAAACTTAGGTTTGTATTACCTATTTAAATTTTAGAAGTACACTAACAAGAACACTATTCATAAATATGCAATAACCATTATGGAATAGAATATAAATCTAGTCTACCCAATAATAATTATATCTAAAGAACAATTTATAAATATTCTATACTAAATCCAAGGTACAAACTAGCGAATCCCTTTCAAGGTTTGTATAATTAAATATACATTAAGTAACAAACCATTTTCAATTAAATAAACATTATCAGAATCGTATGCATAAATAATTTAAACTTCATATAATATTACTGACAGCCATCACATAACCAATAACCAAGTAACATTTTAATAATTAAATTAAAACCTTTAAGTTGCACAAAGGTCATAGTATTGACCCCTATGGGTATCCAAACCCAAATCCTAGGCCATACTAGAATCTACCTTAAACATGTATACGTAGTAATCATTTCACTAACCATACATTCATTCCAAATAACAATTAAAACTATGTGATGGGTGAAAATGCGAAGTTGGGTAACACTTTCGCAAGGATCGGGTGCCCAAACAACATAGCGGGCATTATTCGGCCAAATAAATATATTTATTCGGATGAATAATGGAGTTATTTGGCCGAATGATTTTAGCTATTCGGCAAAATAATTATAGTTATTTGACCAAATGATGAATCATTTATTCGACGGAATAAACTTTAACGATAACCGTTTAATTTCATGGAACAGATTGTCGATCGGTAATTTTTACCATTGTTTCAATAATTATTCAACCAAATAATTGTTTAGCCAAATAATGGTTTGGCCAAATAAGTTTTCACCATATAAGGTTAGCTGCGGCCTCATTTTCGTTTTTTTTGCCTGTAGCGATTTGGTGTCTTCCTAATCCTCCCGTCACCTGTCTCGCCACCCGTCTTGCCACCCGATTGGTTTGTCATTGCTTGTCATCCCCCTCCACATCCCCCATTTGTTTGACATGTACATCTGCCATCCTGTCACCCCTCTACCTCTCTGGTTTCCTTTTGGCGTGGAGGTTTGTTCATGAAGGTCTATTCGACATGGAGGTCTATTTTTGGAGGTGTATGTGGTATTTTCATGGTGTGGTCGTGCTATGTTGCACCTTGTCTCTCAGGTAAATCCGTGTGTTTATTATAATTAAATTAAAGTCACGTGTTCATTGCAAATGATTGTTATGTCTATTGTTCTGAATTTTGGTTATAGAAATGCATAGACTAGAAATAAACTCTATTAAAATGTTCATGTTGTTAAAATGAAAAATTATGTTTTGCTATAGCTGATAACAATGTCGTGGTTAATATACTTCACTCTCCCTTTGTAGATGATTTGATAGGTGCAAATATATGAATGTATGTAAATTATTAAATTTATATATGTTTGTTGTTGAAAGGTTGAGACTGATAGAAATGTTATGAAGTTTTGATAGGTTCAATCTAATGTTAACAATGAATATATGGGGAATGTTAATGTTAGGAGTGAATGGGGGAATGGGGGAATGTTAGGAGTGAATGTGCGAATGGGGGAATGTTAGGAGTGAATGTTTTTATAGGTGCAATCTAATGTTAAGAATGAATATATGGGGAATGGATATGAAAATGTTAATCTTAGGAATGTTAGGAATTTAATGTTAGGAATGTTAGGAAGCTTTGATAGGTGCAAATATATGAATGTTAGGAAATGTTAGGAATGTTATGAAGTTTTGATAGGTGTAAATATATGAATGTTAGGAAGTTTTAAGTGAAAATATATGAATGAATGTTAATAAAGGTTAGGAATGTTAGGAAGTTTTGATAGGTGCAAATATATGAATGCATGAATGAATGTAAGAATGAATATATAGGGAATGTTAATGTTAGGAGTGAATGTGGGAATGGGGGAATGTTAGGAGTAAATATTTTGATAGGTGCGATGTTAGGAGTGAATGTGGGAATGTTAGGAGTGAATGATAGGAGTGAATGTTGAAATAGGGGAATGATAGAAATGAATGCTTTGATATGTGCAATCTAATGTTAATAATGAATACACGGGGAATGAATATGGAAATGTTAATGTTTGGAATGTTAGGTAGTTAATGTTACAAATGTTAGGAAGTTTTGATAGGTGGAAATATATGAATGTAAGAATGAATATATGGGGAATGTTAATGTTAAGAATGAATATATGGGAAATGTCAATGTTAGGAGTGAATGAGGAAATGAAGGAATGTTAGGAGAGATTGTTTTGGTAGGTGCACTGTTAGGAGTGAATGTTTTGATAGGTGCAAATATATGAAAATATGTATTCTTAACTTTATGTATGATTGTAGATGTTAAATATCTTCAGTGTTGAGAAGTTGGTAATGTTAGGAATGTTAAAAAGTTTTGATAGAAATATTTTTTTATTACTAATGTAAAATTAGCAAATCCATTTTGAATTTTAATATTTTTATACTAAGGTAACATTAGAAATTTAATTATTATATTTATTTTATGTTCGTTACAAAAAATGAAAAGGAGCAGTATAAAGTTGCAGTAGTGAGGAAACTACAAATAGAATTCCTATATAACCCCCTTGGATTTAAAGAAAGGTGATGAAATGAATACAAAAAAACAAAAAGAAAGACTTGTAGAGTTACAGGGAGAATTCAAAAAGTTAGGCCCCCCATGTTTGATGGATAATTTTAGGAAGCAATAGAATCTTGGTTGTTAAATCTGCTCTGTGGTGGAAAGAGGCTAAAAGTGTCAGTAACATACGTAGTAAAGACTTGAGTTGGAATTTTTTTTTTAAACTATTGAAAAAATGTATATGTTAGAACAATATTATAATGAGAAAGTCCAATAATTCAATGATTTGAGACTAGGATTGTTAAATAGTAAAAATGATATTGCAGCTACCATGGCCGAAACTCCAATTCCATACATGGCATGGCCCTAAATCAATCACCCATTTCATCTATACAGCTAACGCATCCAATGAATGTGAATCTACATAGTCCACATAATTAAAAACCATTGAAATCGACACAGCATAGTTATATATACCCATACTTTATAAAATCATTAAAGTGTTTACAGAGTCGTCTACTTTTGGCCATTTCACCTTTGCAAGAAATGGTGCTAACCATTTCCTGTAACCTAATCAAAACATTCATTTCAAAATACATAGAGCATGTCGAGGTTTTATGGAGGATCTTTTCGCTACATAGAATCACCATTTAAATACATCCCAATACATTTTAAAATTTGAGGCCCGAAGGTACCAAAAACCTCAGCAAACAAAACCTTAATCCTATCGAATTTACACAATGGAAGGCTCATGTAAGTTACATTCAAACACCCTACCCAAAACACATCCATTGGAATGAGACTCAAGCTAATCCAACCTCTGACGAGTGACAACTCAATTGCAACCACGATACCAAAAGAAGGGACAAGTAAATAGTTGCATAGTAGGCTTACTGAAGGAGTATGGCTTTGCCCATGGCTTTTCCCACGAGCTAGGACCAATGCCTATACTTGCCACCCCTGCAAACCTGCAATAGAGGAGAGCGAGGATATGAGTAGTATGAATAATACCCAATTCCAAATCAACAATGATTCTAATGAAACAGGGCCCTCACATACATGTCTGCTAAGTCATCGTAGTCACCTTCCTTCCCACTAAGCAGGAGCAAAGAGAAAGCATCAATGATGCGAGATACCAAACTATTACTGGGGCCAAGCCCTAATATTGATCACCCCATCTCCCAAGGTGCATGGATACTGCCACGCTAGCAACCATTAATGCATACTAGAGCCATAATCATATAGTCCTTAGACTAAATTACAACTTTCCACCGAAATCAACATAAAGGCTTAAACCATTTCATGCATCGAATAAGCTTAGGATTTAAGCCCCAAGTCCATCTCATATGAAATATGCCATGGAACATTTAATCCAAGGGTTTTACAAAAGTATTAAATTCCAACTATTTAAATACAAAAACACCATATAGTAAGAATATGTAGGGCATATTTAAGTCGTAGGAATTCACACCATGGACACTAAGTGTCACATAAATAACAAGTGTGTGTCACTCAAGTAATAGGTGTGGTAGTGACCCCGTGACTATCATAAATTCTATAAATAATAATAATAACAACAAGTGAATGGAACTAGGATAGAGCTGCAAATGTGAGTGCTAGTGACCAAAATGATCATCACTTCTTGTTAAGCTTTATAAACAAGTTCCTCGTCACCAAGTGCACCTGCATGAAAATGGAACATGAATGCATTAGTTTGACAAAACTAGATAAGCCCCTTGTGACAAGTAGAAACTGTTACCTCTCAGGTGGTTACAAGAAAAACTAGTCCCACCACTCCACCTCTTTATGACATAAAAAAGTCAATTTAGAATCATGTATATGACAGTAAGCATAGGTTATAAATAATGAAGTACGTAAGCAAATAACTAACTTACACATTGATACTTAAACATAGTACAAATAGTAATCAACATAAAAACAATGTAAGAAACATATTAATAACCGTATCAAGAAATATGGAAGCAGGACCTAAGAATAGCTTACGACAATACAACAATACAATGAGAATACGACACATTCCGTAAAGTTCAATTAATGTCAACCATAGGCAGTTTTGACTATCCTAATAAGTTTTTCTTTTCAATTTTTGGGGACATTACAAGTGGTATGAGAGCCTAGTTTCAATAGTTAGAGAGCTAATGGGCGTACCAAACATTCGTTGCGAGGAAAATAAGGTATCTTTTAAATTTTTTGTAACTAAATTTTTTTTTCTTCTTATTAAAAATTTGCAATTTCAGGAACTTTTACAGAATAGTTCAGATCATGAAGACCTAAGAAGATAACATCTGACAAGGGAAATTGCATACCCCCACCTAGGAAGCAAAACTGGTGGTGGAACTGAATTCTAATATTATGAATACCATACAAATTCTTCAAGAAGACTTGCAAAGTTTCAGAGATGACAATCTGAGTGAAAGAAAGGAACAACAAGCAACCAATGAAGCATTGTTGTGAAATATGATGGGAGAAAGCCCACAGGGGAAACCCACTCCTTCCACAAATAGTTTCAAGAAGGAACCTTATCATAAATGAGCCAACGTCCCAAGAGAAAGAGGGAAAAGAGGAACACACCCCTAACCCTCCAGAAGGAGAATATCACAGTCCTTCGAGTGAGGATTCTCTTTCTCCATGTAGAAAGAAACAAAGAAGTGATGACAATATCCAAGGGGAGTTCAGAAAAATAAGAGGCCCAACCTATGAACGAGGGGTGAACATGGGGGAGAAATATGGAGAATGGTTGTTACGCATGAAAAAATATTTTCAAGGTCATAACTACTCTAGCAAAATGAAGGATTCAGGTGAAATCTATAATTTAAATGGAAAAGCAATGAGATGGTGGAGAAATTTAAAGCATACCAAGAATGATGAGGTAAGAGAAATATGTTGGAGTAATTTTCGCAAGATTTTTCAAGAAAAATATATGTTGCAAATATTATTCCATAGAAAGGTGAAAGAGTTTCATGAGCTACATATGGGATCCATGACTATGGATGCTTTTATTAACAAATTTATGGATCTGCTAGACTATGTACCATACATCAAGGATGAAAAGGTAAAGATCCAGAATTTTTTAGGATATCTTCCTCCCAACTTTCAGGAAATGATTGAGTTTGACATGCCTAGAACCTTGGACACCACATTGTACAAATCTAGTTTTTTCTATGAGCATCGACAACTAAGGAAAGAGAACATGAACAAAAAAAGACACAAGTCTAAGAACTTCTCTGACAATTGAAAAATGGGTTTCAACCACCCCCATACATGAAACAAAAGATCTTTCCAGCAAACAAGAACTTCAACAAATAAGGTACAAAGTCATATCTACTAGATCCAAATGTTAACAAGATACTAGCAGTGGGGGGAGTGAATGCTACCCCACTACACATTAATTGCTGGAAATGCAGCGGGCCTTATTATGCCCGTTATTGCAGAAATAATACCAATGGGGTCTTGCACAACTTACAAGAAGATCCCATGGTAGAGAACAAAGATGGAACATTGTGTATTTATGCATCCTTGGATGGATGATCGTGAGACCATTAGGATACCATGGTTGAGATATAAGGTAATATCTTGAACACTTCTATTTCAATACACATTGACCTCGGTTCTTGCGGGAGCTATGTATTACCTAAAATTGTTGATTTAAGTAAAATAGGCAAAGACAAACATGATAAAACTTGGCTAGTACAATTAACCACAGGTACGGAATTGAATGTTTCAGAAATAGTTAAATATTATGAGGTAAAATTGAATGGTTTTCTGATGAAAGTGAACCTGAACGTCCTACCATTAGGATCATATGATATACTTATCGGCATGGACTGGCTGGAACAACACCATGCCATTGTTGATTGCTTACACAGTTCAATCTTGTGTATAGATAGCCAATGGAATCAAGTGAATATTTAAGGCATACCAAATAAAGTTTCGGTAAGGTAGATACATTCCTTACAAGCAAAGAAGTGCATTAGAAAAGGCTACAATTTATTTACAGTAAACATTCAAGACATAAAGGGTGAAAGAGAACAACGCAAGGAGGATTTCCCCATTTTTGTAGAATTCAAAGACATATTCCCTAGGGAAATCCTTGTATTACCTTCAAAGTGAGACCTATACTTTTCCAAAGAACTCACAACAAGATCAGTTCCAGCTTAAAAATCCCTTACTGCATGAGTGCACCAGAGTTGGTGCAACTCAAATCGTAGTTGCACGGGTGGATAGAAAAAAGCATATATCAAACCAAGTGTGTTCCCTTGGGGAGCATCGATACTTTTTGTAAAGAAGAATGATGGTGCAATGCGAATGTTCATCGATTACCACCAGCTTAACAAAATGACTATCAAGAACTGATACCCATTCCCTAGGATCGATGACTTGTTCGATAAAGTAGGAGGAGTCAATATCTTTTCAAATATTTACCTGCGATCCAGGAACCATCTGGTATGGATTCATGACGAGGATATTGACAAAATTTGATTTTGTACAAGGTACAGGAACTACAAGTTTGTAGTAATGTCATTCTGGTTGACCAATGCACCAACAAACTTTATCTGTATGATGAATAGTATATTCAATAAATTTCGGGATAAATTTCTTCTGGTCTGTATAGACAAAATCATAGTTTACTCTAAAAGTAAAGAGGAATATGAGGAACACTTTCGTTGTAATGTACCCAAAATTTGAAAAAAAAAAATTATAGTCTAGTGAAACTACCCCAAAGAGGATCATTATTACTCCTGCGGAATTACATGCACTACTTATACTTTCGATCTCTTCAGAAACTACCCATAATGTCTTGTTAATCTCTTGTCCATTTAGTGATTATTAGTTTGTTTACTTCTTATTTATTAATTCTATTATTAAAACAATTTATACATATTAGTTATTACTTTCGGTGAATTAATGAATTGTATAGATCATGGCTTTACTCCTGCACATGTGTACTTATCACCTACAAACACATCGGAAGACACAAAGGGTATAACAAAATGTTGAGGACATGCTTAGGATGGATGTCTGTTGTGCATGTACTCAACATCCTTATAANCTGAATCAGTGAAATTCTATGTTTTTTACAACCTTTGTGAACTATGGTTAGTGGACAAAATCACTACATTGAAATCATTATTTGGATGAATTACCTTTCAAATTATGGGGTAAGTTTTGGTTTTTACGCTTCTTGCCATAAGCCTTCATTTGAATATTAATCAATAGACACACATTATTGGTTAATTATAACTTGGACAAGGTCCTAGAACATCCAAGGTTAAATATGCTATGCAGGGGTGCCTTATCCTAATTTCATCTCTTTTAAACCCCGAATCATAATTGCTCATACTATAAATGTTTAATGTCGATTTTTATAATATGCTCCATATTATGAAGGTTTGATGTTGGGTTTTACGGTTATGTTGCGTCGTATGCTCGCCACCTTCCAAGGTTTAAATAATCATACGGTAAGGTGTATACATTAACATCCAAGGTTTAATCCTTATAATCATTTTGACCTGTGTCATCACCTCCGAAATCGATCCACTTGCTGAAAAATTGATCTATTATCATTGCATTTGTACTTAAATCTGTCAATCATATTCAATTGCCAGTACGTCCTCAATGTCATGGCTCTCTTCTCATTCAACACCTGTAGCTTAAGCTGTGAGTGGTTGTCTGTCGAGTACTCCAAATAAATAATGGTAACATGAGTTCATCTAGAGTCTTCGCCGTTAGTTCTTTTATCGCTTGATTACCACTTTGCGTGGTTATTCTCCCTCCTCCATGCCTAGTTTACACCGGTCTTATCTGGTTTTGTTCATGGCGCAATTTTTTTATGAGAACCTTGGGTTCCATCGCTTATGTGTGCTGCTCGGTTTACATCATGAGTGCTCATTCTTTAGCTCACTGTCGTGTTTCGATTTGTGCTGCATTTTCTATGTGCGGTTTCATGCATTTGCATAGGCAGTCATGGCTCCTTTGGTCAGAGTCAAACCCAGCGACATGAAACTCCTTGATTCAAACCCTGAGCTCTCAGCTAAGATTGAAATAGTAGGATGGTTTCCATTTATTCACAAATTCTCAGACTCGAACCCTAAGGTGACAAGGGTGTTTGATTTGTCGCTGGTCGACTCTCGGGTTAAGATAGTTGATCTCTAGTTTAGGGTTGATGAGAGTTCAGTTGATCTTTCTACTAGTTTGTTGTTGACAAGCGAACGTTGGTTCAAATATAAGAGGATGGAGATCACGGAATGGAGGCAGATGATGAAGAATCTGTGCCAAGATGTTTCTTTTAGAATCAGGGTACCAAGGAAATACTTCGAGAAAGAATGGCAACCAGTCCTCGATGTTATCCACCGGTACGTGACCTGTGAGGGTCATTTATCCTCTGCTTATGTATATCACCTTCGATTACTGGCTATTTTCCTCAATTTTCCTCTTAATTTTCCTTATTATCTGGTTTAGAGTTTAAACAAGATGTCTTCAGCCATTAAAAAGGGGTCGAAGAACATTAGGCATAGCCTGTTTCATCATGGTTTGGTTAGGATGTTTTTAGAAAGAGAGTTGTCTAAACACAATCGGTCATGGGAGGATTTTATCAAACAAAACTGTTTCTTGGCATTCTGTCACTTTCAATTTGATTGCCCTGAAGAATGTGTTAGGAATCAAGAGCCTAGTTGAGTTTCGGTTTCACCTGTGCGCGATCTTGTGTCAAACCCTAATGGCCGTATGAACCCCAACGTTTGTAATGACTCTGTTCCCACTCCTATGAGTAGTCCCGGTACTCCTATGCCTTCTAAGTGCATGAGGAAGTCTTCAAATCTATCGTTGGTGACGCTGAAATGTAATGAGGATACCCATAAACCGAAGGGAAAAAGGCTGAATGGTAAGTTCTCTGGTAGGTTTACAAGGAATATGTTATCCAAGGGTCGTGCTGTTAGGTCTGCAGTGAGCAATCATGTTAACATCGAAACAGTCGTGCTTGACGATGAAGAAGAGAAAACTATTTTACCTGATAATGGTCTCGATATTGATCATCATCCTTTCATAAAACCTCCAGATAGCAGTCCTCATGTGTCTCGTAAGAATCTTCAAGTTGACCCTGTGATCGATTCTCCAATGAAAGGCATGTCCGTTGAAGTTAATTTACCCAGGGCTTATCAAATTGGTGAAACCATTAACCCACTCTTTGTTAGTTGTCTGTTAGATAAAATCCATAGAATGGAATTAGAACTGACAGAGATGGTGACACGTGTTGATGTTATCAAAGTTGAGAATTTGAGGCTGAAAGAAAAGGTCGATTCAGATGATAAGTGTCTTCTGCATTTAAATAAGCATAAGAATAGGCTGATTCGTAGAGTCTTGAAACTCCAAAATGAGAACCATAAGAATGAGGAAAAGGTCCATTAGTTGAATGCACAGGCTTCCCTGATGCAATTCAAAGGGCATTCGTAAAATCCGATGAATGGTGTAAATATTCAGGTGTTTAATGCTCGTGTAAAATTATAATGTTTTGAGCGTACTTACTATTGATTTCAGGTTTGAAGTTATAATCAAGTGATAATCAGGTGTATTTTTTTATAGGTATTGGTTGGAATTTATTCATGGATTATATAGTTTACTTCATTTTATTTTTGTGTGTGTTTTAATTGTTCTTCTTTACTATGTAACATTGCAGGTGATATTGTTGATGCGTTTCTTTTTGGATTTTGGCAATCGCTTATGTTCAGGACGATCCCTGGATAGTCGTGGACAGATCAATTGGCTATGTTGTTTCCTAGGTGTCACTACATCATTAGTGTCTTCGTTGTTTACGATTTTGTGCTATAAATCAAATATTTCGAATTTCAAAAACATTATGATGCATATAGAAAAATGACATGAGGCATTTGTCATGTTTAATGAAATTGGTTAAGATTTCGATTTTATAGTTTCGAGTTTTATAGAACTGTCCTCATGTGAGATAATTTGTATTTAAAGAAGACATGTATTACTGGATAAGGGGGTCGATAGGTCAGAAAACGACATGACAAGATCACTGTAATTATTTCCTATGACTTGAGACAATTTTTTGTCAGCAGCTACAGTACTTTTCACTTTGTTGATGGGCCGACTTGAAGCGCAAGTGTCAACCAAGGAACAACCCAATCAAAGAGTTTTCGAGATGCTCTTAGTCATTTAATTAGCTGTCCCTGATGGGATCAAGGCCCCGTTGTCTTTCCTAAATCACTCGTAGCTACAGGAGAAAAACTAAAACTACTGTCTTGTTAATTAGATCTATGTTATCCCTTTAAATTTTACAAAGGAAAAACCAGTTAATATAATTAATGGTCAATCATTAATTACAAAATTAATCACTGAAAACTCATCTGGTTAAACAATGAATCTATGAATATAGGAAACAAACAATTAAGAAGATATTAACAAATTAAATCAATTTGCATAATTTACAGTATAGACACATATATATATTTACAAAAAAATCAGGGAATAACTTGGCAGTGATATAAATGTAAAGAACTGATTCAAAAGGATTTCCTGTAAAAGAAATATCACTAATCTACCCTATCTATCCTGATCAGGAGCATAGAAAGAATTAACCTAGAATTAAATTTCCAATAATTCTACTGTGCGAATAAACCTGACAGTATTCAGAAGAAATTCGGAATGTGAACAAGATGACACAGTAAACACGTAAATCATATATATTTATTGATGACAACACCAAATTTATAACATGACATATATCAACAAATCAAAACATAATACATGATAATTATACATGATGTATTTGCATAATTCATTAAATAAATCATGGCAAACATAATACTGTAGAAAAAGTGACAAGATCAAAAGATATCATAAATACATTCACATAGCATAAATATTGTGAATATATATATAAACATCACCAGTTAAAAGTGTTGTAGCTGTTGACAAAAAATTGTCTGAAGTCACAAGAAAAATAACAGTGATCTTGTCATCACCCTTTTCACGATTATTGACCCCCCCCCCATTCCCAGTATAAACATGTCTCTTTTAATACCTCAAATCTGACATGGAGACCGTTCTACAAAACATGAAACTATCTAATCTAAATCTCAACCAATCTCTACAAAAATGACAAATGAAATATGCCATTTTTTAATATACGTAATAATGTTCTGAAATTCGAGATATTCAATTGACAGTGCAAAATCAAAAATGACAAAAGCACTAATAATATATTGACACCTGGGAAGTAGGATTATCAATCGATTTGTTCCCGATCATCTAGGAATCATCCAAAAGGTAAGCGATTATCAAAATCCGAGGAATAGCATCTACAAAATTACATGCGACACTAAACAAAAAGAAATATAATTAAAACACACACGAAAGTAAAATCAAATAAACTAAATAATGCAAAAATCAAAACACACCAATACCTGTAACAAAAACTTGATTATCACTTGATTATAACTTCAAACCTGAAATCAAATAAATGCACCCAACACATCATAAATTAACCGGAGCATTAAACACCTGAATTTTTACCCCGTTTGATGGATTCAGTGACTGACCCTTGAATTGCATAAGGGTAACCTAATCCTTCAATTCACAGACCTTTTCTTCATTCTTATGATTTTCATTTTGGAGTTTCAGGATCCTACGAATCAACTGATTCTTATGCTTTTTCAGGCGTAGAAGATACTTATCATCGGAATCTACCTTCTCTTTTAGCTTCACATTCTCAGCTTTAATAGCATCATGATTAGAAATTACCTTAGTCACTTCTCCCTCCATCCTGTGTATTTTATCCAATAATCAATTTACAAATAATGGATGAACCATTTCACCCATTAGATAGGAGCCTGATAAATTCCATTCTACAGATTTGTTCTTGACTGAAGAATCAACCACAGGATCAACTACAGGATTGACCTGAAGATCCTTATCAAATACATAAGGATTATTCTCTGCAGTATTTGGGGTAGACTCATGCTCAATATCATGACCATCATCAGAAAATACAGGATTCCCTTCTTCATCATCTATCACGACTGTTTCAACATGAACACTATCGCTCATGGGAGTATTAACACCGCTACCCTTGGCCATACTTCTCGTAAACCTACCAAAAACATTAGCTTTCAGTCTGTTATCTTTTTGATTGCATGTATTATCAATATTATGTTTTGGTGTAACTGATGATAGATTTGAAGGCCTCCTCATGTGCTTAGAAGGAAGAGGAGTACCGGGGCTACTCACAGGAGTAGGAACAGATTCATTACAAACGTTGGGGCTTATACGGCCAATAGGGTTTGACACAGCTTTATGAATAGGAGAAGTCGAGACATGGAAAGGTTGTGGATGCTTTGTACATTCTTTGGGGAAATCAAACTGATAGTGACAGAAAGCTGAGAAGTCGTTTGACTCAACAAACTCATCCCATGACCGGTTTTGCTTATATAGTTCCCTCTCAATTAAAATCCTAACCAAGCCGTGATGAAACAGGCTGTGACTAATGTTCTTCGGACCCTTTTTAATGGCTGAGGACATTTTTATCAGACTTTTAACTAGATAATGAAGCAAGTTAAGAGGAAAACCAATAAAAACAGCCATTAACTGGAGATGGTATACGTAGGCTGAGGAGAGATGACCTTCCTAGGTCACGTACCTGTGGATAATGTCCAAGACTAGCCACCAGTATTTCTTAAAGTATTTCCAAGACACCACGGTTCTGAATGATACGTCTTGACAGGGATTCTTCAGCATTTTTTTCCACTCAGTTGCCTCCATTGGCTTATACTTAAACCATCATTTGCCTGTTAACGGCAAACCAGTAGCAAGAGCAACCGAACGTTCATCAAACCTAAACTGGAGATCAGCTATTTTAACCCTAGAATCATCTAATGACAAATCAAATAGCCTCATCACCTCCGAGTTCGAATCCGAGAACCTGCGGATGAATGGAAACCATCCAGCAGCTTCGACCTTGGCTAAAATCTTAGGGTTTGAGTCAAGGAGATTCGTCTCACAGGGCTCGAACCTTACCACTGGCGCCATGAATACCTGTGCAAATGCATGAAACCACGCATAGAAAAGACACCACAAGTCAAAACGCAACAGTAATTGGAGATTGAGCACTCAGGGTGGAAACCGAGCAGGAGAAACAAGCAATGAAAACCAACCCTGTGATAAACACAATGTGCCATGAGATAACGCCGACTACACTCCTGTAAACTTGGAATGAATGGAGGAATTATCACACAAAGATGCAATTGAGTGATATGAAATGACGGTCGAAGACTCCAGGTTAACTCATGTTGCCATTATTTATCCGGACTCATCGACATGAAACTACTCATCACATCCAATATAGGCGCTCAACAAGGAGGGAGCCAAGACATTGATTACGTACTAGCCATTCAATGTGATTGACAGAGTCGAGTACAAATGTCATGATAGCATATCACCCTCGCAGTAGGTAGATTGGAATTGGCAGCAACGACATGAATTAATCTGACGATAAACAATAAGCCTATGTCACCCTTACCGTAGATTTGATTTAATCTTTGAAGGTGGCGAGCATGTGACATATTATAAACCATATGCGGCATGTTCGTATAAAATATTTGGCCTTTGATACTCTAGGCCTTATCGAAGTTACAACAAACCAATCATGCATACCCATTGATTAAAATCCGAATGAAACCTATGGCAATGTGCCAAACCATACAACGATCAACCTTCCAATTTTGTAACCTTATAAATGTTTGTAATAACAAAATCAAATAGTAAAATCAAGTGATAAATGTTTGGATGAGATTTCAAGATTAGGTTATGGTCAAAGACATGGAAATTATTACTACTTATCCCTTGATTTTTAATGTAAATCCATTCAAAATAATAACTTCATAGTGGTGATTTTGTCAACTAATCTATAATTCGCAAAGGTTGTTTAAAAACATAGAGTTTCACTGATTCAATAGCTCACAAAATGTCATCATTTTAGTAGCTAGTGATTCATTAGATTTGTCCTAAGAAATTCAAACATTTCATCAAAACAAAATAAGATTTTGTTTGATGAAATATGTTTTTTAAGGCTGTTGAGTAAGGGCACAACAGATGGCGACTGGCTAGGCGGAACAATTATCTCTGTTTCTTAACCTGAAACCATGCAATCAAAGAAATTAGATCTCTAATGTATGCTATTAATAGACATCAATATTTTAACATCTTAAACAGATTCAGGCATCTCACATTTCTAGAAATTTCCAGAAATTTACAATCTTAATTATTAACTGGATGAAGATCAATTTTCTAAGAAAAAATAGTCCAAAAGAAGTAAAACAGTAAATGGATTGGTTTTAAATAATAAAATCCCAATACCACAAGCATAGCCTTGCTGCCAGCAGGCGTCCATAGCCTTGACAAGGTTGCTTCAAAGACCAAAGAATGCCAGTATCCCATCCGCGAGTTATAGATATACAATTCTGGTTAGGTTGAACTATTTCCCCCTTTATTTATATTTATTTTTATTATGCTTCTGAAGGCCATGATTCTGGCTTGGTAACCAGATAGTAACCATGTCATTCACCAATCTGCACCATAGTAAATAAACCTGCTTGTAATGAGACCTTTTATCCCTTAGTGTTTTCATCCAAGGGCCATTGCCGAGGCTTGGTGACCAGAAACGACAATGTTACTGAATGCAAACCTATGATCCTAAACAGACTGGCTTGTTATGAGACCCTCTGTCCTTCAGAGTATTTTCTTGAAAATCTTCAAACCCAACCATGGACAAAATGTAGTTATAATTAATCTCCAATGAGATTATCTTAGCAGATGGGGAGGCAAGTCTGATTCTCTTTACAAGAAAGGATGGCGTAAAAGACTTAAATAGATAACCTTGCCAGATATTTCCCTAATCATATTGGAAAAATCTCTGCAGAGACTCAAATTATTAGTTAATCTTAAAATGATCTCAGAATTTCTGGTAAAATCTAGAAAGATGAAAAACCTTTCATTGTTCAAGAAGTAAAACAATATGACAATTTTCGGGAAAGAAAAATCTTCGTGCATGGTTCACAGATCAACCAAAAAACTTGAAAAAAGGACATGATCTTGAAGTTTTATGAATCAATCAGACTCAAAAATATGCAAATAAAACGGCAAAAACGAATATCAGAAAATACCTAAAGCAAACAAACACACTACTAATTTCATAAGCCAAGCACACCACACAAGGTATATATAGGATAATCCCTTGTGGGGGATCAACATAAATATTTCTTAATCAAATGACCATTCACTGGAAGGTTCTCAATTTCACCCTCCAATGTCTGCAACCTGAAAGTGCTAGGACCAAGTTTTTATGTAATAATAAATGGTCCCAACCACAGGCATTGGAACTTAGTATGTTTTCCTTTGTCTTCGTGCTCCTTGTCCCATTTCAGAACTAGGTCAGCTACTTCCAAATCCCTATTGACTGATTTTCTATGATCAAACCAGTGTTTCATGGTCTGTTGGTGTTTGTCAAACTTTTTTCTGGCCAAATCTCTATCTTCTTCCAGTTTAAGCAAGGTATTGATTCGATGTTCCATGGCAGAACATGGTGTCTCCTGTATTGACTGGGAAAGCTATAAAAAGGGTAAAAATACATGAGGGGGGAGGATAGATTCTTTACCATATACCAGAAAAAAGGGAGAATTTCCTATGGCATCTTTGGGAGTCACTCTGTCAGCCCACAAGGCACTCGATAAGGCGTTGTGCCAATTCCTGTGATGATTAACCACCGTATGTTTCAGAATCTTGAGTAAATTTTTATTAGAAGATTCAGCTAACCCGTTACCCTGAGGATAATAATTAGCTAAATACTTTAACTTTATTCCCTTTTCTAATGCATATTCTGTTAACTTTACAGAAGAAAAATAAGTTGCATTGTCAAAAATCAAATATTCGGGAACAACAAATCAGGTGATAATAAAAGAATCAAGGAATGATATCACATGTTCCGAGTTAACTAATCGCAAGGCGATGGCTTCAACCCATGTAGTGAAATAATCTATGGCTGTCAAAATGTATTTATGCTGCTATGAAGAAGGTGGTGTGATTGGACCAACAATATCCAAACCCCATTGTTGAAAGGGGACTTCAATAATAACCGGCTAGAGGGGTAACACTGCTTTCTTCATCCTACCTCCTGCTCTCTGACACCTGACACTTCCTAGCAAAGAAAAATACATCTTTGAACAAAGTAGGCCAGTAGTAACCGGCTTTGAGTAATTTATGTGTAGTGGTTTCTCCGCCAAAGTGTCCCTCGGCTGGTCCTACGTGTAATTGAGACAATACATTATCAGATTCATTTCTTTCTAGACAACAAAGGAGAACTCCTTCGAAATTATTTCTAAACAAAATGTTATCAATCAGCTGATAAGGAGCAGATCTCAATCTCAAATCCCTTTTCCTGCATGGATCTAAATGTTCAGGAGCATTCCAATGCAATAGAAAAAAACTTAATATCATTATACCAAGAATCAGAGGGAGCTGAGACTGGAAAACTTCCCTTTCAAACACATAATGTTCATCAAAGAAGTGCAGATCAGATTCATAGATGTCTGAAGACCCAGCTGCCAACTTACAGTGTCCTTGTCCTCTGACAATCTTTAAAGGCTTGATTTCCAGGTCATATTCCTGAAGTGTTGTAACCCAATGGGCTCGCTTTTCACCCAGGTCCTTTTGTACTAAAATATTTCTAACTGTGGAATATGGCACAATGACCTTGGTATGAGACTTCAGCAAATAGGGCCGAAAATGTTTGACCGACTTAAAAATAGTGAATGCTTGTTTGTCCACTTCTGGGTAATTCAGCTCTGCACCATTCAAACCAGAACTCGTAAAAGCAATGGGAGCTTCATTATTTTCCTTATTTTTCTATCTTAGAACAGCAGCATATGAAGAATCAGAAGCAAATGTGTACAAAATAAATGGCTTAGAGAAATATGGGCTTGTTAAGGTAGGAGCTTCAGTAGTAGCTTTTAAGATATTATGAAAATTTGCTTCTCTTCAGCACACCATTTAAACTCAACATCTTTCTTAATCATTTTCTGAAGCGGCCTAACAATTTCAGTGAACCCGAGAATAAATCTAGAAACAAAATTTATCTTCCCAAGAAATGATTGCATAGTTTTCTTTGAGTGAGGCATAGAAATATGTGATATGGCATGGGTACGTTCCGGGTCAATATTGATACCTTGTTTAGAAACAACAAAACCCAGTAACTTACCTTTTGTCACTGAAAAGATGGATTTCTTAGGATTCCGGGAGATCCCATATTTCCTACAATGCTAAAAAACCCTCCTAAGATGAGTTAAATGATCAGCTCTGTTTTTTGAAAAGATAGTTATATCATCAAGATAAATAACCACAAATTGACCAATTAGGCCTCTGAACGCAATATCCATTTCCCTTTGAAATGTTGCTCCGGCATTAATTAAACCAAATGGCATTTTTCTATAGGCATAAGTTCCCCAAGGGGTCCTAAAAGTTGTCTTCAACTGATATGCTTTGGATACTAACACTTGGTTGTACCCCTAAAAGCCATCTAAAAGTGAAAACATTTCAAATCCGGAGACCTGTTGTAATATTTTTTCCATTGGAGGAACAGGATAATTATCTTTTTCTGAAACCTTACTTAGATTTCGGAAATCGACGCATAACCTGATATCACCATTTTTCTTTCTGACGGGGACAAGATTTGCCACCCATTGGGCATGTCGTACTGGAAAAATTATTCTGGCAGCAAGGAGTTTATTGAGTTCGTTCTTAACGACCGGTTCTAGGCTAGGATGCATTTTCCTCAATTTCTGTTGGAAAGGTTTAGCCTCTTGTTTCATTGGAATGACATGTTGCACTATATTTGGATCAAAAATATCATCATACGTCCATGTAAAAATGTCTTTAAACTCATTGAAAAGTCATATGAAGGCTGTTTTTTCTTGGGGAGTACACGAATTACCCAGATTGACACATTGAGGGTTGTGTTTAGTGCCTAGATTTACAATTTCAGATTGTATAATGGAGTTGTTGATTTTACAGTTCCTTGCAGCTTTAAATTTATCCTTCAAGTCATAGAATTTCTCAAGTTTGATTACAGATCTGGGAAGGGCACTAACCTGATTGAGAGATTCCTGAATTGAACAAGGCTTATGAATTACCGCAAAATTATACAGATCTTCATCGTGAGTCATTTCATCGATGATCACATCTTTAAAAGTATCCTTCAAAGTCAGAAAATCGATCAACTTCTCATCATTGTCGAAGACTCTCCAACTGGCAATGTTATCAGGGATGGAAGGTCTGAAAAGCAATTCAACAGAGAAAGAATCAGCAAGCATCCCTTCAGGCAGAATTAACCTTGAAGCAACGTTAGCTAAGAGATCAACTTCTTGATTTAAATAACAAGGGATAGAACTTATGTTAAAGGCTTCAAATGATAGTAATAGATTCCATACCACTGCCTGATAATTTCTCAGATGCCCTGCAATGCAATGTATAGTGTTACGTACCTGTCTAACAATAATCTCAGAGTCTCCTAACACTACCAAAGCTTTGGCACCGAGGATAATTGCTTTTTTTATCCCTTGAATCTGAGCTTCGTATTCAGCCACATTATTGGTGCAATCAAATTCTAACCTGCAAGCAATGAAATACCTTTTCCCATAGGGATCTATCGGGAAGCAACCTGCACCAGCCCCTTCTTTTGACTTAGATCCGTCAAAGTATATAGACCAGAGACCATTGTTCAGATCTAAATGTACCGTGTTTGGAACTGGAATCTCTTTTGGAACTTGAGTAAAATGGAAAACTTCAGACTACTGTACTGAGTTTTGGACTGGTGAAGTTTCAACTTCAAAATTCCCAAAGAAGGAATCTGCCATGTAATTGCCCATTATGGTATCAGTGAATAGCACCGGCTCATTAGAGTCATCCAATTTAGTGACTGTGTGCTTCATATAATGTTCTCGATCAATTTTGATCTTGTTTGGACGACCATTATGAGATATCCATAAATGTGATCAGTCTGTTGCAAAGTATCCTTTCAATTTCTCATACCAATCTCTGCTGAGAAATAGGCCATATGCTTCTGGGATATCTACAAAAATTATATCAACGATAAAATGGTTATGAGGGTTTGAAGCTAACCTTATCAACACCTCATTTAATTTCACGTTTGATCGGTCAAGCTGCACAATACTTGTATCATAGGGCACAGGAACTGCATTAAGTTTTTTACACACAGAGTAGGGCATGACATTCTTCGAAGCCCCTAAATCTATCATACAGTTGTGCACTTTATGATTGCAGATTTCAAATGTAAGTAAAAAAGGAGGAGTTGAAGAATTAGATTTCTTTCCTATAGACAAAGCATTGACTGAAAATTTTGTTGAGTTAGCTTTGGTATTAGCAGAACCATTTTGATTAGAAGGGGTTTTCCATTTTTACTTAAAGATACCCCTTGCATCATCTTGTCTCGAATTACAGGCAGTTTGAGAAGTTCATAAATAGAAATGTTGGCTCTAATTTTCTTTAAATCTTCAACCAGATCGTATTCTAAATCAAGAGAGGGTGCAGACTTAATATTTGCAAGTTGGGTTTTTGTTTGAACAGCTGAACTATTATCTGTAGTAGTTGTTGAAGGTTCCCCAGGAGACGGGTTTTTCTTGCTTCTAGTGTTATACTGATGCTGGTTAACATTCACAATAGCCACATCCTCATCATCAGTCAATTCTAATGTATCCCAGAAGTGACTTATAATTTGAGGAGGTTTCTCTTCATCGTCATTGTCTTTGCCTTGGGAATCTTCAGAAGTCTGTCCTGAAGATTGAGCTTCATTTTCAGCTAATGTTTCTATACTTGAAACTAATAATTTGAGGAAACTATTAATTTCATCAACGTTATTAGCTTCAAAAGGTGGAGTCTGTTTTGCAGCTATATTTGGGAATGGCCTTCTGAAAGGTTGTCTAGGTGGTTCTTTATTAGGAGTGCTCTCAGAAGTATCTTTCCTTAAATCAATTATTTCATTGGATAGTTTTTTAATAAATCTTTGGAGGCTATCTAGGTCTAGTGAATCCTGGCCTTTTTTCTCAGGAGTTGTGTTTTCAAAGGGACTCTCAGTCTTCTTACGAGAAGAAGATGCAGAATCAGTGTCTACTCCAGGATTGGTTTTGATAGTAGACATGTCCTTCTCAACCTTGATTGCTTCCTCAAAGATTTTAGCAAGGGTAGGTTTGGCTGCTCTTCTGACAAACATGGCCATTGACACCGACAAAGATGAAGTATAAAATTCAATAGTAACATCTTCAGCCAGCCTTGAGGTAGCAGGAATTTTGTTTCTTAGAGTTAGGAATCACTGGTTAAAATATTTGACCTTTTCCTTGGTTTCCATGCGAATCCTAGAAAATTCTAACACCAAGGAAGCTGGAGTCTTGTCGTCACCAAACTTGTTCATGAAAGCCAACTCGAATTCATTCTAGTTGGTAATAGAACCAACCATAAGTGAAAAATACCATGTCGAAGCTTTGCCCTCAAATGTATAAGGAAAAAGTCGACAGACTACATCTTCATGTTGAACATCCAAGAGCCGCACTGCTAGCATAAATTTTTTTACATGATCTTCTGCAGGCTCTTTCTGCTCAGGATTGAACTTGGGTAACAATTTCTCAGGATGCTTGGGTAATGGATGTTGAGCGCCTGGAATAGCAACTGCGTCCTGAGGTAACCATGGCATATTAGCATTAAGCTTTGGGTTTACACCTGCCATGTTCCTTGGAGTTGGAGGTGGTGATGGTGGTGTTTGAACAATGTGAGGGGGTAAATGAGGTGGTGATGGTGGTTCACCAGACCCTCCTGAAGCAGGTGGTCTTGAAGAAGATGAAGGTTGATCGGCACCTGTCAAAGACTGTTGTATCTGGAGATTAGAGGAGACACCTATAGGTTGCTCCTGTTCTTGCGACGCAGGCTCAGTATGATGAGTGCGAGTACGTGTGATCTGCGAGAGAGGTAATTCAGTGGGTTGTCACCTGGTGAGATTCAAATAAGCCCTTGTTAAAATCCTACGAGACTCGTTTATGGCCTGTTCGAACTGGTCAAGTTCTTCAGGTTGGGGAACATTGCTAGAGTTGAACTGAGAGATAAGGTTTCGAACAGAGTCATTCAGTGGGGCCTCACTCAATCATGATGACTGGAGAGTACATGGTTGTGATGATGACTATATTTGAGTGGTGGAAGGCTGATTAATTTTTCTAATAGGATTGTTTTCATCATCCATTTGCTTAAGCAGGCCCTCCTTCTAGCACCATTGTTGAGGGGTTGACTTGAAGCGCAAGTGTCAACCAAGGAACAACCCAATCCAAGAGTTTTCGAGATGCTCTCAGTCATTTAAGTAGCTGTCCCTGATGGGATCAAGGCCCCATTTCCTTTCCTAAATCACTCCTATCTACACAAGAAAAACTAAAACTACTATCTTGTTAATTAGATCTATGTTATCCCTATAAATTTTACAAAGAAAAAACTAGTTAATATAATTAATGGTTAATCATTAATTACAAAAGTAATCGCTGAAAACTCATCCGGTTAAACAATGAATCTATGAATATAGGAAACAAACAATTAAGAAGATATTAACAAATTAAATCAATTTGCATAATTTACAGTATAAACACATATATATTTAGAAAAAAATCAGAGAATAACTTGGTAGTGATATAAATGTAAAGAACTGATTCAGAAGGATTTCCTGTAAAACAAATATCACTAATCTACCCTATCTATCCTGATCAAGAGCATAGAAAGAATTAACCTGGTATTAAATTGCCAATAATTCTATAGTGCGAATAACCCTGACAGTATTCAGAAGAAATTTGGAATTTGAACAAGATCACACAATAAACACGTAAATCATATATATTTATTGATGACAACACCAAATTTATAACATGACATATATCAGCAAATCAAAACCAGCATAAGTCGATAATTATACATGATGTACTTGCATAATTCATTAAAGAAATCATGACAAACATAATACTGTAGAAAAAGTGACAAGATCAGAAGATATCATAAATACATTTGCATAGCATAAATACTGTGAATATATATATAAACATCACCAGTTAAAAGTGTTGTAGCTGCTGACAAAAAATTGTCTGAAGTCACAAGAAAAATAACAGTGATCTTTTCATCACCCTTTTCACGATTATTGACCCCCCCCCATTCCCAGTACAAACATGTCTCTTTTAATACCTCAAATCTGGCATGTAGACCATTCTACAAAACAGGAAACTATCTAATCTAAATCTCAACCAATATCCACAAAAATGGCAAATGAAATATGTCATTTTTTAATATACGTAATAATGTTCTAAAATTGGAGAGATTCAACTGACAATGCAAAATCGAAAATGACAAAAGCACTAATAATATATTGACACCTGGGAAATAGGATTATCAATCGATTTGTTCCCGATCATCTAGGGATCGTCCAAAAGGCAAGCAATGATCAAAATCCGACGAAGAGCATCTACAAAATTACCTGCGACACTAAACAAAAAGAAATATAATTAAAACACACGCGAAAGTAAAATCAAATAAATTAAATAATGCGAAAATCAAAACACACCAATTCCTGTAACAAAAACTTGATTATCACTTGATTATAACTTCAAACCTGAAATGAAATAAATGCACCCAAAATTAACAGGAGCGTTAAACATCTGAATGTTTACCCCATTTGCTGGATTCAACAACTGACCCTTGAATTGCATAAGGGTAACCTGGGCATTCAATTCACATACCTTTTCTTCATTCTTATGATTTTGATTTAGGAGTTTTAGGATCCTATGAATCAACGGATTCTTATGCTTTTTCAGTCACAGAAGATACTTATCATCTGAATCTACCTTCTCTTTTAGCTTCACATTCTTGGCTTTAATAGCATCATGATTAGAAATTACCTCAGTCACTTCTCCCTCCATCCTGCGTATTTTATGCAATAAGCAATTTACAAATAATGGATGAACCATTTCACCCATTGGATAGGATCCTGATAAATTCGGTTCTACACATTTGTTCTTAACCGGAGAATCAACCATAGGATCAACTACAGGATCGACCTGAATATCCTTATCAAATACATAAGGATTATTCTCTGCAGGATTTAGGGTAGACTCATGCTCAATATCACAACCATCATCAGGCAAGATAGGATTCTCTTCTTCATCATTTATCACAACTGTTTTAACATGAACACTATCGCTCACGGGAGTCTTAACACCACTACCCTTGGCCATGCTTCTCGTAAACCTACCAAAAACCTTAGCTTTCGGTCTGTTATATTTCTGATTGTAGGTATTATCGATATTACATTTTGGTGTAACCGGAGAAAGATTTTAAGACCTCCTCATGCGCTTAGAAATCATAGGAGTACCGGGGCTACTCACAGGAGTAGGAACAGAGTCATTACAAACATTCGGGCTTATATGACCAATAGGGTTTGACACAGGTTTATGAATAGGAGAAGCCGAGACATGACAAGGCTATGGATGCTTTGTACATTCTTTAGGGCAATCAAACTGATAGTGACAGAAAGCTGAGAAGCCATTTGACTCGACAAACTCATCCCATGACCGGTTTTGCTTATATAGTTCCCTCTCAATTAAAATCGTAACAAAGCCGTGATGAAACAGGCTGTGACTAATGTTCTTTGGACCCTTTTTAATGGCAGAGGACATTTTTATTATACTTTTAACTAGATAATGATGCAAGTTAAGAGGAAAACCAATAAAAACATCCATTAACCAGAGATGGTATATGTAGGTCATGTGAAGGTTGTCTCTCCTAAATAGCCATTATGTAAAGGTCGTCTCTCCTACCACCTTCGTAGGTCACGTAGCTATGGATAATGTCCAAGACTGGCTGCCACTATTTCTTAAAGTATTTTGGAGACACCCCAGTTCTGAATCATATGTCTTGACAGGGATTCTTCAGCATTTGCCACCATTCAGTCACCTCCATTGGCTTATACTTAAACCATCGTTCGCCTGTTAACAAAAAACCAATAGCAAGAGCAATCGAACGTTCATCAACCCTAAACTGGAGATGAGCTATTTTAACCCTGGAATCGTCCAATGACAAAGCAAACAGCCTCGTCACCTCCGACTTTGAATCTGAGAACCTGCGGATGAATTGCAACCATCTCACAGCATTGACCTTGGCTAAAAGCTTAGGTTTTGAGTCAAGGATTTTCATCTCATAGGGCTCGACCCTTACAATCAGCGCCATGACTACATGTGCAAATGCACGAAACCACACACAGAAAAGACACCACAAGTCAAAATGCAACAGTAAACTGGAGAGTGAGCACTCGGGGTGGAAACCGAGCAGGAGAAATAAGCAATGAAAACCAACCCTATGATAAACACAATGTGCCATGAGCAAATGTCGACTACACTCCTGTAAACTCGGCATGAATGGAGGAATTATCACGTAGAGATGAAATTGAGTGATAGGAAATGACGGTTGAAGACTCCAAATTAACTCATGTTGCCATTATTTATCCGGACTCATCGACATGAAACTACTCATCACATCCAATATAGGTTCTCAACGAGGAGGGAGCCACGACATTGATTACGTACTGGCCATTTAATGTGATCGACATTGTCGAGTACAAATACCATGATAGCATATCACCCTCGCAGTAGGTAGATCGGAATTGGAAGCAACGACATGAATTAATCTGACGATAAACAATAAACCTATGTCACCCTTACCGTAGATTTGATTTAACCTTTGAAGGTGGCGAGCATGCGACATATTATAAACCATCAAATCAACACGAGACTTTGCAATATAGACCATATTATAAAAATCAGCGTTAAACAATTATGGTGTTATTGACTATGGTTTGGAATCGAAAAGGTAAAATTAGGATATGGCATGTTCGTATAAAATATTTGGCCTTTGATACTCTAGTCCTTATCTAAGTTAGAACAAACCAACCATGCATACCCATTGATTAATATCCGAATGAAACCTATGGTAATGTACCAAACCATACAATGATCAACCTTCCAATTTTGCAACCTTATCAATGTTTATAATAACAAAATCAAATAGTAAAATCAAGTGATAAATGTTTGGATGAGATTTCAAGATTAGGTTATGGTCAAAGACATGGAAATTATTAATACTTATCCCTTGATTTTTAATGTAAATCCACTCAAAATAATAACTTCATAGTAGTGATTTTGTCAACTAATCTATAATTCACAAAGGTTGTTTAAAAACATAGAATTTCACTGATTCAGTAGCTCACAGAATGTCATCATTGCAGTAGCTGGTGATCCATTAGATTTTTCCTAAGAAATTTGAACATTTCATCAAAACAAAATAAGATTTTGTTTGATGAAATATGTTTTTTAAGGATGTTGAGTAAGGGCACAACACACTGGTGATACCTATATATATATTTACAGTATTTATGCTATGCAAATGTATTTATGATATCATTTGATCTTGTCACTTTCTCTGCAACATTTATGTTTTGTCATTATTTCTTTGATGAATTTTGCAAATACATCATAATTAATATGTCGACTTACGCTGGTTTGATTTGCTAATATATGTCATATAGTAGACTTGATATTGTTGTCAACCAATATATGTGTCATACTTGTTCACTGTTTGATATTGTTTAAATTCTGAATTTCTTTTGAATATTTTCTGGATGATTAGCACAGTTGAATTATTGGCAATATGATTCCAGGATTAATGTTTTCTACGCTCCTGACCAGGATAGAATATTTATAATAGATTAATGATATTTTTCCTCTAGTTATTTTATTGAAAATCTATTGAATCAGATCTTTACTTTTTCATTTGCTGATTTTGTGAATAATGTACATGTGTTTATATTATATTTCTGTAATTCATTGAGTCTGTTAATATTTGATTAACTTTTATTCTTGTATAATAAATTAATTGATTGAATAGATCAAATTTTGATTGATCAATTTTGTAATATACTAATCAAGTTCCCTAAGTCTTATTTGTATATTCATAGGGATAGTATAGATCTAATCGATAAACAATAGCTTTAGTTTTCTTCTCTCCTGTAGCTAGGAATAACATAAGGAAGGCAACGAGGCCTTAATCTCATCATGGACAGCTACCTAACGATTGAGAGCATCTCGAAAACTCTCGGATCGGGTTGTCTCTTGGTTGACACCAGTGGAAATTTGGCCCGTCAACAATGGCGCTAGAAGGAGAGCTAGCTTAAGCAAATGGCTGATGAAAACAATCTTGTTCACAAAATTAATCAACCCATTACCCCTCAAATACAGTCATCATCTCAGCCACAAACATTCCAGTCACTAGATGAGACTCCGTTGAACGATAGTGTTCGAAATCTCATTCATCAGTTCAATGCTAGTGGTGCTCATCCACCTGAAGAACTTGATCAGTTTGAGCAGGCCATCAATGAATCCCGTAGGATTTTAACAAGAGCCTATTCAAATCTTACTCAAATCCAACCCACTGAAATTCCTCTCCCAGAGATCAGATGTCTGCGCACTCAGCGTACTGATTCTACACCTAAAGAACAAGATCAACCTTTAGGTGTCCTCCCTAACCATCAATTACAACAGTCTCTGATAGGCACCAATCAACCTTCATCTTCTTCAGGACCACCTGCTACAGGAGGGTCTGGTCGACCAGCATCACGGCCTCACTCACCTCCTCACATATTTCAAACACCACCTTCACCACCTCAATCACCGACGAACATGGCAGGTTTAAACCAAAACCCCAATGCCAATATGCCATGGTTAGCTCAGGATGTGGTCGTTGTGCCGGGAAATCAACATCCTTTGCCAAAACATCCCGAGAAATTATTGCCCAAGTTCAACCCCGAGCTGAAAGAACCTGCAAAAGATCATGTTAAAAAATTTATGCTAGCAATTCAGCTTTTGGATGTTGAACACAAAGGTGTTGTCTGTCGAATTTTCCCTTACACATTTGAGGGAAAATCCTCGACTTGGTATTTTTCACTTACCGTTGGTTCTATTACCAACTGGAACGAATTCAAGTTGGCCTTCATGAACAATTTTGGAGATGATAAGACTCTAGCTGTGTTGGTGTTAGAATTTTCTAGGATCCGTATGGAAACCAAGGAGAAGGTTAAAGATTTTAACCAGCGGTTCTTGACTCTTAGAAACAGAATCCCTGCCATCTCAAGACTAGCTAAGGATGTCACTATCGAATTTTATACTTCGGCCCTACCCATGTCTATGCCCATGTTTGTCAGGAGAGCTGCCAAGCCTATTCTCACTGAAAATTTTGATGAAGCCATTAAGCTTGAGAAATACATGTTTGCTATTAAGACAAACCCTCGAGTAGAAACTGATTCTACATCATCTTCTCGTAAAAAGGCCGAGAGTCCTTCCAAAACCACAAATCCTGAGAAGAAGGGTCAAGATGCACTAGACCTGGACAGTCTTCAAAGAGTCATAAAGAAACTATGCAATGAAATCATGAGACCTGAGGAAAGGTACTTCTGAAAGTACTCCGAATAAAGAACCACCTAGACAGCCTTTTAGAAGACCATTTCAAAATATAGCTGCTAAGCAGTTTCCACCATCTGAAGCTAATAATGTTGATGAAATTAATAGTTTTCTAAAACTATTAGTCTCAGGCCTACAAACATCAGGTGAAAGTGAAACCCAATCTTCAGGCCAGAATTCTGACGATGCCCAAAGTAAAGATAGTAACACTGAAGAACAGCCTCCTCAAATTATTAGTCACTTCTGGGATACCACCGAATTGACTGATGATGAGGATGTGGCTGTTGTGAATGTCAATCAGCATCAATATAACACTAGGAGTAAGAAAGATCAGCCCTCAAGGGAACCTTCAAAAACTGCTACGAATAATAGTTCAGCTGTCAAAACGAAAACCCAACCTTCAAATACTAAGTCAGCACCATCTTTTGATTTGGAGTATGACTTGGTTGAGGATTTGAAAAAAATCAAAGACACCATTTCTATCTATGAACTCCTCAAATTGCCTCTTATTCGAGATAAGATGATGCAAGGGGTTTCTTTAAGTAAAAACGGTAAAACTTCCTCCACTCAACACAGTTCTGCTAATACTAAATACAACACAACAAAATCTTCAGTCAATGCCTCGTCCATAGGTAAGAAATCAGATTCCTCAACTCCTCCTTTTCTGCTTACATTTGAAATCTGCAACCATAAAGTGCACAATTGTATGATAGACTCAAGGGATTATAAAAATGTTATGCCATATTCAGTATGCAAAAAACTTAATGCAGTCCCCGTGCCATGTTATACAAGCATTGTACAAATGGACCGATCTAATTTAAAGTTAATAGGGAAGTTGAACGAAGTACTGATAATATTAGCTTCAAACCCTCAGGTCCATTTCATCACTGACATAATTGTTGCAGATATCCCTGAAGCATATGGCTTATTTTTCAGCAGAGATTGGTCTGAAAAACTGAAAGGATACTTTGTAACAGACTGGTCACATTTATGGTATCCCATAATGGTTGTCCAAACAAAATCAGAATTGATCGAGAACATTATATGAATCACACAGTCACCGAATTGGACGACTCTAATGAGCCGGTGCTATTTACTGATACCATAATGGGAAATTACATGGTTGATTCTTTCTTTTGAAATTTTGAGGCTGAAACTTCATTAGTCCAAGATTCAAGAAAATCAATCGAAAGTTTTCCATTTTACATAAGTTCCGGACAAAATTCTTGTTCCCAACACTACACATTTGGATCTGAATGATGGTCTTTGGTCTCTATACTTTGACGGATCTAAGTCAAAGGAAGGGGCTGGGGCCAGGTGCTTGTTGATAGATCCCCTCAGGAAAAGGTACTTTGTCGCTTGCAGGTTGGAATTCGAATGCACCAACAATATTGCTGAATATGAAGCCCTTATTCAAGGGCTGAAGAAGGCAATTGACCTAGGAGCCAAATCTTTGGTAGTGTTAGGAGACTCTGAAATTATTGTCAGACACGTATGTAACACTATACATTGCATTGCTGGGCATCTCAAAAATTACCAGATAGAGGTATGGAATTTATTATTATCATTTGAAGCTTTTAACATAAATTCTATCCCTCGTTATTTGAACCAGGAAGCAGATCTGTTAGCTAATGTTGCTTCAAGGCTAATTCCATCCGAAGTCATGTTTGCTGACTCTTTCTCTATTGAATTGCTTTTCAGACCTTCCATACCTAATAACATTGTCAATTGGATATTTTTTGACCATGATGAGCAGTTGATCGAATTTTTGACCATGAAACACACTTTTAAGGATGCGATCATCGATGAAATGACTTATGATGAAGATCTGTACAACTTTGCGGTAATTCATAAACCTTGTTCAATTGAAGAATCTCTTGATTAGGTCAGTACTCTCCCTAGATCGGTAATTAAACTTGAGAAATTCTATGATTTGAAAGATAAATTTAAAGGTATAAGGAACTGTAAAACCAACAACTCTACTATGAAATTTGAAGTCATAAATTTAGGCACCGACCACAGTCCTCAATGTGTAAATATGGGCAGTACATGTACTCCCCAAGAAAAAAAATCCTTCATACAGCTCTTTAATGAGTTTAAGGACATTTTCACCTGGACATATGATGATCTTAAGACATTTGATCCAAACATAATGCAACATGTCATTCCCATGAAAGAACATGCTAAACCATTCCAGCAGAAATTGAGAAAAATGCACCCTAGCCTAGAACTGACTGTTAAGAAAGAGCTTAACAAATTCCTCGCTGCTAGAATAATTTTTCCAGTGTGGAATGTGCAGTGGGTGGTGAATCGCATCCCTGTCAGAAAGAAAAATGGTGATATCAGGTTGTGTGTTGATTTCAGAAATCTCAACAAGGTTTCGGAGAAGGACAATTAAACCTTTCCGCCTATGGAAAAAATCTTACAACAAGTCTATGGATCTGAAATGTTTTCACTTTTAGATGGATTTTCCAGATACAACCAAGTATTAGTATCCAAAGCTGACTAGCTGAAAACAACTTTAGAACCCCTTGGGGAACTTATGCCTACAGGAACATGCCTTTTGGTTTAATTAATGATGGAGCAACATTTCAAAGGGCAATGGATATTGCGTTTAGAGGCCTGATTGGTCAATTTGTCGTCATTTACCTTGATGACATAACTTTCTTTTCAAATAATAGAGCTAACCACCCAACATATCTTAGAAGTGTTTTTGAGCATTGCAGGAAATATGGGATCTCTCTAAATCCCAAGAAATCCATCTTTGCAGTTACTGAAGGTAAGTTATTGGGTTTTGTTGTTTCAAAACAAGGTATCAATATTGACCCGAAACGTACCGAGGCCATATCATAGATTTCTATGCCTCACTCAAAGAAAACTATGCAGTCATTTCTAGGGAAGATAAATTTTGTCTCCGGGTTTATCCCTAGTTTCACTGAAATTGTCAGACCACTGCATAAAATGATTAAGAAATATGCTGAGTTTAAATGGTCTGCTGAAGAAAAGAAATATTTTCATGATCTATTAAAAGTGATTGCTAAAGCTCCTACCTTAATAAGCCCAGATTTTTCTAAGCCATTTATTTTGTACACGTTTGCTTCTGACTCTTCATATGCCGCTATTCTAACGCAGAAAAATCAGGAAAATAATGAAACTCCCATTTCTTTTACAAGTTCTTGTTTGAATGGTGCCAAGCTGAACTATCCAGAAGTAGATAAACAAGAATTTGTTGTTTTTAAGTCAGTGAAACATTTCCGGCCTTATTTGCTAAAGTCTCATACAAAGGTCATTGTGCCATATTCTGTGGTCAGAAATCTTTTGGTGCAGAAGGACCTGGGTGAAAAACGAGCCCATTGGATCACAAACCTTCAGGAGTATGACCTGGAAATCAAGCCTTTGAAGATTGTCAGAGGATAGGGACTTTCTAAGTTGGCAGCTAGATCTTTAGACATCTCTGAATCTGATCTGCACTTCTTTGATGAACATTCTCTCTTCCAAAGGGAATTTTTTCCAATCTCAGCCCCCTCTTATTCCTAGTACCATGATATTAAGTTTTTTCTATTGCATGGGAATGCTACTGAACATTTAGATTCATGTAGCAAAAAGGGATCTGAGATTAAGATCTGCACTTTATCAGCTGATTGATAATATTCTGTTCAAAAATAATTTTGAAGGGGTTCTCCTTCGTTGTTTAGAAAAGAATGAAGATGATAATGTATTGTCTCAATTACATGCAGGGCCAACCAGGGGACACTTTGGCGGGGAAACCACTGCACATAAAGTACTCGAAGCTGGTTACTACTGGCCTACATTGTTCAAAGATGCATATGTCTTTGTTATAAAATGTCAAGAGTGTTAGAGAGCAGGAGACAGACTTAAGAAAGCAGCGTTACCTCTCCAACCTGTTATTATTGAGGTTCCATTTCAACAATGGGGCTTGGACATTGTTGGTCCAATTACACCAGCTTCCTCATAGCAGCACAAATATATTCTGACAGCCACCGGTTACTTCACTAGATGGGTTGAACCCATCCCATTGCAAGTGTTTAACTCAGAACAGGTGATATCGTTCCTTGACTCCTTTATTATCACTAGATTTGGTGTTCTAGAATCTTTAATTTTTGACAATGCAACATATTTTTCTTCTGTAAATTTAACAGAATATGCATTGGAAAAGGGTATAAAGTTAAAGTATTCAGCTAATTACTACCCTTGGGGTAATGGATTAGC
This sequence comes from Pseudotsuga menziesii, assembly GCA_001517045.1. Classification (NCBI taxonomy): domain Eukaryota; kingdom Viridiplantae; phylum Streptophyta; class Pinopsida; order Pinales; family Pinaceae; genus Pseudotsuga; species Pseudotsuga menziesii. The sequence continues at coordinate 90,365 of LPNX010079374.1, read as the reverse complement.
TGAATGTTCCAATAAGAATTTAATCAAGATCCTGAAATGCACAGTGGTTAATCATCATATAAATTGGCACAATGCCTTATCGAATGCCTTGTGGGCTGACATAGTGACTCCCAAAGCTACCATAGGTAATTCTCCCTTTTTTATGGTATATGGAAAAGAAGCTATTTTTCCTCCTCATCTATTCTTACCCTCTCTACAACTCTCCCAGTCAGTATAGCAGACACCATTTTCTACCATGGAACATCGAATCAATACCTTGCTTAAACTGGATGAAGATAGAGAGTTGGCTAGAAAAAAGTTTGAACAGCACCAAAAGACTGTGAAACGCTGGCTTGATCATAGGAAATCAGCTAGTAGGGAGTTGGAAGTAGGTGACCTAGTTCTGAAATGGGACAAGGAGCACGAAGACAGAGGGAAACATACTAAATTCCAATGCCGGTGGCTAAGACCATTTATTATTACAAAAAAACTTGGTCCAGGAACGTTCAGGTTACAGACACTGGAGGGGGACATCGAGAACCTTCCAGTAAATGGTCATCTAATCAAGAAATATTTCTGCTGATCCCCCTCAAGGGATTATCCTGTACATGCCTTGTGTGGTGTGCTTGGTTTGTGGAATTTATTAGTGTGTTTATTTTACTTGTTTGCTTTGAATTTTTATTTCTTCATACTTATTTCTGTTTTATTTGCATATTGTTGAGTCTCATCAATTTATCAAACTTCAAGCTAATGACTTTTTATCAAGTTCTGTGATTGATCTACAAATCATGCATGAAGATCTTACTATCCTGAAAATTGTCATACTGTTTTACGTTTTGAACAGTGAACAGGTTTTCATTTTTCTAGATGTTAACAGAAATTCTTAAATCATGATTAATATAAATCAATAATATGAGTCTTTGCAGACATTTTCCCAAAGGAATTAGGACAGTATTTGTCGAGATTATCTATTTAAGTCTTTTACGCCATCCCTTCTTGTAAATAGAATTAGATTTCCCTCCCCATCTGCTAAGATAATCTCACTGCAGATTAAATATAACTAGATTCTAGCCATGGTTGGATTTGAGTATTTTCAAAATAATCTGAAGGACAGAGGGTCTCATAACGATCCGTTCTATTCAAGATCATCGGTTTGCATTCAGTAACATTTTCATCTCTGGTCACCAAGCCTGGACAATGGCCCTTGGACAGAAAACTTTGAGGGATAAAAGGTCTCATTATGAGCCGGTTTATTTACTGCGGTGTGGACTGGTGACTTATGTGGTTACTATCTGGTTACCAAGCCAGAATCACAACCTTCAGAGGTATAAAAAAAAAGGGAAAAATGATGGTAATAGTTTAGCCTAACCAGAATTGTATATATATAATTGGCAGATGGGATACTGTCATTCTTTGGGCTTTGAAGCAATCCTGTTGAGGCTATAGATGCCTGCTGGCAGCAGGGCCATGCTTATGGTATTGAGATTTAATTCTTTAAAATTGAGCCATTTACTGTTTTACTTCTTTTGGACTAATTTTTGTTAGAAACTTGATCTTCATCAAATAAATAATTAAGACTGTAAATTTCTCGTAATCTCTAGAGATGTGAAATTCATGAATATGTTTAAGATGTTAAAATACTGATGTTTGCATACTGGCATACATGAAGGATCTAATTTTTTCGATTGCATGGTTTCAGGTTAAGAAATAGAGATAACTGTTCTGCCCAGTTAGTCGCCATCTGTTGTGCCTGTACTCAACAGCCTTATAAAAAACATATTTCATCAAACAAAATCTTATTTTGTTTTGATGAAATGTTAAAATTTCTTATAACAAATCTACATAACCGATAGCTACTGAAATGATGACATTCCGTGAGCTACTGAATCAGTGAAATTCTATGTTTTTTACAACCTTTGTGAACTATGGTTAGTGGAAAAAAGCACTACATTGAAATCATTATTTGGATGAATTACCTTTCATATTACGAGGTAAGTTTTGGTTTTTACGCTTCTTGCCATAAGCCTTCATTTGAATATTAATCAATAGACACGCATTATTGGTTAATTATAACTTGGACAAGGTCCTAGAACATCAAAGGTTAAATATGCTATGCAGGGGTGCGTTATCCTAAGTTCATCTCTTTTAAACCCCGAATCATAATTGCTCATACTATAAATGTTTAATGTTGATTTTTATAATATGTTCCATATTATGAAGGTTTGATGTTGGGTTTTATGGATATGTCACGTCGTATGCTCGCCACCTTCGAAGGTTTACATAATCATACGATAAGGTGTATACATTAACGTCCAAGGTTTAATCCTTATAATCATTTTAACCTGTGTCATCACCTCCGAAATTGATCCACTTGCCGGAAAATTGATCTGTTATCATTGCATTTGTACTTAACTCTGTCAATCATATTCAATTGCCAGTACGTCATCAATGTCATGGCTCTCTTCTCGTTCAACACCTGTAGCTTATGTTGTGAGTGGTTGTCTGTCGAGTACTCCAAATAAATAATGGTAACATGAGTTCATCTGGAGTCTTCGCCGTCAGTTCTTTTATCACTTGCTTACCACTCTGCGTGGTTATTCTCCCTCCCCCATGCCGAGTTTACAGCGGTCTTGTCTGGTTTTGTTCATGGCGCAATGTGTTTATGAGAACCTTGGGTTTCATCGCTTATGTGTGGTGCTTGGTTTATATCCTGAGTGCTCATTCTTCATCTCGATGTCGTGTTTCGATTTGTGGTGCCTTTTCTATGTGTGGTTTCATGAATTTGCACAGGCAGTCATGGCTCCTGTGGTCAGATTCGAACCCAACGACATGAAACTCCTTGATTCAAACCCTGAGCTCTCAGCTAAGATTGAAATAGTAGGATGGTTTCCATTTATTTGCAAACTATCAAACTCGAACCCTGAGGTGACGAGGGTGTTTGCTTTATCGTTGGTTGACTCTTGGGTTAAGATAGCTGATCTCCAGTTTAGGGTTGATGAGAATTCAGTTGCTCTTGCTACTAGTTTGTCATTGACAGGCGAACGTTGGTTCAAATATAAGAGGATGGAGATCACGGAATGGAGGCAGATGATGAAGAATCCATGCCAATATGTTTCTTTTAGAACCAGGGTACCAAGGAAATACTTCAATAAAGAATGGCCATCGGCCCTCGATGTTATCCACTGGTACGTGACCTGTGAGGGTTTTTTATCCTCTGCTTATGTATATCACCTTTGATTATTGGTTGTTTTCCTCGGTTTTCCTATTAATTTTCCTTATTATCTGGTTCAGAGTTTAAACAAGATGTCTTCGGCCATTAAAAAGGGGCCGAAGAACATTAGTCACAGCCTGTTTCATCATGGTTGGGTTAGGATGTTGTTAGAAAGAGAGTTGTCTAAACACAATCGGTCATGGGATGATTTTATCGAACAAAATGGTCTCTTGGCCTTCTATCACTGTTAATTTGATTTCCCTAAAGAATGTGTTAGGAATCAAGAGCCTAGTTAAGTTTCGGTTTCACCTGTACGTGATCCTGTGTCAAAACCTAATGGCCGTATGAACCCCAAAGTTTGTAATGACTCTGTTCCCACTCCTATGAGTAGTCCTAGTACTCCTCTACCTTCTACGCGCATGAGGAAGTCTTCAAATCTATCGCCGGTGACACTGAAATGTAATGAGGATACCTATGAACTGAAGGGCAAAAGGCTGAATGGTAAGTTCTCTCGTAGGTTTACAAGGAGTATGTTATCCAAGGGTCGTGCTGTTAGGTCTGCAATGAGCAATCATGTTAACATAAAAACAGTCGTGCTTGAGGATGAAGAAGAGAAAACTATTTTACCTGATAATGGTCTCGATATTGATCATCAGCCTTTCATAAACCCTCCAGATAGCAGTCCTCATGTGTCTGGTAAGAATCCTCAAGTTGGCCCTGTGATCGATTCTCCAATGAAAGGTAGGTGCGTTGAAGTTAATTTACCCGCGGCTTATCAAATTGGTGAAACCATTCACCCACTCTTTGTTAGTTATCTGTTAGATAAAATACACAGAATGGAATTAGAACTGATAGAGATGGTGACACGTGATGATGTTATCAAAGCTGAGAATTTGAAGCTGAAAGAGAAGGTCGATTCAGATGATAAGTGTCTTCTGCGTTTAAAGAAGCATAAGAATAGGTTGATTCGTAGAGTCCTGAAACTTCAAAATAAGAACCATAAGAATGAGGAAAAGGTCCGTGAGTTGAATGCGCAGGTTTCCCTGATGCAATTCAAAGGGCATTCGCAAAATCTGACGAATGGTGTAATTATTGAGGTGTTTAATGCTCCTATAAAATTATAATGTTTCGGGCGTACATACTATTGATTTCAGGTTTGAAGTTATAATCAAGTGATAATCAAGTGTATTTTTGTTACAGGTATTGGTTTGAATTTATTCATGGATTATATAGTTTACTTCATTTTATTTTTGTGTGTGTTTTAATTGTTTTTCTTTACTATGTAACATTGCAGGTAATATCGGTGATGCGTTTCTTTTTGGATTTTGGCAATCGCTTATGTTTAGGACGATCCGTAGATAGTCGTGGATAGATCGATTGGCTATGTTCTTTCCCAGGTGTCACTACATCATTAGTGTCTTCGTTGTTTATGATTTTGTGCTATAAATTGAATATTTCCAATTTCAAAAACATTATGATGCATATAGAAAAATGACATGAGGCACTTGTCATTTTTAATGAAATTGGTTAAGATTTTGATTTTATAGTTTCCAGTTTTATAGAACTGTCCTCATGTGAGATAATTTGTATTTAAAGAAGACATGTATTACTAGATAAGGGGGTTGATAGTTGGGAAAAGGACATGACAAGATCATTGTAATTATTTACTGTGACTTGAGACAATTTTTTGTCACCAGCTACAGTACTTTTCACTGGTGATATCTATATATATATTTATAGTATTTATGCTATGCAAATGTATCTATGATATCATTTGATCTTGTCACTTTCTCTGTAGCATTTATGTTTTGTCATTATTTCTTTGATGAATTTTGCAAATACATCATAATTAATCTATCGACTTACGCTAGTTTGATTTGCTAATATATGTCATATAGTAGACTTGATATTGTTGTCAACCAATATATGTGTCATACTTGTTCACTGTGTGATATTGTTTAAATTCTGAATTGCTTTTGAATATTTTCTTGATGATTAGCACAGTTGAATTATTGGCAATTTGATTCCTGGATTAATGTTTTCTACGCTCCTGATCAGGATAGAATATTTATGATAGATTAATTATATTTTCCTGTAGTTATTTTATTGATAATCTATTGAATCAGATCTTTACTTTTTCATTTGCTGATTTTGTGAATAGTGTACATGTGTTTATAATATATTTCTGTAATTTATTGAGTCTCTTAATATTTGATTAACTTTTATTCTTGTATAATAAATTAATTGATTGAGTAGATCAAATTTTGACTGATCAATTTTGTAATATACTAATTAACTTGCCTATGTCTTATTTGTATATTCATAGGGATAGTACAGATCTAATCGATAAACAGTAGCTTTAGTTTTCTTCTCTCTTGTAGCTAGGAATAACTTAAGGAAGGCAACGGGACCTTAATCCCGTCACGGACAGCTACCTAACGACTGAGAGAATCTCAAAAACTCTCGGATCGGGTTGTCTCTTGGTTGAAACTCGTGCCAATTCGGCCCATCAACAATGTCATGAACAACCCCACCAAGTGGGAGGACTACATGCATCTCACAGAGTTTTCTCATAACAAAATTTACCAGACTTCCGCCAAGATGAGTCCCTTTAAGGTACTCTATGGACGAAATTGTAGAACAATGGTTACATGGTATAGCCCGATGGATCAGCTCATGTTAGGGCCTGATTTATTAAAGGAATTGGAACGGTTGGTTACCAAGCTCTAGGTGAACCTAAATTAAGCACAAGACCACCAGAAACACTACGCAGATTATGAAAAAAAGATAAATCTTATCAAATGGGTGATCATGTTGAATGGAAAATTTCCTTCAATAATGGAATAACCAATACAAGTAATGTATACATGATTTAAAGGGAAAGTAATATAAAATAATATGTATGATAGATTACAATTTGTAGCCACCCTTATATATTATGTGGATAGCCATGAACGAAGGTCCACTTCCCTTAACCTAGTATTACATATCACTAGTTAATATTTAATGTATTTATTATTGTTGTTACATTGCCTTCCCCTTAAGGGAATATTTTTCCTCAAAGTTGTATTGATAGCATTGTGTGACTTCGTTTGAATGATAATCTTGGGATCCTTTTCTTTTGGTATTTGTCACATTTGAGGAAATGAGCCGATACGAGTTACGGATTCCCCAGGAAAATTGTCGCATCGTATATGGGATCATTTTGTGGGACAATTCGTCTCAATTGTTTCTTAGTATGTCTATATTTTCACAAGCTCACATTAGTCTTCTATGAATATTCATTTTGACCCTGTCATTGGTCAAAATGACAATTATAATTAGGATGTCTATAAGGTGTAGGTGTTGTTTGTTCTTCTTTCTTTTGGACTACGGTGAGGACTACCTTCACTTCCTCGATTTGATTTTTACGTACATTTTCCTAGGTATATGCTTCTTGGTTCTCTAGTAGTTCATTATGATTATGAATCTTTTTTATTCTTTCATCTTGTCACATTTTTTCAATTTCTAACTCCCTGATTTGATTATGTAGTTCCTAATTATGATTATTTAGACACTGGTGTTTTTCTTGCTTTTCCAGTAATTTTCCTTCGACGTCTTCACCAGAGTGTTCCCTTTTGCTACTATTTTTCAATTTTTTGATCTTTCTAAATGATGTTTTGTTATGATTTCGTAGTCAAAAAATCTCTTTAGTATTGCTTGATAATACCTTGTTGACTTTTTTCAATTCCAACTTGTGTGTCTTCTTACTATCGTCATGTTGTTGTTGGAGTATTTATTTTTGTTGCTAATGATGACGTGATTCTATTTCCTATTTTCCTAACTTTTCATGTACTTGCACCAATTCATCTTCTCTGTCGATGACGACTTTGTTAAGACAACTCATTTCTTCTTCCAATTCGATAATATTCTCATACGGATGTTCTTCGACTTTTTTTGACTTTATTATCTCGTCATTAAGTTTGTGAATGATGCTTTCGAGACGTGATATTTTCTCATCTTTATCTAGTATCCTTTCTATGAGTTTTCTTTTACTATCTTCCAAATATCTAATATTCATTTCTGAGGTGGTAATCCTTAGTTTATGTTTGTCGATTTCAAATAGTAGACTATTATTGGTGATTTCTCACTACTTTAGCTCATTCGAAACTGCTCGTAACTGTGAATGTAATTCATGCTATCATAGTCCACATGACTTCTTGAATTCCAATTTTTGACCTGGTCTTCTTGTTCGATACCGGCTTTCGGTTGCTTTATGAGTCTTATTTTCTTCTTTTTTATAATAATTGTAATTGCTACAATTCTTAAATAATATTTATTAATAAAAAAAAATTGGAACATTTTATTAACAATAATACTATTATTATTATATTTTCAAAGGTTTTATATATGTTGAAAAATATAGTATAATAAATATTATTATTTGATAATAATAAGTTTATTATAAATTTTTTTGATATAGTGTAATATAGTGTTTTAAAAATTAGGTTTTTGCATGGAGCAAGCTGCATGGATGGTAATGGAGGCAGCGGGAGGCAAAGCAATGCAGAGGGTGATGGGGGAGGCATGGAGGGAGAGTAGCGTCGAGGGTGATGGAGCTGATGGCGACAACAGAGGGAGGGAAGTCACGGAGGTGATGAAGGTGGCATATGGAGGCGGGATGGTGAGCAGAGATGGAGGATGGGGTAGGTGCACTTGGATTGGGGAATGGGGTAAGTATGCAGAGGTTGGAGCCCGCAGAGGTGATGGAGGGCACAAGCAGATGGAGAGGAGAAAGGTGGAGGATGAATTTGCTGCATGGATGGAAAGAAGGAAGGACAGGGAGCTAGAGGAATGCAAAGGTGATGTCATGGGGAAGTGGGAGTAGAGGCGATGGCCAACGATGGCAGGCAGTGTTAAGTGATGGAAGATGGAGCAACAAAATAATCATTAGGGAGGCACAGGTCATGTAATTGGGAGGAGGGAGGATGATGTGACAAGGATCGTGGGCATGTGAGAGCATAGTGTGGATGATAGTGGGAAATGGTGCAGATATGGAGGGGAATGTGCATGGGATGAATGCGTAAGAGATGAGGGAATGGAGTGTTTTGAGAGATTTAGAAAATATGTCTATGTGGAGGGATTGTGGCATGACGAGTAGTCCAGGTGGAGAGGGAGTGTTGGTTAAGAGGGAACTGGTAACAATGAAGGGAGTTGGGACATGACGGGGGAGCTGCGTCGAGGCAGAAACAAGGAATTTAAGAGAAAATGAGAAGGAGGGAAAAAAGAATGACTGGGATGGAGAGTGCATGGGAGAGAGGAGGGGAGTGAAATTGGTGGCGATGGAATGGAAGGTTTTATCTAGGGAAACCCTAGAATTTATGGATAAAAAACCACATTTTAGAGAAGCTCTGATATGATGGCCACTCGTGAGATAGAGTTGGCCCTGATACCAATGAAAGAAAATTTTCCTTCAATAATGGAATAACCAATATAAGTAATGTATAAATGCCAACAAGGGAAAGTAATGTAAAATAAGATGTATGATAGATTACAATTTGTTGCCACCCTTATATATTGTGTGGATAGCCATGAATGAAGGTCCACATCCCTTAACCTAGTATTACATATCACTAGTTAATATTTAATATATTTATTATTATTGTTACACATGTCTACTTGAAAGTAAAACCAAAACAGAGCTCGTTGAGCTTGGGAAGGTGCGATAAGTTAGCACCTAGGTTTTGTGGACCCTTTGAAATACTATCCAAAAGAGGACCAGTGGCATATGAACTAGTGTTACCCACGCACATAAGAGTCCATAATGTTTTCCATGTGTCGTTATTAAAGAAATAGGTTTATGATACTAAACATGTGATTGATTGGTCCTTATTACAGGTTGAACCTAAATGGGATTTTTACCCTTAACCTCTTCATATATTGGACAAGAGAGAGATGCAGCTAAGGAACCGCATCGTATTCCAGTTGAAAGTGCAATGGAAGAACTTCAAAGTCGATGAGGCTACTTGGGAGAATGAAGCCACCATGAGAAAGGCTTACCCCATCTTATTTCCTGATTTCATTCTGAGTCCCTAGAGCACCAAGGACAATGTTGTTCTAAGTGGAGAGAGATGTAATATATCAAACTTTGGACCTAACACATATGGGAATGATCCCCATTGATTATGATGTTACCTTGATGTTTTATTTCGATATATTGGGTTAAATACCACACTTCATATCAACATGATGATTTGTTTCATATACTGGGAGTAATCCAATTGCATATGATATATATATATGTCTGCTTGTGTTGGGTATGGACCTTGAAGCACATTATTGATGAGATGTTTTGTGCTAAACAATGATATCTGGAGCACATGGATAAATTTATGTTTTGTGTTGAGCAAGAAGATCTATAGCACATGAGTACTTATATTTGTGCAGAGCGAGAAGCTCTAAAGCATATGAGTTTTGAGACATTTGTGTTGAAAGAGAATCTCTGTAACACATGAAAAGATAATTTGGAAGTGTTGGACATAATCCTTGGAGCCTTCCATGTTCATGTTGAGCAGAATATCTGGAGCATCGGATCCTTGGCCATTGTATCTCTAGGTGTATCATACAGGTACATCCTAGCATTAGTGTTGAGTGAGGATCTCTGGATTTACACTAAGTTTGTAACTACCTATTTATAGTGTTGAGTATGGGCTCTGGTAAGTGCTAGGAGTTACTGAAAAGAATTAATTATTTCCCTAGTGAAAACGACTCAAGTAAATTTTGATCTCATCTAACTTATTTATAAGTGATTAAATGAAATTTCGAATCTCTATATTCTCATCGAATAATGAAAAACTACCATGTTATACGAGGGAATCCAACATGGAAGGATGTTTAGAGTTGCCTAGTTGCATAGTCCATAAAGAGTACACATAGTAATAAGATTAATAATGTAAGAAAGAAGCAAAAGTTCCATCTATTACTAAGATAAAGATTAGATATTATAATACCTATAAAATTTCAATTAGGAACTAGTTAAAAGTTTCTAAGTTAAAAATATTAAAAGTGCTAAATTAAATAAAAAGGGTTAAATCAAGTTCATTGAAATTATTCTTCATTTAAGTTCCCTTTTGACTCAAAAGTATATCTATAAATCCCCAAGCCATGAAAACCAAGATGCATTAATTGCACCGGTTGGTTTCCACCACCAAATAGAAAACCCACTAATCTATAGTTTGGTAATGTTGATTTAGTATTGGTCTCCATTTCCATGCAAGGGTTAAAACCCCTTTACCGTATGTTCCAAACCATATGTTATGTGGCCACCGTAAATCATATCACAAGGTAACACATTACAATGTTTACGTTATAACAAGGTTTAATATATTACAATGTTAAGGTTTAGTGCATAGTCTAGGCTTGGTCTGTGGTAGTCTTAACTAAATCCACAAGGATTATAGATTAAATAACATATATACCATAGGCTTAAAGCCTTAACTTAATACAATGTGAATTGCCTAAAGCTTAATGCTTAGTGAACATGGCATATGTAATATTCCATGCTAACATTTAACCCTCATAAAAATCAAAGGTCCGTTCTTAAGAGGAAAAAGGAGAACTAATCTAGACCTGATATATGAGTTAGGGAAGCATTACCTTATGAGCTCTATGATAATTGCATGTTGGAACCATCTCAGGGGGATCCAAGTTAAAACCAGGAATTATTTCGAGTCATGGTTTGGTCGAACCTGGTAGTTCCCAAGTGATTCAGTCATGTATATAGAGGTAATATATGCCTGTGAGTTGTTAATGCTCGTTAATTGAGTGTGCAGTTTTCAGCCATTAAAAGAGTTTCACTTTTCGCGTATGAGGTTCTTGACCTCCTATTTCATTATCTAGATTAATTCTTGGCTAGATTATGCAAGTGTTTATATTATATTTATAACCCTATGTACCTTTGTTTTTCATGTCAATTTTTTTTTAGTGTTTACATTTTCATTATAAAGCCTAAGATGTAATTTAATTCGTGTTTAAATATTTACCAAGGGTTTTGTGCTTTTAGTTTACTTCTGCATTGTCTTTTACAACTTAACCCTTGTTTTCTTACAACCTAGGATTTATTTTTAATAAGTACCTATCTATTCATTGATCTATTTAATCTACTAACATATTTCATATTGTCACCAGAACTATATTTAGGAGTAGAAGACTAGTTCA
>LPNX010079374.1:55199-77867 GCA_001517045.1 Pseudotsuga menziesii | reverse complement strand
ATAGATATAGATATTATCGGGTATAAAACAGAAATGTAATTCTAAATTTGCAAATAGTATAAACACATTTAAGAGAACCCATAAATTCAAAGTATAAAAATCAACTAAGACCTCTCATGGTCTATATAAACATTATCATTCTTATTTAAAACAAACATCATCATAAATCAAACCTACATACCAAGTGTCGGGACTATCTAATGGTTCACAATTTATCCCTACCAACTACTTTCCCGAAATTATAAATTATTGTAAACAATTTATCCACATAATAAATATTTTTCAAAGTTTAAATAGAACGAACCCTTAAATAATTACAAATGATAGTATAAATCGTATGCCATAAACAAAATAACCTACATAAATAAAATCAAATATAATATCATTTACATAATCATTTACAAACAAACGTAATACAATTTACGTTAATCATTTAAAATCCAAATATCATTTACAATATTCATTAAAACCAACATAATTGCATAGAGGTCACACGATCGATTCGTGTGGGCACTAAATCCCCAAATTGTATCCATATAAACTAATCTATCCTTGCACTAAAGGACCCACAATCAAATCGTGTGGTATATACTAATATTTTACAAATCCATGCTATTGTATTTAGACATCGGCTACCAATACAACATAAACTCTCTACACTGTGGTCGAAAGACCCAAATAAAAATATACACGTTGGAATCTATGGCCTCCTTTTACATTATAAAAATAAAAAATTTCCAAATATTCAACTCTGGGAACATTTACCAACAGCGACGACTGATAGTCGTATGGTTACACCACAAACAACCCCCATATAATTTTACACAACAAAATCATAAACCGTAAATATGCTATTGCAGCTACCATAGCGGGAAATTCCAATGCCATACACGGCATTACCCCAAAGCCATCACCCATTTCATCGATAAAACTAATGTATACAATGAATGTGAATATACACAGTCCACCGAATTGACAACCATTGAAATCAACACAACATATTTATATAAACCCATACTTTATAAAATCATTAAAGATTTTACATAGTCATCTACTTTCAACCATTGCACCATTGCAAGAAATGGTGCTCCCCATTTTGTAATATATTGAATTTTTGACCTAACACTGATAGGCATGTGCCTATTGATTATGATGATTATTTTGATGTTTTATTTTTATATTGAGTGGAAGACCGCATTGCATATGAACATGATGACTTGTTTTATATATTGGGTGTAAGCCAATTATTGTTTATATTTATATATATGCTTGTTTGTGCTGGGTGTGGACCCTAAAGCACATGATTAATGAGATGTTTTGTGTTGAGTGGGAAGCTCTGGAGAACTTGAGTGATTGATTATTTGTGTTGAGTAGGAAGCTCTAGAGAACATAAGTCCTTACCTTTTTGTTGAGAGAGAAGCTCTAGAACACATGAAAATATAATTGAAACTATTGGGCATAAGTCGTGGAATGGCATTGAATTGTAACTCCCTGTTAAAGCATTGAGTATGGGGTCTAGTAAGCACTAGGAGTTACTGAAAACAATTTAATAACTTCCGAGTGAAAATTACTCAAGAAAAATATTGATCTCATCATACTTATTTATAAGTGATTAAATGAAATTTCAAATTTTTGTATTCTCATCAAAGTACTGAAGAGATGCGAAGTTATACGAGGGAAATCCAACATGCAATGATGTTTAGGGTTTCCTAGCCTAGTAGACCTTAACCTGCTACCCACTTGACCTTAATGAAGAAATTTCATTAAGTCTAGGGATCATGCTATATGATGCCGAAAAACATTATTGACAAAATGTTATATTATTATGTACTTTGTATAAAGAATTATATGTATTAATAATATAAATAAATGAAAGAAGAAGAAGGATCCCCATCAATTATTATTTATTATTAAAACATAATAAATAGTCAAAAACCTATAAGTCTAACTACGAACAAGAAGAAAGTTTCTAGATTAAAATATTAATAATTACCCAAAGTAATTGAAAAGGATTAAATCAAGAAACCAAGGTTTCTTGATTTAAATGTCTATTTGACTGAAAAGTCTCTCTATAAAAACTCAAGCCAAGGAAAGGCTTGGGGCTCTGATCTATCAATAGAGGAGTCATTTTATGCATGTTTGCTCTCACGTAAATTATTGGAGAACATTTTCCTGGAAGGAAAAAGGAGAACTGATCTAGATCTTATACACCAAATAGGAAACCCTACCATAGGAGCTTTAAGCTACTTGCAGGTTGGAATCCATCTTGGAGGGATTCATATTAAAACTGGGAATGGTTCTGGGTAATGGTTGGGTGGAATGTGGTATTTTCCAAGTGATTTGGTCATAAAAAATAGAGGTTATATCGATCTTGAATTGTTAATGCTAGTTATTTGAGTGTACAGGTTTAGCCATTAACACAGCTTCAATTTACAGGTATGAAGCCCTAGACTGTTTATTCTATTTTCCCTGATTAATATTAGCTATGTTTGGTAAATTATTACTATGCATTTCTATCTATAAAAGCTACCTATAAACCATTCTACATTTAAATACAAGATAAATAATCCATTTAAGACCTTTCAAGGTATGCTATATTGAAAACAAACAAGAATGTCGTGACCATCCTTTTGTTCCTGGATTCACATCTTTGTCACATATAAAACCCACAGTCCTATCTTAAACCATTTCATTTATGCATAAAATTTAAACAAAATTACATAACATACAATCTCATTTCATATAACAAAGTAAATAATACATCACACACAGGAAATTGTATCGTCTATTAAAATCATGTCGAAATCAAATTACAAACTCAAGTATTACAATGGGCACATGAATCAAATTCTCTTGGAATACAATCCCACCCCTTTTATATAAATCAAAATACAACTTATTACAATTATCCATGCATAGGATTCAAACCCTGTGGCTATCAATTCACCAAGGCCACACTATACAACAAAGTATGCGGGTTACTTTCATATAATCAACACTATTATGATAAAAAACCATTATGTTAAAGTGAGGTTGTAAGACCCTGTTTTTTACCCAATGTTGTAAGCACGACCTTGGCAAAAAAAATTATTAACACAGTCTACTTAAAATCCTAACCCCAGTGACAAAGGAAATCGTGGGCTTACACCCCCGGCATGTATATAGTACACATAATATACTAAACACATGATATCATACACATTTTGAATATAATAATGACTAACTACGGTAACAATTTCACCTCACAAGTTAAGCAAAAAAATGTAAACAGTAATAAAACACAGTGAAGCTATCGCAGCCACGATGGGAAAGGCTCAAGCCATTTATGGCATGGCCTTACACCATCTTGTCAACCTTTACAATCAATTATTAATACCCAATAGCCAGACCATAAATGAAGGCATATGGCTCTGTATAAACCATCATAATAAACCTTTAGCGTGGAAATTAAATTCCATACACACACAGTAAGCCAAATAACCATGTGCATCTTATAAACGCAAGGTATTTACATTATGAACAATAATTACAATCGCAATCTTTCTACACCATCACCATTAAAATAAAAAACAAAGTCCACACAGGCATGCCAATGGGCTATGGCACCATTGCAATCAATGGTGCAACCCATGGCTCAAAATCCCAAATCCATTTATGATTTACATAACCCAAAACTTAAATACACAAATCCTATGAGAAGCATGAGTTGCTCCATGGCCAAAACCTACACCATTAATTTAAAACCCAAGTTTGTGCAATACAAAGCCCGAAGTTGAATTTAGAACCTGCAGAGAACCCCAACATCAAAGAGTTAAACAACATGTAGATAGGTTGAGAGACAACAAGCGTAAGCTTATTAGAAAGGCTTACCTTCCATATCGCTCACAGTAAAAACCCTGACAGAGCTAGAGCCACACTACGCATCACCACACTTCGGCACTAGCAACCAACCAACAAAGATTTGAATCAGAAGTATGGAAACAATAAATATTGAAAGAAAGAAGCTTTAGTACGCACAAAAACTCCAAGGCAAATCTCACATTCCAGGTCTGTAAGTCACCTCCACAACCCCTGCATTAAGAAGATCAAACCCAAAAAGACAAATGAAATGACAAAAATATCGTGAGCCAAGCCTAATGGAGGGATGCCATGAAAACCAAGATGCATTAATGGCACTAGTTGGTTTCCACCACCAAATACAAAACCCACTAAGCTATAGTTTGGTACCGTCCATTTAGTATTGCTCTCCATTTCCATGCAAGGGTTAAAACTCCTTTACCATATGTTATGTCGCCACTGCAAATCATATCACAAGGTAACACATTACAATGTTTATGTTATAGCAAGGTTTAATATATTACAATGTTAAGGTTTAGTGCATAGTCCAGGCTAGGTCTATGGTAGTATTAAGTCAAGCCACAAGAATTATAGATTAAATAACATATATATCATAGGCTTAAATCCTTAATTTAATACAATGCAAATTGTCCTAAGGTTAATCCTTAGTGAACATGGGATATGTAATATGCCATGTTAATATTTAACCCTCATAAAAATCAAAGGTCTGTCATTAAGCCATGAACATAACTTGCAGTAAGAAACACGTAAGAAATGTTAATAAGATTTAATAAGATACACATAGAATGAAATTACACTAAGATGTACAATGATGAATTACAAAACCATAATGAAGCATAAGTAATGTACATGCAAATTTAGCAGTAATAGATAAATTGACGAGAATAGTATTATACTTGGTTATAATTTTGAGTTGGCAAAGAACCAAAGTCAACCAGCCCTATGATTCTTTAGGATCAACACTTTCAGCACTCTTTACACAAGACCCCGTCACAAAGTATGAACTACATGTGAAATAAATAGGTGCCTTAGTTCAGATAACTAAGTAAGCCTGCAAACAAGTAAACACCTTTACCTCTTAAACCCTCATGGGAGAACGAGTCCCGCCACTCCGCCCACTTCTTTTCCACAAAAAAATTTAAGTTAGAACTTTATAAAGAACAAGTACAACTATTGAGAAATGACGAAGCATTTAAAATCTAGTAACAACACATATGCGACAAATGTATAAACATAATACCAATTAGTAAAAAGCAGTATGACATCATAAGTAAAATACATGAATAATAATTATTTAAGGTAAATAATAAAATGAAAGAACAATTTATGAGTAAACAGGCGTACATGAAGTGTATGATATAATTCCTCAAGTGAATAATGTTCTGTCTAGGTAGTTTTCACTAGCCTATATTTTTTTTATTTTCCATTTTTTTAAACATTACACATTTCCTCTATCCTAATTAAAAAATTCATTTCAAAAATACATAGAACCTGTCAATGGGGTATGCACACTCTCTTCCCTGCATAGAATCACCATTTAAATACATCGCAATACATTTTAAAAGTAAAGGCTCATAGGAATAAAAAAACCCCAATAAAAAAAACCCCGATCCTATCGAATTTACAAAACATAGAGCTCATGTAAGATACAATCAAAGACCCAACCAAAAATACATCCATTGGAATCAGATACAAGTAAATCCAACCTATGATGATTGACAACTCAGTCGAAACCACAATACCACAAGAGGGCATAAGTAAATACTTGCATAGTATGCTTACCGAAGGAGTATGGATTTTACCATGGTTTTTATCACCATCTATGAATCACACCTATACTCACCACTCCTGCGAGCCTGCAACAAAGTATATCCATGATATGAGAAGTATGAATAATACCTAATTTGAAATCAACAATGATGATAACGAAATAGGGCACCCACATACGTCTTCTAAGGCATCGTAGTCACCTTCCTTCACACCAAGCATGAGGAGAGAGCAAGCATCAATAATGCAAAATACCAAACTATCGCTTGGGAAAATCCCTAAGCTTGATTGCCCCATCTCCCAAGGAACATTGATAGCACCCCCTGGAAACAATTAATGCAGACCAGGTCCATAATCAAATAGTCCTTCGACTATATTACAACTTGCCACCCAAATCAACATAAAGGCTTAAACCATTTCATTCATCGAATAAAATTAGGCTTTAAGCCCTATATCCATGGCATATGAAGTATGCCATGGAACGTTTACGCCAAGGGTTTTACAAAAGTATTAACTTCCAACTATTTAAAAACAAAAACACCATATAGTAAGAATATGATAGGGCATAGTCAAGCGGTAAGTTTTTTCACCATGGAAAATAAGTGCCACATAAATAACAAGTCTATTTCACGCAAGTAATATGTGCAGTAGTGACCCCATCACTATCATAAAGTTTGTAAATAATAATAATAACAGCCAGTGAATGTCACTAGGATAGAGCTGCAAATGTGAGTGATAGTGACCAAAATGATCAGCACTTCCCATTAATCTTTATAAACAAGTTCCCCTTCACCAAGTTCCCCTTCACGAGAATGGGACAAGAATGGATTAGTTCGACAAAACTAAGTAAGCCCATTATGACAAGTCAAAATTGTTAGCTCTGAGGTGGTTACAAGGGAAACTATTCTCGTGACTCCAACCCTTTATCCATTAACAAAGAGAAGTTAGAATCATGTATACTATAGTAAGCACATGTTATAAATAATGAACTACATAAGCAAATAACTAACTTACACATCAACGCTTAACCATAGTACAAAATGTAATCAATATCACAACAACATAAGTAACATATTAATAACGATGTTGAGAAATATGGAAGAAGGACCTAGGGACAACTTACGACAATACAACAGTACAATCAAAGTACAACACATTCCACATAGTTCAATTAATGTCCAGCATAGGTAGTTTTGACTCGCATAATAATAATAAAAAATTCAATTTTCAGGGACATTACATGCTTCATGAAAATAAAATTACAATTAAGTACAAATGTACATTCACTTGACATGTAGGAATACACTTTTAATTGATGCATATTGAATACCAAAAATGAAGTAACATAAAAAAAAATTCAAAAGTACTATAATTAATCTCCACTAGCGAATAATTATCTTTCACATTCCTTGATCTACCTTTTCCCATGAGTTACTCCCCTTTGAAATTGTTATTGGAGGCTCGATCATAAATGCGATCTAAATTCACCTTTGATGCTAACATAGGAATGCATTCAATAATATAAATCATGTTTTGGTATAGCACATATCCCTCCATCATAGAAATATCTAGATGTCCTCATTGTCTAACCTAATCCCTACAAAAATTTAAAGTTCCTCTCAACCATCCACATGAACCTTGAGTGTAATCATCCACACAATTCAATTTCCTCAACTTCAAGTATGAGGTAGTGCTATTGTTCATTCAAAAGTGTTGAAGATAGATGCTTTGGCATTTCACACATGAGATGTGAAATTTCTCTTCTTGAGTAATTTACCTTTTCTTTATGGATTTCTTTAGATAACAACCATCTAGAAGTAATGAAACAAATCACTAGATTTTAAAAAAAAGTATTATTTTACAGAACAATTATAAATATAAATATCAAATTTTAGTTCTACCATGCATTAAACAAACACCTTATGCATGGAAGATATCACCACTCACCTTATGTATTTCTGAAGATCATATATAATTTTTTTGACATTGTTGTCAAAGTTGTTCAAGAGAGATAGAGGTAGAACATATTGTAACAATATAAAAATTGTTTCTTTATTTTTTCAGAAAGTAGACAAACAATACCAACAATAATAAAAAAGTATAGAAATATAGAAATATATATATATATATATATATACCATAACAATTACCTTGATGAATACATGCCAATCATGCATTTTCAACCACACAAAATCTCTCTTCTTGCTTATGTTACTGTTCATGTTCGAACAAAATCCGATGGGAAATTTCATTTTTCATAAGATTTGTTTTACAAAATTGCTTTGTTTGTGTGTTAAAAACCATGGAAGTGAGTTTATATTAATTTTTTCTCTGTTGCTATGCAATTGAATTGCATCTTTCATTGCATGATTTGCTTCATGAATGTCATTGCATATTTTTACAATTTCTTCTTTGTCGCTCCTAAGATCCAATATTCATCGTAATGTTCTAGACACATTCTTTCTGATATGTATTGTCTCAAACAGATGAGCAATTTGTATTTGCTCATAGTACAACAATATACTAAATTGTTTAGGATAAATTTTTCAATTCATGTGTAATCTAATTAATGACTTCATGATCACAGGGACCATACTGAATCGCGGTTTATAAATAATTTACAGAATTCAATGTCAATTACACTAGTAAACAACACGCAATGAAAAAGATTAAAAATGTTTCATATACAATTATCAATACACAATTTGATTTGTATGTACCTTAACGGTTTCTATTATATTGCAACTTCCATATGTCACGTCTAATTCTTTGTGGTTTTAATGCAGTATTTTTTCCCCATTGAATAGATCCTTATTAGTAGTTTGATACCTATGATTCTTAGAGGGGAAGTTCCTATACACATCAAACACCTCTTGGTCAGAAAAAATTTCAACAATGATATTTGATATTAGGACCACAAATTGGACATGCAAATTTTCCCTCTCTTTGATAACCTACATGAAGAGTTGATGGATTAACAATATTTTCGATTATAATTATATAAAATAAATGGATTATTTGAAAAATGATCCATGTATATCATATCAATTTCATAAAATTAAATACTATTAAAGTCGACGTTATAATTACATGACGCAAGAATGGGTTAACCCTATGGCATCATGTATGGTACATACAAGAATTGCATGGAATTTAAATTTCTTTTGTCGCAATGGTATAGATACATTATACATAGTGATTCAATTCCATATATTTTGTAGTTTGTAAATAAGAGGATTGATATATACATTCATATCTTTAAATTGCTACTCACCTCATTGATTTGAACATATCAAATATGTAATTATTACATCCATTAAGACATATAAATAATACACAACACTAAAAAACAACAAATAATATATTACATTATGAAACAAAATACAACAAGTGAGATGCCACTATATGAAAAAAACAATTCTTGTAGACACATTCCTAGAACAATCATTGTCAACATTATGTGCTCCCTCTTTATTGACAACCATGGAGGAATTTTATTTTTGATAACAAAAATAGGCCACACAGAATAAAGATATCTCTTATGTGCATATAGATTGACGCCATCTACTAACAAAGAAAGCCTAACATTACAAGAATCTTCTTTAAAGTGTGGTCACTTTTCCTTCATATCTCTAAATGAAGAACCATTTTGTAGGCATTCCAAGAATTCCATCTTGACTTCTATGTACATTCTTTTTCAAATTAATGTTCTTTATAATATATGATATGGTCAATGAGGCATCAATCAATTTCTTCACACTCCATTCCAATTTCTTTCCTAATGAGAGATAAATCGTGATATTTGCGAGGTCAAATATTTGGTTATGGTAACAAAAATTCAGCTATTAAGCAACAATACATTAATGTGAAAAACCTAGCTAATATAATATATAAATAATATTAATGAAACATGTTTCATTCGTATTAATTTTAGTTATGACTTAACAATGAAATTATCGCATAATCAAAGATAAAATCATGATCATATGTATGTGATGCAATATATCACATAACCTTCAACAAGTTTATTATCAACAATATAAATGAGAGAATATTTGTGTTGGAGCCTTCATGAACGGGTGCATATGCCTTCTCAAGAAGAGGTAAATAATGAACATCCTCAAATTCATTGTTTTAATTATCATAATCATGATCATCCATTCTAGAATTAAATGTATCATGGATCAATGTATTTGTACTATCATATTCTTCAATATGATCATTAACTTGTTCTTCATTATTCATAGCTCCATGGTCCATCAATGACTGCTTTGAAAGAACATTCTCTCAGCGATATTTTGTAGGATATGTTTACTTTATAAATACATGAAACTATCAAGAGATATTAGTTAATATAATAAATATCAAAATGATACATATTTCTACAAAACCAATCCATATAAGGACACATATAATGAAAAAATTACAAATGGACAACAAGCATGCCCTCTTATTCGGATTGCCATATTACCTACAATGCATTTTTGTTGTTGCAATATTTATTATTCTCGTCTTAAAGCTCGTGCATTGAGTACATGCACAATAGCATTTCTAATGAGGCTTTCTTCCCATTCCATCGCACAATCTAGCAAGCAATTCATGACTTTGATTGTATAGATCAACAATATTGTTATGTTATGACATTATTTATAGCAAGTTTGAGTGATTATTATCGATCTTAAAGAATCAAGGTCCACATTTCATTATTTTTAATCAGAGCAAAAAAAAAAATTTGTGGATTTTTTTATGTAAAACAGTTCCTTCTTAGACAATAACATTCCCATGGAACATTTAATCCAAGGGTTTTACAAAAGTATTAACTTCCAACTATTTAAATACAAAAACAACATATAGTAAGAATATGATAGGGCATAGTCAAGTCATAGGAATTCACACCATGGAAAATAAGTGTCACGTAAATAACAACTGTGTGTCACACAAGTAATAGGTGTGGTAGTGACCCCATGACTATCATAAAGTTCGTAAATAATAATGATAACAATGAGTGAATGAGACTAAGATAGAGCTGCAAATGCAATCGCTAGTGACCAAAATGATCATCACTTCCCATTAAGCTTTATAAACAAATTCCTTGTCGCCAAGTGCACCTACATGAAAATATAACATGAATGCATTAGTTCGACAAAACTAAGTAAGCCCATTGTGACAAGTAGAAACTGTTACCTCTCAAGTGGTTACAAGAAAAACTAGTCTCACCACTCCACCCCTTTATCACATAAAAAAGTCAAGTTAGAATCATGTATACGACAGTAAGCATAGGTTATAAATAATGAAGTATGTAAGCAAATAACTAACTTACAAACTGATACTTAACCATAGTACAAATAGTAATCAACATAAAAACAATGTAAGAAACATATTAATAACCGCATCGAGGAATATGGAAGAAGGACCTAAGAACAACTTACGACAATACAACATTACAATGAGAATACGACACATTTCGTAAAGTTCAATTAATGTCCACCATAGGCAGTTTTGACTAGCCTAATAAATAAAAAAATCCAATTTTTGGGGACATTACAAGTGGTATGAGAGCCTAGTTTCAACAATTAGAGACCTAATGGGTGTACCAAACATTTGTTGCAAAGAAAATAAGGTATCTTTTAAATTTTTTTTAACTAATAAATTTTTTCTTCTTATTAAAAATTTACAATTTCAGGAATTTTTACAGAATAGTTCAGATCATGAACACATAAGAAGATAAAATACGACAAGGGAAATTGCATAACCCCCACCTAGGAAGCAGAACTTGTGGTGGAACTGAATTCTAATATTATGAAGACCATATAAATTCTTCAAGAAGACTCGCAAAGTTTCAGAGATGACAATCTGAGTGAAAGAAAATAACAAGAAGCAACCAATGAAGTATTGTTGTGCAATATGACGGGAGGAAGCCCACACGGGAAACCCACTCCTTCCACAAATAGGTTCAAGAAGAGGTAAATAATGAACATCATCAAAGTCATCATTTTAATTATCATAATTAGGATCATCCATTCTAGCATTAAATGTATCATGGATCAATGTCTTTGAACTATCATATTCTTCAATATGATCATTAACTTGTTCTTCATTATTCAAAGCTCCATGGTCCATCAATGACTCCTTTGAAAGAATATCTTCTCGGTGATATTTTGTAGGATGTGTTTACTTTATAAATATATGAAACTATCAAGAGATATTAGTTAATATAATAAATATCAAAATGATACATATATTTACAAAACCAATACATATAAGGACACATATAATGAAAAACTTACAAATGGATGATAGGCATGCCCCCTTCTCCGCATTCCCATATTACCTACAATGCCTTTTGGCTGTTGCGATGTTTATTATTCTCATCTTAAAGCTCGTGCATTGAGTACATGCACAATAGCATTTCTGATGAGGCTTTCTTCCCATTCCATCGCACAATCTAGCAAGCAATTCACAACTTTGATTGCATAGATCAACAATATTGTTATGTTATGACATTTTTTTATAACAAGTTTGAGTGATTATTATTGATCTTAAAAAATCAAGGTCCACACATCAGTATTTTTAATCGCAGTAAAAAACAAAATAATTGTGGATTTTTGTATGTAAAACAGTTCCTACTTAGATTATAACTTTCCCAAATGGTTGTTTGCATAGCAAACATGTAACAATATTCCTATTATATAGTTTTTAAAAATAAGTTATCGTATGATATCTCAATAAAAGAAGATTTTGAGAGTTGTAATTAATGTGATGACTCTCATCATATATTAGCTAGCAAAAGTATTGGAGATGTTATGAATTGATTTTAGTCTCTAGCGTTTTACCAATTAACACGTGATAGATTTGTCAATATACATTTATTATTTATTATTTAAGTTTCAAAAGAGATGTATGTTCTTTATACAAACCAAAGCATTGTTATAAAAAATATTGGATCTTAAGAATTGAAAGCTTCACTACAACCTTATTTACGTTATTGGTGGATGTAGTAAGACATTTAATCATGAATTTTTCTTTGTTTCTCTCTTTCAAATAATTTTATTTCCAAAGAAAAAATCATTTATTTTCCATGAGCATCTTTGGTAAATAATATTGCAAATAATCTAGTTGTGCACGCATACTCTGTTTACAGTTCACAACTTTATATAGTGTGCATTGATAATTAAAATGTAACAAGATATAGACATAGAAATTTATTGACATTTTTAGGTCCCATGTCTTAGAAATCCTAAAAGAATTAGAAATTTTGAAATATATGTTAGTTTAGCAAACATTTTTTTTATTCAAATTTAAAACATTCTCGTCTATTTTATTGAAAGATGAGGTCACTATATTATTCATGGAGGTTAATAGGGACTGCATTCACTTTAGTGAACAAATATTTAATTTTGGGGATTGGGTGTTTTTAAGACTACAACCATTTAAAAAGATGTTCGTGAAGAACACCAAGAAGGATAATAAATTATCACCTAAATACTGAGGTCCCTACAAGGTGTTAAAAAATATTGGTAGTATGACCTAGAAATTGGAACTACTTGCATCTTCACGAGTCCATCCAGTTTTCCATGTTTCTTATTTAAAGAAGGTTATAGCTGACAAGCTACTAGTTCAAATGATGTTAGCAGAATTTGATGAGGAAGGAAAAATCATCTTGGATCCTAAAGAAATTACTGAAATACAAACTATACAACTTCGAAATCGATCAATTTCAGAATATTTCATTAAATGGAAGAACTTGCCTAGAGAAGATTCAACATGGGAAGATGAGTCATTTATACACCAACATCCAGAACTACTTCAACGTTGAGGGCAATACTTTTTGAAGGTGAGGGGAAAGTTAAGCCTTTAATGATGAGACATTACACCACATAGTGTGGCACATTACCCCCTATATTGTAGTGCATTACATATTATCTATGTAGGCTTGGGTCGATTAGTGGGTTTATTAGTTGTTATTGTACACTTTTATCTCCTATATATAGGAAGGAGATGTCCTCATTTTGGCATCATCTCATCTTGTATTTTCTTGTACATTGTGTAATAAGGTTCCTCCCTCGAAGATGATTAATAATTATCTCTGATATTCATCTTTTAGGCATATATTACTTTATTATTGTCTATTTCTGCTCTTTTTATGCTATATATGGGATTTTGTTGCATAACACTAGGTATATGAGGAAGCATGTCTCTAGAGTTTTGTCTGAGAATGAAAACAAACCCATCACTGTAGTGGTACTAATTGATGTCAGTACTGAGTGATGTGAGTGATTGTCTATCTGATAAATAGAGAGCTAATAGCAACATCGACGCTGCAATAGTTGTGGAGAATGAGAAAGAGACCATTGAAAGCAGCATAGAAGCTCCAATAGTTGTTTAGAATGAGTAACATACACATAATAGAAAAATAGAAGAAATAAGAGCATGCAATCCATCCCAACAGCAAAACATGAAGACATTAAGCAAGATTTATGAGGAGAGCCTTGTTATAGATAAGCATCTACACTATGCTTTGTGAGCCCACATTTTTTGGAGAATCACTAAAAGGTGCATAGTAGGTAAGAGCAAATGAAGAAGTCAATGAGAATGATGAAGTAAGTGACATTGATGAGGAACATGTTGAAGTGAATACTTTCCAAGAAGAGCTCAAATATATTCATATTTTTTTTGAGAAAAAAATTTCAGTGTGCACATAAAATAGAGAGGAAAAAAACCATGTTGCACTCTTTTCGAGAAGCTAAATAAGATGTTGAATAACATCTACTTAGCTTCAAGACAGAGAAGATAAAGAAAAATCACTGCAAGTGCACATCAAGGAAGAAAGTAAAGCTGAAGTTTTTGAATGAAATGTAAGCCTACCTTTGCATTGGTAGTCTTGAAAGTATTTCCCATTTGCACTTGTAGTCTTGAAAGTATTGTTGTTTGAGTTAAGATTAAACGGGTCTCTTAAGAATTGTAATATTAACGGTCCATTATGGTCAACAGTGCATTAATTAGTTGGTTAGTTGAGTTGTTGGTTTGGTCACCTTACCTAGGATTAATCACTCAAAGTATCCTTTAAACCATGGTTTTGTTTTTATGTAAAACATTCCACTAGCCAACCCATAACTATACCCATTGTATATTCCATCATTCTTTTTATCTTTAACAATGAAAAATATTAACCCAAAAAAATAATGATGGTTAGGTAAGTGTGTAGTATGGACCAAATATATCCATAGACAATTGTTTCTATTTATTCATTCCAGCGGGTAGCCATGGCTACTGAATCCAAGGTGACTTTAAATAGCTCGGATAAGGTATTGTTCGAGGTCAATGAGCCCGTCGCCTTGGACTCTCAGATGATCAACAACATTATTGAGGATGTCGGCACCGCCAACGCCATTCCTCTTTAATGTTTCTTGCAACATACTTTCGAAGGTCATCGAATATTGCGAGTATCGTGTCAAGCCCCAAAAGCATGTAGACGAGAAGTCAGCTTTTAGCGACCGCGATAACAAGTGTTGGGAATGGGAATTCGTTAAAGTTGATGACGCCACTTTGTTTCACCTTGTTCTGGTATTCTTGAACTATTTTAGTTAAATGAATAATCTCTCAAGTGCTCTCATTTCAAGTGAAAGAGAAATAGGCTTGATCTGTTTTGTTGGTCATTTCGTTTTCTACAGTATTTTTATGTGGCATTGATTTAGAATTGTGTGCCTGTGGTTCAATTTGTATAAATTTCGTATAAAATTTGGCATATTATGTTTTTGTGTTTGTGTAGGCTGCAAATTATTTTGATATATTTAGTCTTTTTGATTTGACATGCCTGGATTTAGCAGATAAGGTTAAGTTGAAGACTATTGAAGAAATAAAAGAAAATTTCAACATTGTTCCTGAAGAGGAAGAGGAGGTTATGCTTGAAAATTAATGGACATTAAAATGACATAGATATCAATGTAAGGTGGTAGAAAAACATCATATATATTTTTATATGCCTATCTTATGGAATTTTTATTCTAGTCAACAATTTGTTTACAAACCTTTAATCAATATTTCAGTTATTCGAATTCATTAACTTCTTCTAGTACAATATAGTCTACCTTGAACATCGAGGACTATGGTTTGGTCTTGTTATAACATTTAGTTAAATATTTGTTAAAGGTCTTGGAGAAACTTGTAAAATGATATTTGGATTTTCTAAATTCTGATAAATATTTAAACTACTCCTATTTAGGAAATATTAGTTAGCAAAAGTATTGGAAATGTTATAAATTTATTTTAGTTTCTAGCAATTTTTTTTTTACTGAAATGGTTATAAGCCTTTTGAATTGAATACCTGGCAAATCAGCTGCCAGTGACTTTACAAACAAAGATTCTAAGTCAACTTATGCATGTAGACCAGAGATTCAGGTAGAGGCAAACTCCTTATACCATCATTCTTATTTTTGCTAAAAGAACATAGACCATAAGTAGAGCTTAATTAATGAGGAGGAAACAAGAATAACTGGAACTCCCAAATAGAATGAAGAGATCATCGATAGAAGTCAATCCTTGATTGAAGAAGAAACGAGCCTTTGAACTGTGCAACACTTATCCCTCTGGCAACGTGGAGAGCTGACAAAACTGGGCGTGACCTGAAGGCTGCCCATTGAAATTCTAACAGGCAGACCAAAATCTCTTAAATTTACTGAACCTTCTTAGTCAATATAGAGCTTCAGAAGCTGGAAAAGGAACAAAACGCGAGCCTTGCTGGGCATAAAGATCACTGTGTGGAATCAATGGAGGCAAACATTTCCATGAGAGCTGAAAAAAAACTAAACCATAAAGGTCGATGATTGGCATCTTTGCCAGTAAACCACTCATAAAGAAGAGCCGCCAGCGCTGAATTACAGCCATCCTGAGCCCAATACCATATCCCCAATACTGGACAATTGGCAGAGATGAAAAATAGGCTGGAAAGAACTGCCTGATATAGGCTCAGATTTTTAAATCTGAAGAGACTAATAGACAGATACTCTGTTCCACAGCTTGACCCTCTAGAGCCTCAGCCTTCACTTGGGAATGACTAAGATCTGAGAAAGCTTATACATGCAATGCCTGGGAGCTGAATACACTAATATCAACAAAGACATAGGATTGAAAACACTTAAATTTCCACGACAGAGGACTGAAATCACCTTTTTATTTTAATTTTTTTCACTGACAGAGGACTGAGTTCACTAGAAACTTTGAAAACTCTTAATTGTTTTCAGGGAAGGATCAAATTCAAAGCTTCCTTGGCCCTAGGGGATGGGCATGAAATATTCATTGCCATTTATTATGATGCATCCTTTGCTTAACGAGGCACCAGCGTTGGCTTCACTGTCTGCAATGTGATTGAGGTTTCAGAGGACGTGGTAAAACTTAACTTCTTCAAAGGCTTTCAGCTGAAAGGAGATTTTTCGGTGGTAGTGGGCCAATCCCATATAGTTGGGGGCTTTCTTCAGATTGAGAGCCTGCATTATGATACTTGAGTCACTAATAATAGCCAACTTATTTATAGACAGCCTTCTGGCTTGCATCAGTCCTTGCCAGATGGCCAGTATTTCAGCAATGTTATTGGAATTATGTCCCAATCCCCAGGCAAAATTGAGTATAATATTCCCAGACATATATAGAATGGATCCTCCACTTCCAGCTGGTCTAGGGTTCCCTTTCGAGGCCCCATCAACATGCAGAATATGCTTGTTCAGTGTGGATCTCAATTTTATAAATTCTTTCTCCTCTAGCCTTATTTCCCACGGTGAGAAGTGCTTTACATTGTTCTTGGTTCTGGTCAGCAGATTTGGATCAAGCCCGTGAAACCATCTATACTCCTTTTTGTCAGGGCTGGCTTCATTGGTGGTTTTGGGATTAGAGGCTACCAGCTCTCTTATCAGCGCCTTTACTTTGGATGCAACTTGGACTGGTGGGACTGCCTTATCCCTAAATATTATGTTATTCCTTTCAGGCCACAATTTCCAGTAGTAAATTTTAGGGATCCACATCCAGCAGTGCTTTAACAAGTTCATACCAAAGAAGGAGAAGGGGGCATAATCAGTCCAGGAAGCAAACAAGGAGGAGATGGTCGGGGGGGGGGGGCAGATTCAGCTGAGCAAGAAGGAGATTCCAGAGTTCTAGAGCATAGGGGCACTGAAGAAAGAGATGGAGTGAACTTTCCTCATGGCAGGCACAAAGAGGGCATCTTGAGGCCCCCTCCCATCCTCTTTTCAAAAGGTTGTCCCAGGTTAGAATGCTGTCATGAAGAAGGGGCCAGCAGAAGTGATCTATTTTGGGAAGAGAGGGAAGAAGCTAGAGATTTTTCCACCTAGATGGGCCCGGGGCTGCCCAAGGAATGGCTTTTAAGGTAAGATAACCGGCAGCAGCATTGTAGAGGCCTGAAGAGGAGCCCCAGCCTCTTTTGTCCTTCAACTTAGCAGAAGTGGGGGAGAGACCTTGAAGAGCCTCTAAGAGGTAGCTTTCTTCATTCTGAAGATCATGAGGGACATCCCCTAGGTCCCAGTTGTTCCAAGAGTCATCCGGGCTCCAGCTGGATAGATCTCAAAGAGTGAATTTGCTGTTCAAGTGAAGCCAAATTTTGATATTCTCCAGCCCATCCATATCTTTTAAGGGGGGCTGCCCTAGAATAGAGTCATCCCAAAACTGAATTTCGGATCCATTTCCCAGGATCCAAGTCAGATTTGAGGTAATCAAATCAAGGGATTTGAGACAGAGAGCAAGGATAGGAGAGCCTTTCCTTACCAATGGAGGGCTATCCAGGCGTCTCTCTTTGTGCCCTCTGAAGTACTTAGTCCTTAGCGCTTTGGAGCTCCAAGTTGTTTTACGTCTTATCATTTTCCACAGAATCTTGCCGCCCATAGCTAGATTTTGAGTGGCCACATCTCTGATATTCAGCCCTCCTTCACATTTGGGGGCTTTGACTTTTTCCCAGCTAACAAGGTGCATTTTCCTTCCTGTGTTTCTTCCCCCTTCCCAAAGGAATTTTCTCAGTAGGTTGTCTATTTCTTTCACGATGCCTTTTGGGGCTAACAGCATAGAATCCTGGTAGAGAGGAAGGGAGGTTAATATAGAGTTGATGAGAATAGTTTTACCTGCTTTGTTTAACCAGGAAGCCCCCGAGGCCATGATTTTGGCCTTGAGTTTGTCCACCAAGGGTAGCCAAATACTCCTTCTGGGAGTAGCTTTGACCAGAGGTATTCCAAGATATTTTATGGATTCCCAAGAGGAGGTTCCTTCCATTTCCAACATTCTTGAGATACAGCCCATTTCAATCACTGCCTGAGATTTCAGTGTAAGCATCCAACTCTTTATTGAAGGATCTTGCTGTGGCTAGGTTGGCCTAACCCAACAGGAGGGTATCATCTGCAAATTGAGCATGGTTGATTTTCTTCACTCTAGGGGTGATAGTGAGCCCCTTTAGAGAGCGCTGCTGAAGGCAGTTGTCCAGCTGGAAACTAAGGACCGAAGCTTGAATTACATAGAGCAAGGGGGACAAGGGGCAGACTTGCCTAAGTCCCCTAGAGGCCTGGAATAAATTGGATGGTCTCCCATTTACCAAAGGGGCAATCCAAGGTCCCGAGATACAAGCTCTGATCCAGCTGATAAAATGAGGATGGAAGCCTAGCTTGGACATAACAGCATAGAGAAAAGTTAGCCGAACTTTATCAAAGGCATTTGCGAGGTCTAGTTTTACTATCATACCTTTCTCCTTCCGCTGGCAGCTTGAATGAATGGCCTCTTGGACCAAGATAATGTTGTCCTGGATGTGTCTATCCTTGATGAAGCCCCGCTGATTTTCCGGAATGATCCTGGGAAGAACATTTTTTATTCTGTTTGCAATGACTTTGGAGATTATTTTGTACCCTGTATTGCAGAGAGAGATAGGACGGAATCTGGAAAAGCTTTGGGCTCCTTTTTCTTTGGGAATTAACGCCAGGAAGGAGGAGTTGGTACTCCCTCCTATTTTGCTACAATTCTGAGATTTCTTCACCATCTTGACCAGGTCCTTCTGAATAATGTCCCAGAATGCAATGTAGAATTTTGCCGTAAATCCATCTGGTCCTGGAGCTTTATTAGGGTTCATAGCTTGGAGGGCGTTTCTTATTTCCTCAGTCATGATGGGCCTCATCAAATTTCTGTTATCTTCTCCATTGATTAGCATGGGGAGAGTATTGAGAGGATAGCGATCCAGCTGTGGAGTTGAATCCATCTCTTCAGTGAACAGATCGCTGTAGAAAGAGAAGGTAGCGTGCTTAATCTCTTCGATTTGATTGAGAGTTTGACCTTGATAATGTATTTCTCTGATGCTGTTGAAGTTCTTCCAGGATTCTGCATGTTTGTGAAAGAAAGAAGTATTTCTATCACCCTCTTTGAGCCAATTACAGCGGGCCTTTACTTGCCAATAATGTTCCTCTCTTCTCAGCGCCTTGTGAAGATCTTTCTGCAATTCGAGCTCTACAACAAGCAATTTTGTGGTGATCGTGGCACTCTCCATTAGCATCTGATGATTTCCTAGCGCCCTTTTAGCTTCTTTTCTTTCAGCGATGGGGGAGGGCAGGAGCTTGGCCCATCTCTTGAGGGCTGCTTTGAGTCTTCTGAGTTTTTCTTCCCAAATGAAGAATGGTGACCCTGTTACTGGAAATTGCCAATATTCCGAGACCAGATCGAAGAAGCCATCCATGGAAACCCAGAGGGGGCTGAATCTAAATGGGATAGGGCCCAGATTTTCTCCCGGATACAGAGAGAGGGAAATTGGCTTGTGATCTGAGGTGCAATCCTAGAGGATTTCATAAATGGCAAAGAGTCCCAGAGTAAGGAAGGATGATTGGACAAGGAAATGATCCAACCGGGCGGCAATGTTCCCAGGGCCAACTCTTTTATTTGTCCAGGTAAACTTGCCTTTGCTGGGTTTTATATCCTCTAGCTCCCAGTCCATAATAATGTCTTCAATCCATTCTCGAGCCGGGTCTCTTACCGGAGAACCTCCTTTTTTTCCGAAAGGGGAAGAGTAACATTCATATCGCCAGCAAGAATGATATTGTCGTGCCGGTTGGTGGACATGAAGGATTTCAGCGAGTCCCAGCACAATCTTTTTTCATCTAGTTGAACTGGGGCGTAGATGTTGAAAATGCTGATCTGAAACCTTGAGTCTCGGTGATGCAGCTTTGTGAAGAGCCAGTGGGTAGTGCTATGATCCTTTAGTAGGTCAATATTTTTGGAGTTCCATAAGGTGGCTAGCCCTCCTGAGGCTCGCCTAGCGCTGACTGCTCTACCGTCTCTCTTTTCTGAAATTTTTTTGTTGGCCTGGATAGTCTCAAGATCCTCCATCTTCGTCTCCTGGATCAGAAGTATCTCCGGGGCGTTCATTCTTACTAAGTCTTTTATTGCTTCTTCTTTAGCCTTGCTTCCCATACCTCTGCAATTCCAGGAGACGAATTGCATTAAGATCCGATGGGGGGGGGTGGATCCTTTCGGAGCCCTACCTTTCTTTGAATATCTAGTTTCTATCATGTCCGAAATGGTTTGTTGGACTCCTGCTGTCACGTCCCTGTAAGATTTCTCCTCCCTTTTTTTCCGTTCTGGTTTCCTTCCTCTTGGGTTCTTTTCAGGGGTGCCAACCGAGCTGTTGGTCTCTGTAGCCCCTTCATCTGATTCAGCCCCCGGGTCTGAGCCTATGATGATGTTCTCATCATCCGGTTTCTGAGGTTCTCTTTCTGGTTGGTCGCTCTTCTCCTTAGCCAGAGCTTTTAAGGGAGATGAGGGTTGTGAGGCTATCTCAATGGTTTCTTTCGCTGGTTCCTTTGACGTAGTTGTGCCTTCTTTCAATGGTTCCTTCAGAGGATTTGGATTCACCGGGGTTTGATATTTCGCCTGAACAGCTCTGGGATCTTTGGCTTTTGGGGCTGTTTTGCTTTTCTTAACCTTCTGCCAGCCTTCAGCTTCTTCCTTCTCTTGGGTTTGGATCTTCGGACAATTTCTTTGGAAGTGCCCATGTTCTTGGCAAGATCTGCATTTGAATGGGAGATGTTCGTAGTCCACTTTCTGGAAATGAGTCCAGGTACCCACCGTTAGTTTCACCGCTTCCGGGAGCCCTGCCTCAAGATCCACTTCGACGCATATTCTTATGTAGTTGTAATTGTTCTTGTTGTCTTCCTTATCGACAAACTTCCCTATTCCATTTCCTATTACTTGCAGCGTTTCATAGTTCCAGCAGTGGACCGGCAAATTGGGGAGCTTGACCCATACCAGCACCTCCTTGGGAAGATCTACCGTAGGGTCAAAATCCGGGGTCCATCGGTTCAGGTACAGCTCCTGGGTTTCCATAAAATATGGGTCGTTTCTGAAGATAAGGTCCTTGTCCTCCTTGTTAATAAATTCGAAGAGGAAGTAGCCACTGCTCAGGGGGTAGCAGGTGACTCCTTGCTTGAGATGCGGCTTCCAGTTCCGTTGGATCCAATTGTCTGTTGTTTTTTCCGAGGGCCAAAGCCCCATGAATTGACCTACCAGCCCTCTCTCTGACAGAGCAAGGGCAATCTTGACCGAGGTCGTCTCTGGCAAGGCTATTTCAGGAATTTCTTCAAGCTTCTTGATGAATTTTGGCACTGAGGAAGGGATTTTCCTCTTGCCCCCGCTGGCCACCAACCTTCTGAACGTAGCAAGTTTTGCTGAAGGGGGGCGAGAGGGGTCCCCGCCCCCTAGGGCGACCATTGCTACAGCCTGAAACCCTCGCTCTCCTCTGACTCGCACGCACCCAGGAGAAAGCCAGTGCGCCGGTAATTTATGAAAGGATTAATTAGTTTCTATCATTTTACCAAGAAACATTTGATAGATTTTTTCAGCATACATTATTATTTATTATTTAATTTTATATACAATTATAATTTATTATTTAATTTTATATATACTTATTATTTATTATTTAAGTTTTAAAACAAATATATTATCTTTATACCAAAACAAAGTATTTCTATAGGAAAGATTGGATCTTAAGAATTGAACACTTCATTCCAAACTTTT
>LPNX010079374.1:34956-53761 GCA_001517045.1 Pseudotsuga menziesii | reverse complement strand
GTGGATGTGTGTGTGTGTGTGTGTGTGTGTGTGTGAGAGAGAGAGAGAGAGAGAGAGAGAGTAAGGGGTGTGTTAGGAGTTGAGGAGTGGGGGAAAGGGGGTAGATTAGAGTTAAGGGCTGGGTGGGTGTTCACGAGCATATGTGACAATAACAAGTATGGGTTTTTACTAACAACAATGCGCACTCATTTTTATTAAATAAAATGCATGTGCAATTTTATTGACATGAACGGGCACGTGATTTGCAACTATATGGCTTGGTTTGTGATTATACCATTTAAAGTTTTGGGGTAGGGGCTGGTAATGGGTTAGAGGTAGAGACCAATATGAGTGTTAAGAGATTGGGGGTAACTAGAGAAATGGGGATTCAAAGGAGTGAGTGAATGTGTTGGTAGGTGGGGAGATAGAGAGGAGGAGGGGTGAGAGGGTAGAGGTCGAGAGAGGGGGGGTGGGATGTGTGTTTGTGTGTGTGTCTATGAGTCTATGAGAGAGAGAGAGAGAGAAGGGGTGTGTGTGTGTGTGAGAGAGAGAGAGAGAGAGGCTTTGGGAATATATAGGGTGTTGTGGGTTAGGAGTAGTTGGATTATTTGGGCAGTGAGAGCGAGAGGAGGAGATGGGTTCTTAGTGGTAGGGGGAGAAAAAAGGTCGTGTGTGTTTGTATGTGTGTGTGTGTGTGAGAGAGAGAGAGAGAGGGGGGGGGGGGGGGGGGGGGGAAAAGATGGGGGGGGGGGGGTTGGGTAATAGATAGGGGGTGTGGGTTAGCTGTCATTGGATGAGTTGGGCAGTGAGAGAGAGTAGAGGGAGGGTGTTAGTGGTAGCGAGAGACAAAGGGATGTGTGGGTGTGTGTGTGTATGTGTGTGAAAGAGAGATAGACTATTGGAGAATAGATGAGGGGGTGTGGTTTAGGTGTATATGGATGAGTTTGGGAGTGAGAGAGAGTGGACGAGAAGGGATTCAATGGTAGGGGGAAGTAAATGGATGGGTGTGGGTGTTAGGGGTTTGAGAGTAAGAGAGAGTGGAGAAGGGTTTAGTAATGGAGATGAGGGGGAGAGAGACGTAGGAGGAGGGGAGTTTTAGGTAGGGAGAAGAGGATGGGGGATTAGTAAGAATTGGGGGAAAGAGGGTGGATGTTAGTTGTACAAGGAGACCTATGGATATCTGATGTGGGTGTCTGTGTGTGTGCGAGAGAGAGGGAGGGTTGGGGAATAGATAGGGGGGTGGGGGATAAGTGTAGTTGGATGAGCTAGGGAGCAAGAAAGAGTGGATAGAGAGGTTTTAGGTGTTGGGAGTGAGAGACGGGTGGTAGGGGGATGCATGTGTGTGTGTGTGTGTGTGTGAGCGAGAGAGAGAGAGAGAGAGAGAGAGAGAGGGATGTTTAGGGATTTTGGTGGGGCGGGGGAGGGCTCTAAGTGATTAGAGATAGAACAACGGGGTATGTTTAAGAGTTAGAGGTAGAGAGAAAGGGTTGTGGGTTTAGATGTGGGGGTGGAGGTAACATATAGGTGTTAGTGATACGGTGGGACATAGTTGTGATAGAGAGAGAGAGCGAGAACAAATGGGTAGGGTGTTAGGAAGAGAGAGGAGTGGGGTTAAAGGTAGGGAGAGGAGGAGGGGGGTTAGTAAGAGTTAGGGGGAAGAGAGGAGTTTGGGGGGAACATAAAATAATAAATATATTCATATAATTGACATAACAAGCACTTATTGTATGTAATGTCCCTCCTATATGCCCCTAAGAGTTTTGATATTGTAAATATTATTGTATGCGGGATTCTCGGTGAGGAGCTCAAGTGCCAAGTCCCCACCCAAAGAAAAAAAAACATGAAATCTAGGTGAAAGTCTAATAACACTAAGGCCGATGAACACAGGTGCGGCAAGAACTAGGGTTAAGGGATCGAAAACAAGGGTTTGACAAAAGACATTATGATATAAAACATATCATAAGGACAAAGAAAAATTAAAAGACGGTACTATTAAATTGAAGATCTATCTATGATAGATATAAGACCTATGATATAAAATATATCATAAGGACAAAAGAAAAAATTAAGCCTTCATAAAAGGTAAGGTCTTTTAATTGAAAATCTATAAATAAAAAAACATAAGATGTAGTGATCAATTGAGAAACGTGGAGGATCATGATATAAATTATAAATCATGAGAGCAAAGGAAAAACATAGTATTAAATCCTTTTTATAAAGAGACCTAATAAGGTCTGTAGGATGGATTTATTTTCTCTTTTTAGACCTAAAGACTCATTGAGTCTTTTTCGGCAATATTAATCCCTCGCTTTACATTTGTAGAGAATTTACATTTTATTATAAGAGAGGAATTAAATTTCCTTCAACCATTGGTGCCTTGATCTCAGCGTAACTTAAGGAGAGGTCCGACTTAAAGAAATGAATTGATTACCACTAACCTTGACAGTCGTTCACCTGCTCTAGGATAGAGGGGACCCTGTACGCTCAGCATGCATAGAATTGCATGCGTTTCTGCTTGGTCTACACTCCTTTTTAAAGGAACCAGGTTCTGGTGGAAAAGGGTTGGGGAATTTGAGATAATGGGACCTGAGTTCTGGCTGACGGTAGCTATTTCGCAGAACAGTAGAAGTTGGCACAACCAGATCGGAATTTCTACCATGGATTGGTAATTAATCTGCTTACTCCTTCTAATAGTTTTATGGCTTAAATCAGGAATCTGTAGCTGCTAATGATAATTGTTCTTTTTGTAAATGATCTGCAAAACATTGTTAACTCAATTTGTAGATGCGGAAGCTCTGATATTTATGTACCTTTGTTTATTTTGAGTTTGATTCGTAAGATATCAGAGCTCTGGAATTTTTTATTTAATTCAGATTTATAGGTATCAGCCTCTACGGTTTGATCCTTGGCATTTCATTTTTCCATACAGATATGTCTATGGATCTCAACTCCTTTTTGTTCCACCGATAAATATTTAGATCTTATTGATCAAAACCGAGTTGGATCTATATAGCCCAATCCGAAGAGGGATTTCCTCCTTGCCTACGTTGGGGTTTATGTTTTTTTTATATGGATAGTTTTTTCCAATGTTTGTAATCAGCTTAAACCCTCAGATGATTGTTTGTTTTTTTCTAAATTACTTGGCCTGCATTTTGAATTATGCTTAGCCAGTCATTTCCTTGACTGTGAATTGATCCACATCAGTTAAAAGCCTTAGATCGGTGTTTGGCTCTGAACTTCTCTGCCTACATTTCTCTATTGGGTTATGTTTCAGTTGGATTTTACTTGGGTTTTTATTATTGTGTTGACTTGCAACCTCGGCACTTGTTATACTTCTTATAGAAATTCCTATTACTCGAGAGTTTATCTAGCACCCATGCTAACTTTGAAAGCGATTGGGCATGATTAGTAGGTAGAGCCTTTTCACTAGACGTAAGCCTCTTGTTGTATAAGTTTGATATTAACTTATCTCTTTACGATAGAAGACAAAGAGAAAAGGAAAATTTAGAAGGAAGGAGCCAATCTCTATTCATTTTGTTTTGGCTATAGCTAGTTATTGGTTGTACCAGTCAAACCGTAAGAAAATCGTGGTAATTATGGGAACCATCTTTCATATGGATGCACTCCATATTAATGATAGTTAAAATGACAAACACATATAAGTAAAATGGGTGATAATTTATCTTAGAATGGCACGATCGTCCATAAGGATCCACTCTACCTTCACTATCTTTGTGCTAGGTTTTAGAGGAAATACTTGGATTTGTTCTAATAATATTATTCATGAACTAAGGGAAAGGCCTTGCAGTAAGGCTATTTGGTAGCGTTCACTGTAAGAGATACATGTTGAAAGGCTGCAGTATTGGAACTGCATATTTGTAGCCTTATTTGAATTCTTAAATAAAAAATAAAAATCCGGACGGTTTGGTTTGGACTATCTTTGGTGGATGTAACCCCAAGGTTGGGGTGAACCACGTGAATTTGGTTGTCTCATTTGTATTACTATGTTGTGTTGGTTTATTTCTTTTGTTTACACAATGATGATGTTATGAATGTAGTATAATGGCTTATTGGTGGATAAGGTCACTAAACATGTTTTTGCAGACACCTAATCCGAAAATTCATGCCTTAAAGCATTAAGGTACAACAGGTATTTTACGTGTTGTATAAGAGCGAGCTACCACACTGGACCCTTAATAATGGGCAAACATGATAGTTTTGCAGGATCACATTCGAAATAAATTGGGGCACTTTGTACCCTTTCCTGATTTCGTCTTTTGCAGAACAATTCACAGAAGGGGGTAGGGAATTGACACTGGATGTTGGAGTGAGTTCTCCAGGTCTGCGACTACGATTTTGGGATCAGGCGATTCCATTTAGGTTTCTATTTGATTGCAGAATGCTATACAATTTTGTAAGTAATCCCATATCATGCCTATGTTGTATTTAGAGTCTGCGGTTTATTAACCATTCAAGGGATAGGTTTTATGGCATCCTCTCTGCCTACTTATTTCAATCTTGTTGTTTATCTATATGTATTTAATTATCTATGTAATGGTATCTTCTGCATCGGTTAATGTCCAGGGTTCCTTTGTTCAATTGCTTAATTTTTGTCCTGTCTGCTTGATTATTTATGAAATAAAGGAGGAATGGCGCGTATTTCATGCAATTTCTATCTTGTCTGTGTGATTATTTATCGGTTACTATTTTCTTGAGAAGAGTTGCACAAGATTTCTCCATCTACTCGGATAGAGGAGGCAGTTTGTAAATGCAGACTATGGAAGGTGGTTTACACACAAAGAAAGCAAGGAGGAAACTTGAGCATTACAGCAATGGAAGAGGAGAGCTGGATTGCTCAACACAAAAGAAAGATGTTATATATCTGATCTTTGTCCATGCCTGTTGGATGGGCAGAATCAGCATCTCCATGTCCGTTGGATGGTGGAATGAACAATCAGACATATCATGTATTCTAAAAAATAAAATTCGTTACCTCTCTCTATTTCTTGGGGCAACCGTTATACCGTTATATGTTTGAATAGGGTTTCTGTATGCATTTTGGATGAAGGTACGTAGTCTCTGTCTTCCCAAGGACCATAGATTTGCAGCATTTTATTTATAAAGATGCACAGTCGACATGCAATAGATTTTGAAATGTGTGGTGTATGAATGTATTGTTTTGCTAAGAGTCATTTCATGATGGGTGGGAAATACTGTTACGTGTTGTGATCTATGCTATATTTGAAGCTATGTGATGTTTTCTAAATCCATTTCTGCTTAAAAATTGTTAAATTCTGTTGATTTGTTGAATATTTAAATTTCTACTAATATTATTAACAGACTCTCCAGTTCTTGAACGCCGATTGAAGGCCACTTGATGGGTAGGTTTTTTTTTTTATGTTGGAAGATTTTTAAGTTTAAATCACAAGCCTTAGTCTAGCATTTTATCTAGGCGTTAGACACTCTACATGGCTGAGAAGAACCAGTTAACAATTGAATCAAGTAAAGTAAAAACCCTAGTTGAAATTCAATAGCTAGATAAATGTTGAAAAACCTATATTATTTTATTTCTTTATGAATGGGAGACCTCCACGATATGGCTGAGTTTAGCTACTGAAAATAATAGCTAGCCTCTCTCCATTTTAGTTAGATTTATTTAGAAAGTGGGAATAGAGTGTTTTTCTTTTCGTTTGTTTCAGCCTGTTGGATTTTTATCCTAGTATTTCCTTTCTGATTTGAATAGCTGAACACATTAATCCTTTCGGCCTTTTTCTTTGATAAGGTATGTAGGGTTAAATGGGTTTTTCCCGCAGTGGTCAGTTGAAGTGAAGATCCTTGGGGCACTCTTTTTGGTCTGACTTGTGATGTGAGGACCATGAACTTTTCCTTGTTGGTCTGCGTGTTTGATTTGCATGTTATTTTTATGTTTGGTGGCATTATATATTTGGAATTCCTGGAAATTTAATTTGATAGATCGTGGAAGGCATCCCTGCATTCTAGATCGGAAAGATGATGTCTTCATTTTCTAGGGATACGCATAGGTTTGGATTAAGTTTATGTAAATATTGAGTAACACTTGAATTGTTGTGATTTGCATGTGACTGAGATTTGCCAAAGATCTGGAGTTATTAGATCACTTATGAAATGATCTTTTATTGATATCGCTTACAGATTTGTTATTCTCTGTCTATGAAATAATGCAGATCCATTCTCCTTCGATCGTGCTGCACTGTTCTATTCATAGGTTTTGATTTAAAAGATCTATAGTTCGTGGAATGTTAGATTTACATATCGAGAAATCTTCTTTTGTTGATTTTGAGCTAGAGCTCAAGTCTATAACTCCTTCTTTGCATTTGATATTCTTTGTGATTTTTTATTACGGATCTCAAATATGAATGATGGATGCGGGCGATTTGATTCTTATTATGGATATGAATTCTGAGTACTGGATGAATGCCTTTTGACTATTTTCTTAGATCAGATATATATTAGAATATTCTTGGCATTGATCAATTTTTGGTGGTAGGTCATTATCTATGTTTGATATTTGTTTGAATTAGAATTATCAGCCTTGATTGATTTTATGGCAGATCTATTACCTGTGTTCTGATAGTTCTTATAGATCTGAGTTATGCTAAATCCTTTGTTTGCCGGTTGATTTTTGTAAATCCCTTATCTGTGGTTTTGATCTTAGTTTTGATGTGTAGAAAAGGTATGCATCTTTTATTTTAATTATGTGTTGCGGATCTGAAGTCTAACTAGTATCGATTTTGTTTCGAGCCGATGTTTTTACCTTCATGCATGTTGTGTAAATAATATCGGATATGATCCAAAATTGCCACTAGTTTAAGTTCGAGCCCATGTTATGTTTTGTAGAACTTAAGTGATTCTAGTAGTGGATCTAAATATGGATTGATGGAGGTTAAATATGTACAAATCCGAACACTGATAATATTTGTTGTGTAGCCTAGTCTGCATATAACGTTTTAGGATAAAATTAGATCTGTAAATTATAGTGCCTTAGGGATCTGTAATGTGTGGCTACGCATTTTTAATTCCATGATTTCAATTGTAGCAATGCCTGCAATTTTTATGTTACAAGTGGGTGTGAATGTATGCATAAATAGTTCTCTATGCGATTTGGTGTTATGAATAAACCACGGTTGTGTTTTTACCATGAATAAATGCTTGAGTGTGATTTTGGCTTCAATCCAGTATTTCATATTTACACCTTGGGATTTTGTATTTCTTTTTCTTAATTCGCAAATATGGAAAAAATCCTAGGGGTGCATTTTATTTCTTTTTAGGAGCTAGGGCCTTGTTTGGGTTGACAAATGCACAAACTGCATAAAAATCATTTACCAACTAGAGTCCTACATATGAATTGCCTGTGATGAAGTTGTAAGCACCTTCTGAAAGGGTAGGGTCTGAATACAAAGATCCGGTGTTGCAATGTACCAGGTAGAGATTTCATATAAGCATTTTTACAAGCTTAAGTGCATGGATGGAAAAATATCACTTAAATATTCCATCATACATTTAGGTCGGTAAAATGATGCTACTAAATATTTTGGGAATTATGGTTTAAATACTCAATAAGTTAGTAGGAAATTGTACCTTATATGGAAGTTTGATGAAATGCTCGATGGTGTCGATATTATGGTATTAGTATGCAAGTTAATGGTAGTAACTAATGTTAGATGGAATGGGTTATATGTTTATTTAAAGTTGTAGCAGTGTTAGTATGCAAATATTTATTCATTCAAGAATCAATACTATATGTTTAAACATTGCAAGGAGTGTTATTTGAATAATATAGCCTCTTTTGTGCAAATTGATTTTGTTGATTTGAGTGCTTTAGGGATTTAGTATCACTCCCTAAATTGCTCGTAGTTGAAGGTGGTTTGAACATCTGAGCGCACCAACCATTATGATGGCACAGAAGTAAATGACCAATAGCATTTTCAGACACCAATCTCATGGGGACAGCTCTGCTATTGAGTTTTCTTACAACTGGTGATGTCCACGATTATCTCAGGCAATTTAATTTGTTTAAGAATTGTTAACAAGTTTGGATGTTGGTATTATGGCATTGACAAGCACTTTAAAAGTTTAGATGTAGTATATATAAAATTGCAATAGTGAGTGGATTTTTCTGTTGTAATAAATTGAAGTTAATGAGTGGTTGCATTGTCAAAATTCTCAGGTTTTATGTGTTTTCTTACAAATGGTGTTGGTATAAGAAAATTGAAAAGATTTTGTGGCTTCTTGTAAATTCCTTCTTGTCAATTTTGGTGATAAAAGGATCTTATCGGATGAATGAAAAATGAATTAAGGCATGACTTATGCAAAAATTTTGATGTTCTTTGAATTAATAAAATGATAAACTAACACCCATAGAGTACTTGCAGGCATGGGAAATTATGGCCATGAGAAAAGGATAAAGCTCCAGGACTATGATGAGTTAAATCTCATGTGTATAAAGTTGTCACCACAAAGGAGTGGTGATGGAGGTAGTGGTTGAAAGCTACCTTGTTTCCCCCAGGCCAGCGAGGGACCATTATGAATTCTGAGGATGCATAGATGTAAGACATTTGGTTAAGACTCGTTCTGCACACATTAGAGAACTGTCACATGGCTGGGGGACTCTGTGAAGAGAATAACCCCTAGGCGCTATGGAAGTGTGTGAGAATGGAGTGCCTGAGCTTGGTGAAGCACCCTGAAGAGCACAAAAGGAGATACGAGGGTATCATCCTTGTGTTGGGTGGCTTGAATTGGTACTTGGAGTATTGTTAGCACTTGGAGTGTTGGGATGGAGAAACATCCTCAGAAAAGAATAATGATAAAGCACCCTGAATAGCACAAAGGATATACATGAAGGGTTGGTATTATCCTTGTGTTGGGTGGCTTGAATTGGTACTTGAAGTACTATTAGCACTTAGTGTGCTGGAATGGAGGACATCCAAAGAAGAGAACAATGCGAGGAAAAGGTATGTGTAGTACAGGTAAACTGGTACCTATATGTTATTGGCAATAGAACTGATATGTTATGAAAATTGTATCATGTTGGATTTCTGAGTTTTACATTTCAATGCTAGTATGCATGCATATGTCTGATTTTAAATGCAGGATCAAGACATAAAATACAAGCAAACAAGGACAACTCAAAAAGAAAGGAAAATTTATTGAAGAACGAGAACACCAAGGACGGTGTTAATTTTAGAGGGAGAGGATGTAATGTTCCTCCTATATGCCCCTAAGAGTTTTGCGATTGTAAATATTATTGTATGAGGTCTTTTGGGTGAGGAGCTCAAGTGCCAAGGCCCCACCCCCAAAAAAAAAACATGAAAGCTAGGTGAAAGTCTAATAACACTA
This sequence comes from Pseudotsuga menziesii, assembly GCA_001517045.1. Lineage (NCBI taxonomy): Eukaryota > Viridiplantae > Streptophyta > Pinopsida > Pinales > Pinaceae > Pseudotsuga > Pseudotsuga menziesii. The sequence goes on along the minus strand of LPNX010079374.1, from coordinate 44,407 downwards.
AAGGCCGATGAACACAGGTGCAACAAGAACTAGGGTTAAGGGATCGGAAACAAGGGTTTGACAAAAGACATTATGATATAAAACATATCATAAGGACAAAGAAAAATTAAAAGATAGTATTATTAAATTGAAGATCTATCTATGATAGATATAAGACCTATGATAGAAAATATATCATAAGGACAAAAGGAAAAATTAAGCCTTCGTAAAAGGTAAGGTCTTTTAATTGAAAATCTATAAATAAAAAAACATAAGATGTAGTGATAAATTGAGAAATGTGGAGGATCATGATATAAATTATATGTCATGAGAGCAAAGGAAAAACATAGTATTAAATCATTTTTATAAAGAGACCTAATAAGTTCTGTAGGATGGATTTATTTTCTCTTTTTAGACCTAAAGACACATTGAGTATTTTTGGGCAATATTAATCCCTCGCTTTACATTTGTAAATAATTTACATTTTATTATAAGAGAGGAATTAAATTTCCTTCAACCATTGGTGCCTTGATCTCGGCATAACTTAAGGAGAGGTCGAGCTTAAAGAAAGGAATTGATTACCCTTAACCTTGACAAACCTTCACCTGCTCCGGGACAGAGGGGACCCTGTACGCTCAGCATGCATAGAATTGCATGCGTTTCTCCTTGGTCTGCACTCATTTTTAAAGGAACGAGGTTTTGGTGGAAAAGGAGGGGGGGGGGGATTTGATATAATGGGACCTGATTTCTGGCTAACGGTAGCTATTTCGCACAACAGTAGAAGTTGGCACAACCAGATCGGAATTTCTACCATGGATTGGTAATAAATCTGCTCACTCCTTCTAATAGTTTTATGGCTTAAATCAGGAATCTGTAGCTGCTAATGGTAATTGTTCCTTGGAATTTAATTTTTCCATTCAAATCTGTCTATCGATCTCAACTCCTTTTTGTTCCTCCGATAAATATTTAGATCTTATTGATAAAAAACGAGTTGGATCTATATAGCCCAATCCGAAGAGTGATTTCCTCCTTGCCTACGTTGGGGTTTATGTTTTTTTTGATATGGATAGTTGTTGCCAATGTTTGTAATCAGCTTAAACCCTAAGATCATTGTTTGGCTCTAAATTTCTCTGCCTGCATTTCTCTATTGGGTTATGTTTCAGTTGGATTTTACTTCCGTTTTTATTATTGTTTTGACTTGCAACCTCGGCACTTCTTATACTTCTTATAGAATTTCCTAGTACTGGAGAGTTTATCCAGCACCCACGCTAACTTTGAAAGCGATTGGGCATGAGTCGTAGGTAGAGCCTTTTCACAAGACGTAAGCCTCTTGTTGTATAAGTTTGATATTAACTTATGTCTTTATGATAGAAGAAAAAAAGAAAAGGAAAACTTAGAAGGAAGGAGCCACTCTCTATTCATTTTGTTTTGGCTATAGCTAGTTATTGGTTGTACCAGTCAAACCGTAAGAAAATCGTGGTAATTATGGTAACAAAGATGCACTCCATATTAATGACAGTTAAAATGACAAACACATATAACTAAAATGGGTGATAATTTATCTTATAATGGTACGATCGTCCATAAGGATCCACTCTACGTTCACTATCTTCGTGCTAGGTTTTAGAGGAAATACTTGGAGTTGTTCTAATAATATTATTCATGAAATAAGGGAATGGCCTTGCAGTAAGGATATTTGGTAGTGTTCATTGTAAGAGATATATGTTGAAAGGCTAGAGTATTGGAACTGCATATTTGTAACCTTGTTTGAATTCCTAAATAAAAAATAAAAATCTGGACGGTTTGGTTTGGATTATCTTTGGTGGACGTAACCCCAAGGTTGGGGTGAACCACGTGAATTTGGTTGTCTCATTTGTATTACTATGTTGTGCTGGTTTATTTCTTTTGTTTACATGATGATGATGTTATGAATGCAGTATAATAGCTTATTGGTGGATAAGGTCACTAAACATTTTTTTGCAGACACCTAATCAAAAAATTCATGCCTTAAAACATTAAGGTACAATAGGTATTTTACATTGTAGTATTTAAAAATGTGCTTTCATTTTGCTTCACTAAAACTTGCTCTCGTTTTGCTTAAATTCAAAAATGTGCTCTCTCCAAATGATAAGGTCGAGCCTTCACCCATGCATTCATGGCATTCTTATTTCCATGTGTCTACTTCAGACTTTTCTTTGGATTCAAGATGCATATTCCCTAGAGTATGATAAACCATGGCTAATTCAACATTATATCCAATTTTTCAATATGCTTGTGTTTAACCATTTGTTTAAGTATGCTACACACCTCCATTTTTTGAGATTTTAGAAAAAGATATAGTTTTTTTCTCCACATTCCAAATATGTAAATTTTAACAAGAATAAATATTTTTTTCTATTTTTTTCTTATTTATCTTATGTCGTCACTCCTCAACTCAAAAAACATATTGTTAGTGTTTTGTCCATATCTCTTTCGTTTCTCAACCATTTGAAAAAAATTGAATGGTGCACTAAATAACAACGACCTCTACATGCTATAAAAAAACCATTTCCAAATAATTGCATTAAAACATTCAAAAGCTACACCCACAATGGACATACATTTTTTGAGGTTTGATCTCTTAATAATTAAAATAATATATATATATATATATATTATTTTTATTATTAGAAAAATAGTGTTGTACTAGTGCTAAATGTTCTCTATATGTATATTTGTTTTCCTAAGTTTATTCCATCATTTAGTGAGTGAGAGGATGCACCCATAAAAACATATACCTTATAATTTGTGCCAAAAATAAAAAGTGTCCGTTAAAAAATATTTAACTTTACATACTTAACAACATTTTCAATGGAAAAAAGTTATGTATTTGGAAACCTCATTGAATTTCCTACATTTATTGTTCTTTACTCATTGCAAGATTCATTGTGTAAGTGTCTCAAAATATCCATGCAAGTTTATGGATGTGTGTTTTCTCAGTTTTCTCTAACATTTAACTCATCAAAAGAGACCCTCTTTAACTTGCACACACCCACTTAAAAGCTTGAAGCAATGAATTATTAACACATAAAAAATTTCAACAATGGATTGTATAATGGGTAAAACCCTCAAAGCTATGAGCATAAAAAACCTAGCAAATCCTTTTCCATAAAAAATAGTAGATTTATTTAGGATAGATAGAAAATAATGTATTTTACAATACTAGATTTCTCTAGACAACTCAAGTGCAAGATAAGAAGGGATAGAAACACTAAGCGTGTGTATATAGAAAAAAGATAATAGAGATGGATGAGATGAACTTTGCAAGGAGTTCAATACATTTATAACTTCAACCCTCTATATTCAATGTTGGTTTCTTCAATCTTGCATAATCAATGCTCTATGTCTTTCTTATTTGATATTAAACAATGTTTTACTCACTTCAGAGTTAACTAGCCTCATAACTGTGTAGGATCACTTAATTACCAAGCTAACTAAAATGTCTGCATGCAATTGGTGAAACTTAAGTGTGGTCTTTTAGTTTAATTAATTCTTTTTTATTAACACTTTAGTTANTAATTTAAAAATTTCATTACTATATTTGATATAATAGAGTCTACGTGAAGGATTCAGTCTTGCAGATTCGATATAACTCAAAATATGTGTAGCTTTTCAATTATATTTTGTTGCATGGATAATACGGATATTGTTAAACCATCCAATATAAAATCGCTTTAAAAGTATTTGCATCACAGACTCTCAATACTTATAACTATAGATATAGACCGGTTCATGACAGATTAATTCGTAGGAATCGCAAATTATATAATATGCATATTTACACCAGAGGTAAACAGTGCCACCATCCAAACCTTACATGTGTGCTTATTAACAAATCCTTAACGTAGACCTTCAGTCATTTACTCATATATATAGATATACTAGACTTACAAGGTTTTCATGTATAAAAGTTTATTATGCAAGATCTGTTTATAGATTTTTTAATAAATTTTTAGAAACTGAAATACATTAGGTCCCCCAAACTTTATTGAGGATCTACATCCCCTACTACCTTTTTTCTTCTAGATTTAATATCTATCTTTTTTTCAACAAAACAAAGAATTATCAATATAAATATATAAAAAAAGCTTCCAATACTTTAATTGAATCTAAAAACTTACCATCTAATTATTTTTAAGAAAATGACAAACAAAAAACTTAATATCTCATTATTTTAATGTATATATTATATATGAAGGAATACCTCATACACTTAAATGGAGTTAGCCATCTTCTTCATTCAAGTCATTATTTTTATCATATGATCTTGATTGAACATTGTAAGTATTGGCCATATCATCATAGTCATTTATATCTATTTTGATCATCATGTCATCATCTATACAGCCTTTATGGTTCTCTAAATCATGTTGATCATCATCAACGTTGTCTTCTTCTTCAAGATCCTCTTCATTATCATCACCCACATTTTACTTTACCCGCATTCCCTTTGAATCGTATTTGACAACAAATGACCAACCCCCTCTATGTGGAACCTCACACAAATACTTGTTCACATTGCCTTGGAAGAACATAGAGCTTCTTTCATGGCTCAAAGAACCTTTTATTAACCATAGTAAATTCATTGTCATGTTCAATAATAGTTCTATGAGGAGAATGTTGATTCAATTGTAACCTATACCATTTTACAACAAAAATAACTAATTTGAAAGAGTTAAAACCATAGTGAATAATTTCTTCAAAATACAGTTAGTATAAATTTTCTAAGAGTTTTGGATGTTTGTTAGTTTTAGAGGAAACTTTGGTCCTCTCAAAGACTTCAGTTATCCCACAATCATAAGTTTTCCTTGTTTCATCAAACTTTTTGATACAAAATTAACAACCATTGCACCACCTATTCTTATGGTGTTTTACCTACAACAAGCCATACACATAAATGTTACATCTTGAATCAATCATGATTAATTGCGTGTTTACGCTTTGTAGGAAAACATTCATAAGGTAGACATCAAGGCATTTACTCTCATATATATATATTCAGGTAGACATTGGTTAATTGCATGTTTATGCTTTGGATCCATATGCTTTGGATTCACGCATTTACTCTCATATAGGTGGTGGACCATAGTGAATAGTTCTTGTATGGGTGTGAGGTTTGGGGTTGCAGCATCTCTAGAGAATCTTGGAGAAAGATCGAGCAAATCCAGAAGCGTTTTATAACTTACAACCTCAAAATAAAAAACAACACACCCTATCCTATTCTCCTTATAGAAGTGGGTCTTTCCCCCATCGAGAGCCTAGCCATGACTAGACTCCTATTGTACAAGAACAAAATCAATAACATGGGAGACCATAGACTCCCTAAGTTAGCTTTAAACTCCATCCAAAATCATCTAAGGCTCAAGCGTGGGTGGTATAAAGATACCAGGTCTTGGTTTAATCACTGGAAGATCGATGAAAATGTTGCATTGCAAAATATTAATAACATTAAAAATATTATTGCTTCTAAGTTTAAAGAAAAATTGTGGTGTGAGAACGATTTAGAGGCCAAAAGAAAATTAAGATATTATAAGGAGGTCATCAACCCTACTCTTGAAGATCAAAACTATCTCTCTGTTTTAATCAGTCCAAAGAAGAAAATTAATATAGCTAAGATAAGAACTAACTCGCATGAGCTCCACAGCGAAACTGGGCGTTGGACAGTCCCTAAAACTCCTTGGGTAGAAAGGATCTGCCACCTTTGTGAGAGTAAGAACATTGAAGATGAAAATCACTTCCTCTTAGAGTGCCCTGCTTACACCCACATTAGATCCCACTTTCATAATCTTTGTTGCAATACCGACATTCCTAGCCTTTTAGCTTGTCAAAATTATAGTAAGCTCGGGACGTTTCTNACAAAGGATTATTAGTATAAATAGATAAAAGATCTTCCAATATCTTAATTGAATCTAAAAACTTAATATGTGATTATTCTTAAGAAAATGACAAAAAAAACATAAAATGCCTCATTATATATATAGTATATAATATATATTAAGGAATACCTCATACACTTCAATGGACTTCTCCATCTTCTTCATCCAAGTCATCATTTTTATCATACGATTTATATTGAACATTCTAAGTATTGGCCATATCATCATAGTCATTGATGTCAGTTTTGATCATCATGTCATCGTCAATATGGTCTTTATGGTTCTTTAAATCATGTTGATCATCCTCAACATTGTCTTCTTCTTCAAGATGCTTTTAATTATCATCCCACACATTATACTTTACCAGCATTCCCCTTGGATTGTGTGTGACAGTAAATGACCAACCCCCTCTACCTAGAACCTTAGAGTAAAATACTTATTAACACTACCTTGGAAGAACATAGAGATTCTTTCATGGCTCACAAAACCTTTTATTAACCATGGTAAATTCATTATCATGTTAAATAATTGTTCTATCGTGATAATATTGATTCAATTCTAACCTATACCATTTGACAACAAAAGGAACTAATTTGAAGGAGTTAAAACCATAGTGAATAATGTCTTCAAAATACCCATAGTATCAATTTCCTCAGAGTTTTGGTTGTTTGCATGTAATATCCCGAATTTTGGACTTAGCACTCTTAAGCATGATCCTATTGATTATGATGTTATCTTAATGTTTTATTTTTATATATTGGGTCGAAGGCCCCACTCCATATGAACATGATGACTTTTTTTATTTATTGGGCATAAGCCAATTATTGATGATATATATATATATATATATGCTTGTTTTTGTTGTCCATGGACCTTGAAGCACATGATTGATGAGATGTTTTTTGTTGAGCGAGGAGCTCTCAAGCACATAAATGACTCATAATTTATGTTGGGCGAGAAGCTCTCGAGCATTAGATCCTTGGCCATTGTATCCCTAGGTGTATTGTACGAGTACATCCTAATATTAGTGTTGAATGAAGAGCTCTGGAATTGCACTAAGTTTGTAACTCTTTCTTTATAGCATTGATTATGGGCTCTCGTAAGCACTAGGGGCTACTAAAAAGAATTACGAATTCTCAAGTGAAAACAAATCGAGAAAAATATTGATCTCTTCATACTTTTTTTTAAGTGATTAAATGAAATTTTGAATTTATGTATTCTCATCAAGTACTAAAGAGCTACCATGTTATACGAGGGAATCCAACATGCAATGATGTTTAGAGTTTCCTATCCTAGTAAACCTAACCATCTATCGGTTGACCTTAGTGAAGAAGTGTCATTAAGTCTAGGGATCATGGTATATGATGCCCAAATACGAAAGTTAACAAATGTTGTACTATTATGTATTTTATACATGGTATGTATACAGAATAAATATAGTAATAATATTAATGATGAAAGAAACAAAGAGAAGCTCCATCTATTATTTCTTCTTATTAAAAGATAGTAAATAGTAGAATACCTACAAAGTACTAATTAAAAACTAGTTGAAAGTTGCTAAGTTAAAGTATTAAAAATTACCCAAACTAACTAAAACAAGGGTAAATCAAGAAATCAAGAATTCTTGATTTAATTGTCCCTTTGACTGAAAAGTTTATCTATAAAGACTCAGTCGAGAGAAAGGCTTGGGGTTCTCAAGTGAATTCTTGCAGATCAATTTCCTGCAAGAAAAAACAAAACTGATCTAGAACTGATATATGAGTTAGGAAACCGTACCTCAGGAGCTCTAAGCTACTTGCATGTTGAAATCGAGCTAGGGGGATCTACATTGAAACCAAGAATGGTTCCTGGTCATGGTTGGCTAGAACGTGGTAGTTCCTAAGTGATTCATTCATCTAATACAAAGGTCAAATATGACTATGAATTCTTAATGCTGGTTATTTAAGTGTACATGTTCATCCATTAAAGGAGCTTAAAAAATTATAGGTATGAGATCCTAGTCTCCGTGTTCCATCTTCTAGCATAAAATGTTGGCTGAAATAGGTAAAGGTTCATATTATATCTCCTAACCCCATGTAATTGTTTCTCTGTTTAAATATTCTCAGGTTTACATCTTTAAATTATAACCCTATGTTGGAATTTATTTCATATTCTTAAGTTACCAAAGTTTATTCATTTAAGTTTAGTTCTGTACTATCTTACTATTTAAACTCTATTTTATTGTAAGCTAGGTTTTATTTCAAGTCTATTATATAGCTACTCTTTATCCTAATTTACTCTACGCATAGATTCCATTTGTGAGTAGAGACATGTTTAAATTTTACAAGTAAACTAACGAGAACACTATTCACAAATATGCATTAACCATTCTAGAATAGAATACAAATCTAATCTACCAAATAATAATTATATCTAAAGAACAATTTATAAATATTCTATACTAAATCCAAGATACAAACTAGCGAATCCATTTCAAGGTTTGTATAATTAAATATACATTAAGTAACAAACCATTTTCGATTAAATAAACATTATCAAAATAGTATGCATAAATCATTTACGCTCCATCTAATATTACTCACGGCCATCACATAACAAGAAACCAAGTAACATTTCAATAATTAAATTAAAACCCTTAAGTTATACAAAGGTCGTAGTATCGACCCATGTGGGTATCCAAACCCAAATCCTAGGCCATACTAGAATCCACCTTAAACATGTATACTTAGTAATCATTTCGTTAACCATGCATTCATTCCAAATAATAATTAAAACTATGTAATCACATTTATATACATGAATCATTTATTTTATTTAAACCTGATCATAATCTTTAAAGAGTCCGTAGTAATTACAAGAGATGGCAAGAATCGAATCCTCTAGGCACCAAAATCTCCAATTTGCAACCATTCATTTTATTTACATACTTATTAAATCAATTCTATTTACATATCATTAGAGAAAATTTCAATTTAAAATTGGCCTTCCAAAAATAATACAAATTCCATGTCATCGTGTATTAGCCAATCAAAATGCTTTAAAAATTAGACAGGGAGTACCTCTTAAACAATTTTTTAATATAAATTTGGGGATAGGTATCATAAAAAACTACTTTTGTTGTTTGTATTTTCGACATATCTCCCTGTGTTTTTACTCAAATTTCGATCACGAGGGCTCGTTGTATGCAGAATTGAATTCTGTATCAAACAAGAACCCACTCAGCATACCTTTTATGGGCCCCGCCATGCCAAAAACAAGAAATGCGTGAAAAAACGTGATGATGACATGGATATGAGGGAGAGAGAGAGGTAGGAGGAGTAGGGGAGTTATAGGTAGGAAGAGAAGGATGGGGGATCAGTAAGAATTGGGGGGAAGAGCGGGGATGTTAGTCATATGAGGTAACTTGTGGATGTCCGATGTGGGTGTTTGTGTGTGAGAGAGAGAGAGAGAGGGTTGGGGAATAGATAGGGGGGTGGGGGATAAGTGTAGTTGGATGAGTTAGGGAGCAAGAAAGAATACAGAGAGAGGTTTTAGGTGTTAGGATTGAGAGAGAGGTG
>LPNX010079374.1:21046-34816 GCA_001517045.1 Pseudotsuga menziesii | reverse complement strand
GGGGGGGGGGGGGGGGGGGGGGGGGGGTGCTAAGTGATTAGAGATAGAACAATAGGGGGTGTTTGAGAGTTATAGGTAGATAGAAAGGGTTGTGGGTTTAGAGGTGGGGGCGAGGGAACATATAGGTGTTAGTTGTAAGGTGGGACATAGGAGTGATAGAGAGAAAGAGAGAGAGCGAGAAAGAATGGGGATGTGGGGTGTTAGGAAGAGAGACGAGGGGCGTTAAAGGTAGGGAGAGGAGGAGGGGTGATTAGAGGTAGGGGGAGGAGGAGGGGGGTTTAGTAAGAGTTAGGGGGAAGAGGGGAGTTGGGGGGGACATAAAATAATAAAAGTATTGGTATAATTGGCATAATAAGCACTCATTGTAGTATTTAAAAATGCGCTCTCATTTTGCTTCACTAAACGCTCTCCCGTTTTGCTTAAATTTAAAAATTTATTCCCTTTAAATGATAAGGTCGAGCCTCCACCCATGCCTTCATGGAATTCTTATTCCCATGTGTCTACTTTGGACTTTGCTTTGGATTCAACATGTCTATTCCTTAGAGTATGATAAACCATGAGTAATTCAACATTATATCCAAATTTTCAATATGCTCGTGTTTAACCATTCATCTCACTATGCTGTACACCTCCATTTTTTATGAGATTTTAGAAAAAGATATAGTTTTTTTTTTCAGATTCCAAATATGTAAATTTTAACAAGAATACACAATGTTTTCTATTTTTTTCTTATTTATCTTATTTCATCACTCCTCAACTCAAAAAACACATTGTTAGTGTTTCATCCATATCTCTTTCGTTTCTAACCATTTAAAAAAAATTGAATGGTGCACTAAAGAACACCCACTTCTACATGCTATAAAAAAACCATTTCCAAATAATTGCATTAAGACATTCAAACACTACACCCACATTGACATACCATTTTTGAGGTTTGATCTCTTAATATATATATATATTATTTTTATTATCGAAAAAATAGTCTTGCACTAGTACTAAATGTTTTCTATATGTATACCTGTTTTCGTAAGTTTATTCCATCATTTTGTCACTCAGAGGCTGCACCCACAAAAACATATACCTTATAATTTGTTCCAAAAATAAAACGTGTCCGTTAAAAAATATCTAACTTTAGATAGTTAACAACATTTTTAATAGAAATAAATTATATATTTGGACACCTCATTCAATTTCCTACCTTTCTTGTTGTTTAGTCATTTCAAGATTCTTTGTGTAAGTGTCTCAAAATATCGATGCAAGTTTATGGATGCTTGTTTTTTTAGTTTTCTATTGCATCTAACGTGTTAAAAGAGACCCTCATCAAGTTGCACACACCCACTTAAAAGATTAAAACAATGAACTATTCATACACATAAAAAAATTTCAACCATGGGTTGTAAAATGGGGAAAACCCTCAAAGCTATGAGCATAAAGAATCCTAGAGAATCTTCTTACAGAAAAAATAGTACATTTCTTTAGGATAGATAGAAAATAATGTATTTTACAATACTAGATTTCCTTAGATAGCTCAACTACAAGAAAAGAAGGGATAGAAACACCCCACTAATATATAGAGAGAAAAAGACAATAAAGATGGATGAGATGAACTTTGCAATGAGTTCAATGCATTTATAACTTCAGCCCTCAATATTCAATGTTGGTTTCTTCAATCTTGCATAATCAATCCTCTATGCCTTTCATATTTGACATTAAACAATGTTTTACTCACTTCAGAGTTAACTAGCCTCATTTCTCATGTAGGATCACTTAATTACCAAGATAACTAAAGTGTCTTCATGCAATTGGTGAAACTTAAGTATGGTCTTTTAGTTGAATTAATTCTTTTTTATTAACACTTTATTTAAGTATTCTTTACTAAATATCATCTTTTCTTTGCCAAATTTCAAGAAAATATTGCATGAAAATATCATATTTTATTTGCCACATTTCAAGAGAATAGTGCATTAAAATAAGGTCTTGAAACTCAGAAGTGAACTTGCTTACGCAAGGTGAACATAGCAGCTCACGTGACTACATTAGTGACAAATGCTTACAGCCTACATATAAATAATACCCTCCGAGTATTGATACATATACAATGGATCGAGAAAGGTATTAAGAGTCATAAAGCATGCTAATTTACAAGCCATTGGTAATGTAGGGTTAATATTTTCTATCTATTATGTAAGTTAAGGATATTTTTACATAATCCATGGGAACATACCCAACATGAAGGCATATATCTTCTTGGGCTAATTGTTGACAGCAATATGTTATGATCATAAGTTTTATATTGTATAAATCCCATGCTAAATAGTTATTTGACTCTACAAATTTCTTTAATCATAGTGCTGGTTCATTTGACATTAATTGAAAATTGTCATTACTATATTTGATATAATAGAGTCTACATGAAGGAATCAGTCTTGCAGATTTGATATAGCTCAAAATATGTGTATTTTTTCAATTGCTTTTTATTGCATCGATAATATTGATATTGTCAAACCATCCAATATAAATTCCCTTTAAATGTATTTGCATCACAGACTCTCAATACTTTCCCTGGCCCAATTCCACATAGCAGAGAGGAAGGATAAAGAAGTTACCATATGAGACCCTCATATAGACCACTTTAACTTGTCCATTTTAGGTGGTGAGATCATTCCCAGTGGTCAATTGTAAAATACCCCAGTTACCTTAGAGCTATAAGCATTCAAGAAGTCTGCAAAAAATGAAAATTTTAGTAATCTTTTCACCAATTCACACATTTGAACTACATTCATAATCATCATCATCATGTAGACAAAATAAATACACCAGCACAAGATAAAATACAATAAGACAACCGAATTCACGTGGTTCACCCCAACCTTGGGGTTACGTCCACCAAAGATAGTCCAGACCAAACCATCTGGATTTTTGTTTTTATTAGCATTCCAACAAGGTTACAATAAAAGCAGTTTCCAATACTGCCACTTTTCGACATATGTATATAAATATATCTTTTAGAGAACAAAACGAAAATAGCCTTACTGCAAGGCCTTAAACTTTTAAAAGAAACACTTCACATTTCCTTTCCCTGTAAGCGCTAGTAAGTCGAGACTAAAGTCCAAGACATCCAAAACTAGCTCGAATACTGTGAGGTTAGAGTTATTCCATGCTAAGTCAAGATATAACCCAAAGAGGGTGAGACATAACTATCGACTGTACAATACTCAAGGTTGAGCTCTAGATCCCAGACAGATTGAAACCGTTGATTGTCTATACTTGTGTTAAACCCTAAATGCAGACCCCAAAAAAATGGAATTAACAACCCAAAAATTATAATGAAATTTAATGTTCAACGCAGACAGAAATAACGCAAGCATATCGGAGTAAGCCGAAGCTCAGCCACAAGACCAAAGAGTTACAAACCGAGTCTCTTGAATCAAATCATACGAGGAAGCCCCACGAGAGTTGTTGTGCTTGCTTTATGCCATGCTTTACTAGGTCGTTGTCACGCACGAGGCACACCCTATCATTGTGATATAATATGCAGTCTTAACTTAAACAGCGATGGTTTAAGCCAGTAGTACATTGAAAGTATCACTAGATTTACTCCTACATGCAGAGGGTGATAATAAATTCATAACAGATACTTCTGACTTAAATGTCTCACGCTCAGCCATCAGCGAGTAGATCCATAGTCATGTAATCCTGGCAGAGGGAAAAAAATGATTTTCCTGGATGCTTTAATATATATCTGGGAAATAGGACCAGTGGTACCATAATGCATATTACTCAAATACCATTACTGATTAGTTCCTCGCGATGGTTTTCTTTTTACTGGACCGGACTCCAAATATAGGCATAATTATATGTAGCCTGCTTTTGCAAAACCCTAACTTCAGGCGGAAATCTCCATACTTTGATGCCTAACCGTGCCTTTGGCACATCTGAGGGTCAAAATACAGATCCTAACCTGAGAACAATAAATGTATTCGTAGATTCGACTAAAGACCAGATACAGGGCATTTCTCGAACAACAACTTACTGTTTGAAAAATAATACATCATGGACATATGTTACGGGACACAAGTCTCCTAAGCATTGATGGCATTCTATCATGTGCTCTGAACTATTTCTAATAGTTATAAAAGATAATCAAACCCCGTCCACTTAGCAATAATGAAAACATTTGAGAGTTCCTACTCCAATTGACTATCATAACGCAAACCTAGCCTTGAAGGATTGAGGGAGATGGGCAAGGTTTGCTCTTACAGAGACACGGCCATTCTCAACATGGTGGGGTTCTCACCACCCAATGGTTGAAAACTATGACACGGCCAGTATCCAGCACTTTAAAGAAGGGTCGAAATGCAGCACGCAGTCGATGGTCCACATTGGTTGTGGGACAGAAAACGCAGCCAAGAGGGTTGCGTCCAAACCACTATTCTAGCTATGGTTCACACCCAAAACTGTACGGGATGATCCGGTCAGTTTATGGAGCACATAACCCCTTTTTTTTGGGGGGGGGGTAGCACAACCCTACGATTTATCCCTAGCCTTGGGAACACAATCAAAACAAAATATAGATCGTATGGATCATCGAAATCCACCGTGAGTGATCCCAAACAGGTTATGAATCTACACAGTCCAATCCAAATAATTTGACATAACATCAAAACGCATTAGCACCTGCTAATATATGAGTTCAAAAGGTACACATAAGTGTAAATCCTGTCCTTTGGATTTATTGACAACTCACAAAATGGATTCTTAATCATAGTCAGGAAAAAGGTAGATGAATACAAGGATTCGACCTAGCGACTGCACTTATTTGCTTATAAGTACTACACAGTAAACTAAGCGATATGAAAACACCACCATACCTTCCTGTTCGCAAGATCTGGACTTCCGTTGAGCACTTCGTAGCTCGTAGAGTGGGTTTCTGGTTGTGTTTTCCCAACATCCCTCGTATCCCAAGGTACAGAATATTCCCTGAGCTTCCCCCTTTTCATTCCTTCCCAGCTCATAAAATAACCAAAACCAAAGAAACGGTCAAGTGCTAGGATCCCCATACGTTATGGAGGAAATTTGGCCACTAACTTAGCAGTGGCAGGTTTCCATTAATTTTGCCAACCAGTGACTAAGTGGAGGCATGCGTTCAGCATGTACTGGTATTTTTTTTCCCTTACAAGTAGTCATTTAATTTCCACAAGTTAAGGCAGAAACTCCTGCCACTAAAATGTCGAGGAGAATTTCCCCAAAGTCAGGCCAAAGATCAGCCTCCTTCACGCAGAGGAGATTCCTTTCAATGCTGGGTGCATGTTAAGCCTCTCATTATGCATATAAATATCTCCCTTCTTAAAACTACATGAATATATGTATATTCATATATATATATATATATACATCTAAGTATGTAGTTTATTTACCCCATTTAAATAAGGGATAATAAATATATATATACACCTATATATATTTATTTATTTGCACATATGACCTATGTGTTCTTTTTACCTGTTTTAAAGTCCCTTTTATCGAAATTGGCGACTATGAAAACCCACCAATGATATCGTAGCAAGATTCCTTATGCCACAACATTTAGGTTATGAAGAGCTGGTCTACCAGGTGTTTTCAACCACTAGTCTCTCCTCCTAGTGGACATGATTGCGTGAAATGAAGCTATACTCAAGTCTTAAGCCTCCCAAGTTCATGACTTAGGGAGTGACATATAAGATTCTACTGGTGGGGGCCTTGGCCTTGATCTCCCCACCAGAGAATAAATACATTCATAAATTCAAATTATTTCGGGGCATAGGAGAGGGATATTACATCCTTCCCCCCTAAAAAAAAAGCACCGTCCTTGGTGTTTCTTGTTTCTTCGACAAATCTTTTATTTATTTTTTATTTTTTATTTTTTCTGGACTCATCTCTTCTTAGATCACCTTGTTCGGATCTCTCTTTCGGTTTTCTTTTATGATATTTGTGGGTTCGTAGGACCTGAAAAAAAAAATAAAAAAAAATCGGGTCTACCCAAATCTCACATAGATAAGAGTCAATTCATCATGTATGTAATTAGCAAGTCTTTTGCAGCGTCATAACTACAACTTAGTCCTTTCAGTAATTCATGTCGAAATCATGATTCAACTTAACAAAATTCATGGATTCTCTTGCGATCTGCAAGTTTCTAATATTCATGGGTGTCATGTTACACAATTATTTTCCATAATGCAATTGATACATCAACAAAACATGACCACAAGCATTGAAATACCATTATATCAATAATGTCAATCAATCAACATATTACCTCATCGGTACTTGTTTACCTGCAATGCACATACCTTTTTCCGCATTGTTTCTTTCTTGGATGTCCTCCATCCCAGCACATCAAGTGCCAACAGTACTTTAAGTACCAATCCAAGTCACCCAACACAAGGACGATACCAACCCTTCGTGTATCTCCTCTATGCTATTCAGGGTGCTTGTCATTTCTTCATTCAAGCCACCCAACACAAGGACGATACCCTATACCCCTCTTAGTGGTATCTCCTATTTGGGTGCTTCACCAAGCTAAGGCACTCCATTCTCGCACACCTCCACAGCGCCTAGAGGTCATTCTCTTCACAGAGTCCCCCAACTCATGTGACAGTCCTCTAATGTGTGCGAAACGAGTCTTAACCACATGTCTTACATCTGGGCGTCCCCAGAATGCATAATGGTCCCTCGCTGGCCCGGGGGAAAACAAGGTAGATTTTAACCACTACCTCCATCACCACTCCCTCTTCTGGTGATAACTTTATACACATGAGATTTAGTCCTCTTTCATGGCCATAAATCCTCATGCCTGCAAACACTTTATAGGTGGTCAGTTTATCATATTATCAATTCAAAGCACATCAAACTTTTAGCATAAATCATGCCTTATCCCATTTCTCATTCATTGGTAAGAGCCTTTTCAGTTCTTTCAACACCAGAATTTGATAAGTAAGCATTCACACAAAGCCACAAACCTTTCCAATTTACAACGATACAATTCGCAAGACGCCACATATAGCCTGAGAATTTGACAATGCAAACACTCATTAACTTCAATTTATTACAACAGAAAAAAGTTCACTTACTGTTGCCATTATATATGTACAACATCTAAACTTTTTAAAGTGCTTGTCAATGCCATAAGACCAACATCCAATCTTGTTAACAATTCTAAACAAAGCAAATTGTCTACAATAAGCCTCACCACAAAAAGGTCAGGAAATCCCAATCAAAAAGACCAATTAAACAACTATCTTAGTTAAATTATCCCCTCTACAATATCCATGATTAAAATAAACAATGCATACCCTTTCTACAGATCGAAACCAAGATCAAAACCACAGATAAGGAATTTACAAAAATCATCAGGTAGACAAAAGATTTAGCATACCTCAGATCTATAAGAACTATGATATGAAGTCATGCACCATTTCTATGCTGATGAGGCATCTTTAAGAGCATAATATATTTTCCACAAGGTGTAGATGTTTCTTCCATCAAATTTGCCAAAACTTCAATAAACTTTAAATATGTAAATTATACACCTTTTTATGTCGTAATGCTGGAAAGGCATCTTCCAGGAGCATACCATCTTTCAAAAAGGCACAAGACTCCTGCGCCTACCTTTTTCTTTTAGTTGTAGATGTAGAAGTGAACGAATAACACCATAACATGGTTATCCTGCATGTTGGCCAATTGGATGCAGTATATCCAGTAACACAAGGAACATAACCCATGAAGGGTACACTAATGAAAATATATCCAAATATTAGCCGATTGGATTGCCTCTATAGTTCTCCACGAGAGGCTGCTTATATTAGAATAGGAATTATACCACAGCATCATTATGTGTGAGAATGGTAAACAAATTTTTTTTTCTAGATCAACCCAAAACCCCACATTAATTCAATTTATTAGCGGAATTAGGACATAGAAATGTTAACAGTCCTAAATTCAAGTTCAACATCGTGTTAACATGTTTATCATTTAAAAGGTTGTCAAACCCCGAATTGCATTCCTCAATTTATAATTACCCATGCATGCTAAATCAAACGCAGATGTACACAAAATCCAAATTGATTCAGAAGGTAGAACAGCCCCAAAGTATTCTTAAGCAAATGAGAACCCAAGCGTACTTAAATAACAAAATCATAGTTGTGCGGACACAACCCCCACACATTCCGAAAGAAAATCACGAATAAAACCCATATCGATTTCAGATATGGGATCACAGCATATACATATAAAATCCAAAAATCGCAGGAATTATATATGTTGATCCGGATATGAAATTTCAAGCATAACGCACAACGTCAAAACAAAGAATTTCATAGACAGGGATAATAGATTTACACTCAGATACTAACCCTACAACAGGCTCTTTATGCACTTGATACCATGATCCTTACATTGCGATTCCCATTAAATGTAGAGAACTAAAATGCATAAGCCGTACTGTTATGGTCCCATCACAAATTTGATTTCCCAAAGCACATAATACCTTGCAGTTCTTGTTCCAATTAGCATGCAGAGATCAAAATACATTAGAGACTAAAACTCCACATACAGTACCTATTTAGCCCAGGTAGAAGTTAAACCTCAACACAAATTACATATCTAGGTCGATTAAAGACGTAGAGGAAAAAAAAAAAACTAATCGTAGATCTGATGCCTCCCAGATCTGATACATGCAGAGGATTAAAGCGCATAATATATTACAGAATTAACCTATCAAACCCAGCGTACAGTAAAAAAATAAAACGTAGTGTACTAGCGGTTTGAATTTGGATCAAAACATCGTGGGTTCGACTCCAACTGTGGTAGGTTTAGCTCGTACTCCTACTCGAGCCATGGAGCTCCAGATATTGCAAACCAACGTGTTGAAACAAATTTAGGGTTTTTATTTTATTTTATTTTTATTTTTACGGACATCGCCCACTAAAACAGATCTTGGGTCAAAACCCCCAAAGACGCTTGTCAAAACAAAAGACACATCCTTCACTATAAGGAGAATGTAGGAAATGATATCAATAAAAATAAAAAGAACACAATATGCAATGGGTTTTCCTACAATCGTAGGCAAAATCGATCAACCGGATACCAGAGCCGAATTGAATTCACAAATAAACAACATACAGAAAGCGTAGCTGTTTAAGATGAAATCCCGATCAATAGACATCAAGGATAAAATACCATGCAGACGCTACTCTGTATCCGAGCGTAGGAATTTCAAGACACAAAGGATTTCAAAACCAGAAATCAAATCTGTCCATCACGCAGATCAAAGTACCCCACGACCCTGATCATAGGTAGTGGAAAAAATGGAGGCCACAACGCATAAAATCAGTTATCAAAATACCAGATTGATCTTACATAGAAACCGAGCATTCAAAACATTAGATCTACAGAATTCAAACATTCAGTTTTCCAGCTGCAAACATTCAATTTTCTAGCTGGATCTTTTGAATAACAAGCATTAAATCTCCGTAAGAAAGAAGGGCCATAACAATTCTGTAACAATCTGCCCTGCAAGTTTTAAATTCTGACACTCTTTCCTTCCCTTTTTCGTTTGGGAATCTACGGCACTTTAGAGGGGTTGCATACAAAGGTGTCATCTTTATAGTGATTTGAATGACATACAAGCTGTAAATGCATGTTTTTATATCTACGCTATTAATGCACAATAAGCAAGGGTTAGCATACTTATGCGTTGGAATCACATACCAAGATATTATCTCAATCTCAGGCCAAAGGATGCAACGCCCATCATAAAACATTAAGAGAAACCACATACAAGGGTTTAGTCAAACATGCATGATTATCAGATTTACAGAAAAATATACCTCAAGTCAACCTGCAATTACTATCATATTTATGAGAATCTATATCTCATAGCCACACATGGGGCGTTAGCTGGTAATTGCAGAGAAGCAAATATCTTAATCTGATATGAATTATTTGGGGAAAGCAACCATTACAGGGAATGCCCAAAATGATTATAATTTATGTGTTTATTGATGACGATCTCACCTCGATATGATCGAATCTCCAACGCAATTCTTCTTCCAAATGTAATCCTGCAATTATCATGTTAGCCCATTCTTGAGGGCCCAGCGTTGTAGCTGGGCTCTGATACCATATGTAAAATACCCCAGTTACCTTAGAGCTATAAGCATTCAAGAAGTCTGCAAAAAATGAAAATTTTAGTAATCTTTTCACCAATTCACACATTTGAACTGCATTCATAATCATCATCATCATGTAGACAAAATAAATACACCAGCACAAGATAAAATACAATAAGACAACCGAATTCACGTGGTTCACCCCAACCTTGGGGTTACGTCCACCAAAGATAGTCCAGACCAAACCGTCCGGATTTTTGTTTTTATTAGCATTCCAACAAGGTTACAATAAAAGCAGTTTCCAATACTGCCACTTTTCGACATATGTATATAAATATATCTTTTAGAGAACAAAACCAAAATAGCCTTACTGCAAGGCCTTTAACTTTTAAAAGAAACACTTCACATTTCCTTTCCCTGTAAGCGCTAGTAAGTCGAGACTAAAGTCCAAGACAGCCAAAACTAGCTCGAATACTGTGAGGTTAGAGTTATTCCACCCTAAGTCAAGATATAACCCAAAGAGGGTGAGACATAACTATCGACTGTACAATACTCAAGGTTGAGCTCTAGATCCCAGACAGATTGAAACCGTTGATTGTCTATACTTGTGTTAAACCCTAAATGCAGACCCCAAAAAAATGGAATTAACAACCCAAAACGTATAACGAAATTTAATGTTCAACGCAGACAGAAATAACGCAAGCATATCGGAGTAAGAGGAAGCTCAGCCACAAGACCAAAGAGTTACAAACCGAGTCTCTTGAATCAAATCATACGAGGAAGCCCCACGAGAGTTGTTGTGCTTGCTTTATGCCATGCTTTACTAGGTAGTTGTCACGCACAAGGCACACCCTATCATTTTGATATAATATGCAGTCTTAACTTAAACAGCGACGGTTTAAGCCAGTAGTACATTGAAAGTATCACTAGATTTACTCCTACATGCAGAGGGTGATAATAAATTCATAACAGATACTTCTGACTTAAATGTCTCACGCTCAGCCATCAGCGAGTAGATCCATAGACATGTAATCCTGGCAGAGGGAAAAAAAAGGATTTTCCTGGATGCTTTAATATATATCTGGGAAATAGGACCAGTGGTACCATAATGCATATTACTCAAATACCATTATTGATCAGTTCCTCGTGATGGTTTTCTTTTTACTGGACCGGACTCCAAATATAGGCATAATTATATGTAGCCTGCTTTTGCAAAACCCTAACTTCAGGCAGAAATCTCCATACTTTGATGCCTAACCGTGCCTTTGGCACATCTGAGGGTCAAAATACAGATCCTAACCTGAGAACAATAAATGTATTCATAGATTCGACTAAAGACCAGATACAGGGCATTTCTCGAACAACAACTTACTGTTTGAAAAATAATACATCATGGACATATGTTACGGGACACAAGTCTCCTAAGCATTGATGGCATTCTATCATGTGCTCTGAACTATTTCTAATAGTTATAAAAGATAATCAAACCCTGTCCACTTAGCAATAATGAAAACATTTGAGAGTTCCTACTCCAATTGACTATCATAACGCAAACCTGGCCTTGAAGGATTGAGGGAGATGGGCAAGGTTTGCTCTTACAGAGACACGGCCATTCTCAACATGGTGGGGTTCTCACCACCCAATGGTTGAAAAATATGACACGGCCAGTATCCAGCACTTTAAAGAAGGGTCGAAATGCATCATGCATTCGATGGTCCACATTGGTTGTGGGACAGAAAACGCAGCCAAGAGGGTTGCGTCCAAACCACTATTCTAGCTATGGTTCACACCCAAAACTGTACGGGATGATTCGGTCAGTTTATGGAGCACATGACCCCATTTTTTTGGGGGGGGGGGTTAGCACAACCCTACGATTTATCCCTAGCCTTGGGAACACAATCAAAACAAAATATAGACTGTATGGATCATTGAAATCCACC
Organism: Pseudotsuga menziesii; assembly: GCA_001517045.1. Lineage (NCBI taxonomy): Eukaryota > Viridiplantae > Streptophyta > Pinopsida > Pinales > Pinaceae > Pseudotsuga > Pseudotsuga menziesii. The sequence continues at coordinate 22,728 of LPNX010079374.1, read as the reverse complement.
GTGAGTGATCCCAAACAGGTTATGAATCTACACAGTCCAATCCAAATAATTTGACATAACATCAACACGCATTAGCACCTGCTAATATATGAGTTCAAAAGGTACACATAAGTGTAAATCCTGTCCTTTGTATTTATTGACAACCCACAAAATGGATTCTTAATCACAGTCAGGAAAAAGGTAGATGAATACAAGGATTCGACCTAGCGACTGCACTTATTTTCTTATAAATACTACACAGTAAACTGAGCGATATCAAAACACCACCATACCTTCCTGTTCGCAAGATCTGGACTTCCGTTGAGCACTTCGTAGCTCGTAGAGTAGGTTTCTGGTTGTGTTTTCCCAACATCCCTCGTATCCCTAGGTACAGAATATTCCCTGAGCTTCCCCCTTTTCATTCCTTCCCAGCTCATAAAATAACCAAAACCAAAGAAACGGTCAAGTGCTAGGATCCCCATACGTTATGGAGGAAATTTGGCCACTAACTTAGCAGTGGCAGGTTTCCATTAATTTTGCCAACCAGTGATTAAGTGGAGGCATGCGTTCAGCATGTACTGGTATTTTTTTTCCCTTACAAGCAGTCATTTAATTTCCACAAGTTAAGGCATAAACTCCTGCCACTAAAATGTCGAGGATAATTTCCCCAAAGTCAGGCCAAAGATCAGCCTCCTTCACGCAGAGGAGATTCCTTTCAATGCTGGGTGCATGTTAAGCCTCTCATTATGCATATAAATATCTCCCTTCTTAAAACTACATGAATATATGTATATTCATATATATATATACATCTAAGTATGTAGTTTATTTACCCCATTTAAATAAGGGATAATAAATATATATATACACCTATATATATTTATTTATTTGCACATATGACCTATGTGTTCTTTTTACCTGTTTTAAAGTCCTTTTTATCGAAATTGGCGACTATGAAAACCCACCAATGATATCGTAGCAAGATTCCTTATGCCACAACATTTAGGTTATGAAGAGCTGGTCTGCCAGGTGTTTTCAACCACTAGTCTCTCCTCCTAGTGGACATGATTGCATGAAATGAAGCTATACTCAAGTCTTAAGCCTCCCAAGTTCATGACTTAGGGAATCACATATAAGGTTCTACTGGTGGGGGCCTTGGCCTTGAGCTCCCCACCAGAGAATAAATACATTCATAAATTCAAAATATTTCGGGGCATAGGAGAGGGATATTACATCAATAATAGCACCATAGATAGATGGAGCATCGGCATATAGTTATTTAGCTTCGACTCATATATATACGACCCAAAGGGCCTTTCTTAAGGTACGAGGCAACAAAGCAACCATTGGTTTATTTACTGCTCTAATTCTTAGCAATGTTGTTTTCGTGTTTGACGAGATATCAGGTTCGCCTTAGACCTAGGCAAAAGAGTCATACTCAAGAGAAACGGTGGGCCATGGCATGGATTTACCCTATTGTATGTCGCAGCCTAGGGAGACTTCTCAATTCTCTAGTCTCATTTCTTCATACATGAGTTTCTGGGAAAGAACTTGAAAAAGCATCCCAGAGCCCATGAGGATAACGTGAGACTACAGTTGAGTATTTTTTTCATTGTGCCATATGCCAATACCAATTGGGGGGGAACTAATTTGGCTTGAGCGAGACCCAAGGAACCAAGTATTTTAGGTTTGGTAAGAAACAT
>LPNX010079374.1:5098-19015 GCA_001517045.1 Pseudotsuga menziesii | reverse complement strand
TACTATGTGATTATTCTTAAGAAAATGACAAAAAAAACTTAAAACACCTCATTATATATATAGTATATAATATATATTAAGGAATACCTCATACACTTCAATGGACTTCACCGTCTTATTCATCCAAGTCATCATTTCTATCATATGATCTAGATTGAACATTGTAAGTATTGGCCATATCATCATAGTCATTCATGTCAGTTTTGATCATCACGTCATCGTCAATATGGTCTTTATGGTTCTCTAAATCATGTTGATCATCCTCAACATTGTCTTCTTCTTCAAGACCCTCTTCATTATCATCTCGCATATTATACTTTACCAGAATTCACCTTAGATTGTGTGTGACAGTAAATGACCAACCCCCTCTACCTGGAACCTTAGAGTAAAATACTTATTCACATTGCTTTGGAAGAAAATAGGGATTCGTTCATGGCTCATAGAACCTTTTATTAACCATGGTAAATTTATTATCATGTTAAATAATAGTTCTATCATGATAATGTTCATTCATTTGTAACCTATACCATTTGACAACAATGAATAATTTCTTCAAAATACCCATACTATCAATTTTCTGAGAGTTTTGGATGTTTGTATGTAATATTCCAAATTTCGGACCTAGCACTTATAAGCATGAGCCTATTTATTATGATGTTATCTTGATGTTTTATTTTGATATATTGGGTTGAAGGCCCCACTACATTTGAACATGATGACTTGTTTAATATATTGGTTGTAAGCCAATTATTGATGGTATATATATGCTTGTTTGGGTTGGGAATGGACCCTCAAGCACATAATTGATAAGATGTTTTGTGTTGAGCAAGGAGCTCTGGAGCTCATGAGTGATTGATGATTTTTGTTGGGTGCGAATCTCTTGAGAAAATGAGTACTTACATTTTTGTTGAACAAGAAGCTATGGAACACATGGAAATATAATTGGAATTGTTGGGCATAAGCCCTCGAGCCTTCTATGTTGATGTTGAGCATAATCTCTCGAGCATCAGATTTTTGGCCATTGTATCCCTAGGTGTATTGTACAAGTACATACTAAAATTAGTGTTGAACGAAGATATCTTCAATTGCACTAAGTTTGTAACTCTTTCTTTAAAGCTTTGAGTATGGGCTCTAGTAAGCGCTAGGGGTTACTAAAAAGAATTACGAATTTTCCAGTGAAAATTACTTGAGAAAAATATTGATCTTATCATACTTTTTTTTTAAGTGATTAAATGAAATTTTGAATTTTTGTATTCTCATCAAGTACTGAAGAAATACCATGTTATACAAGGGAATCCAACACGCAATGATGTTTAGAGTTTTCTAGCCTAGTAGACCTAACTATCTACCGGTTGACCTTAATGAAGAAGTGTCATTATGTCTTGGGATCATGGTATATGATGCCAAAAGACCAAAGTTAACAAATGTTGTACTATTATGTATTTTATACATGGTATGTATACAGAATAAATATAGTAGTAATATTAATGATGAAAGAAAGAAAGAGAAGCTCCATCCATTATTTATTATTATTAAAATATAGTGAACAGTAGAATACCTACAAAGGTCTAATTAGGAACTAGTTGAAAGTTCCTAAGTTAAAGTATTAGAAATTACCCAAATTAATTAAAAGCGGGTTAAATCAAGAAATCAAGGTTTCTTGATTGAAGTGTCCCTTTGACTCAAAAGTCTATCTATAAAGACGCAATCGAGAGAAAGGCTTGGGGTTCTCAAGTGAATTCTTGGAGAACAATTTCTTGCAAGGAAAAACAAAACTGATCTAGAACTAATATATGAGTTAGGAAACCCTACCTTAGGAGCTCTAAGCTACTTTCCTGTTGGAATCGAGCTCGAGGGGATGTAGATTAAAAACAGGAATGGTTTCAGGTCATGTTTGGTTGGAATGTTGTAGTTCCCAAGCGATTCGTTCATTTAATATAGACGTCAAATCTGGCTATGAATTGTTAATGACGGTTATTTAAGTGTGCATGTTCATCCATTAAAGGAGCTTAAAAAATTATAGGTATGAGATCCTAGTCTTCATGTTCCATCTTCTAGCATAAAATGTTGGCTGAAATAGGTAAAGGTTCATATTATATCTCCTATCCCCATGTAATTGTTTCTCTCTTTAAATATTCTAGGGTTTACATCTTTAAAGTATAACCCTATGTTGCAATTTATTTCATATGCTTAAGTTACAAAAGTTTATTCATTTAAGTTTACTTCTGTAGTATCTTACTATTTAAACTGTGTTTTATTATAACCTAGGTTTTATTTCAAGTCTATTATATAGCCTCTATTTAGCCTATTTTACTCTACTCATAGATTCCATTTCTGAGTAGAGCCATGTTAAATAAATACTAGCTCAAATCTAGGGTTTCATTTAAAACCTAGGTCTCTATTACCTATTTAAATTTTACAAGTACGCTAACAAGAACACTATTCATAAATATGCATTAACCATTCTCGAATAGAATATAAATCTAATCTACCCAATAATAATTTTATCTAAAGAACAATTTATAAATATTCTATACTAAATCCAAGGTAAAAACTAGTGAATCCCTTTCAAGGTTTATATAATTAAATATACATTAAGTAACGAACAATTTTTTATTAAATTAACATTATCAGAATCCTATGCATAAATAATTTAAGCTTCATCTAATATTACTAATGGCCATCACATAACAAGTAACCAAGTAGCATTTCAATAATTAAATTAAAACCATTAAGTTGCACAAAGGTAATAGTATCGACTCCTGTGGGTATCCAAACCAAAATCATAGACCATACTAGAATCCACCTTAAACATGTATACGTAGTAATCATTTCATTAACCATGCATTCGTTCTAAATAACAATTAAAACTATGTAATGGGTGAAAATACGAAGTTGGGTAACACTTCCATGAGAATCGGGTGCCCAAACAACATAGCAGGTGTTATTCGGACGAATAAATATATTTATTCGACTGAATAATGGAGTTATTTGGCCGAATAATTATAGTTATTCGGCTGAATAATTATAGTTATTTTACCAAATGACAAATCATTTATTTGGCCGAATAAACTTTAACGATAACCATTTAATTTGATGGAACGGATTGTCGGCCAGTAATTTTTATCAATGTTTCAATAATTATTCGACCAAATAATTGTTTGGCCAAATAATTTTTCACCATATAAGGTCAGATGCAGCCTCATTTTCATTGTTTTCACCTACAGTGATTTTCCGTTATCCTAATCCTCCCACCACCTGTCTCACCACCCATCTCGCCACTCGACTGGTTGGTCGTTGCTTGTCATCCCCCTCCACATCACCCATTCATCTGAAATGTACATCTACCATCTTGTCACCCCTCTACTTGTTTGGTTTCCTTTAAGCGTGGAGTTTTGTTTGTGGAGGTCGATCGTGGAGGTTTGTTCAACGTGGAGGTCTATTTGTGGAGGTGTACATGGTATTTTCATGATGTGGTCTTACTGTACTGCCCTTTTCTGTCAGGTAAATCTGTGTGCTTATTGTAATTAAAGAAAAGTCACGTGTTCATTTTAAATGATTGTTATGTCTATTGTTCTGAATTTTGCTTATCGAAATGCATAGACCAGAAATAAACTCTATTAATATGTTCATGTTGTTAAAATGAAAAATTATGTTTTGCTATAGCTGATAGCAATGTCATGGTTAATATACTTAACTATCCCTTTGTAGACGATTTAATAGGTGGAAATATATGAATGTATGTAAAATATTAAATTTATGTATGTTTGTTGTTCAGAAGTTGAGAGTGATAGAAATGTTATGAAGTTTTGATAGGTTCAATCTAATGTTAAGAATGAATATATAGGGAATGTTAATGTTAGGAGTGAATGTGGGAATGGGGGAATGTTTGGAGTGAATGTTTTGATAGGTGCAAATAGATGAATGCATAAATGAATGTAAGAATTAATATATGTGAATGGGTAATGTTAATGTTAAGAATGAATATATGGGGAATGTTAATATTAGGAATGAATGTGGGAATACGGGAATGTTAAGAGTGAATGTTTTGATAGGTGCAAATATATGAATGAATCTTAGGTAGTTTTAATAGGTGAAAATATATAAAAATATGTATTGTTAGGTTTATGTATGATTTTAGATGTAAAATATTTTCAGTGTTGAGAAGGTTGGAATGTTAGGAATGTTAAAACGTTTTGAAAGAAATATTTTTTATTACTAATGTAAAATTAGCAACTTCCTTCTGAATTTTAATATTTTTTATACTAAGATAAAATTAGCAATTTAATTATTATATTTATTTTATGTTCGTTACAAGAAAATAAAAGGAGCACTACAGAGTTGCAGTAGTGAGGAAACTACAAATAGAATTCCTATATAACCCCATAGGATTTAAAGAAAGGTGATGAAATGAATACAGAAAAACAAAAAGAAATACTTGTATATTTACAAGGAGAAGTAAAAACGTTAAGCCCCCCATGTTTGATGGACAATTTTATGAAGCAATAGAATCTTGGTTGTTAAATCTATTCTGTGGTGGAAGGAGGCTAAAAGTGTGAGTAACATACGTAGTAAAGAGTTGAGTTGAATTTTTTTTTTTAAACTATTGAAAAAATGTATATGTCAGAATGATATTATGATGAGAAAGCCCAATAATTCAATGATTTGAGACTAGGATTGTTAACCATTAAAGAATTTGTAACTGAGTTTGTAAATTTACAAAGCTGTGTACCATGCCTAAGAGTTGAAAAAGCTAAGGTATACAGTTTTATCAGTTGTTTACCCCTAGTGTATAAAGAAGATATTGTGTTTGAAATTCTTAAACAATGGCTAAAGCAATTAGAAAGGCCTAGTTGTGCTACCATTTGTTTACACAAATATCCAAATTGAGTAGAAGTTGGAAAAATAAAAAAAATTGAAAAGATCGATCAACCTAGGAAATAATTTAAACCCTCACATTTTCGAAAAGAAACAAGAGGTCATACTGATAAAAATTACAACAGGTGAGGTTCAACCAATAGAAATGGGGTAAATAATATCGAAAATTCTAGTGGACGATGGAATAATAATTTGTAAGCATGTTATAGAAAGCTTCTACTATGAATGACATAGCCACGAATATCACTATAGTTAATGTTTCTTTGGAATATCAGCAAGCGGACCATCAATCCACCATGTTGGAAGTAGAAGTTAAAGTTTTGAATATACATGTTTCTATACTTATCGATTCAAGATCTAGTTTAAGTTACATTGCACCAAAAGTAGTTGAAAAGTGTAAACTTAGTAAGGAAAAAGAAAAAAATACATGGTTGGTATAGCTGGCAACAAAGGTAAAAAGGAAAGTTATGGAGATAGTTAAATATTTTTTATTAGGTTTTAATGACTTGGATACGTCAGTTAATTTAAATATACTTCCCCTAGGATCCTATGACATTTTGATAGGCATGGATTGGCTAGAATTTCATAAAGTTGTTATCGACTATTTGCATAAAAATTTTAGTAGTGTGGATGAGGAGGATAAGTATCATACAATGAAGAAACTTTATAGACCCTTATCTACACGAAAAATTTCAGGACTACAATGTAAAAAGTGTATTAGGAAAGGGTTTCAACTTTATGGCATCAAAATTAAAGAATTTGAGCCTGAAAAAAAAAGAATTGGAACAATTTCTTATTTTAAAGGAATTTGAAGTTGTATTTTGTGATAAGATATCAGTATTACCACCTAAAAAATATTTAGATTTTACAATATATCTAATATCGTTTTCAACACTAGTATCATGAGCTCCATATCATATGATTATCCTAGAATTAACAAAATGAAGAATACAATTACAGGAGTTACTAGACAAAGGATATATTCAGCCTAGTGTATCTCCTTAAAGAGAAACTATTTTGTTCGTGGGTGTGGTAGTAATATGAGGGTGTCACATACCCCAATTTTGTAAAATTATGTAATTGTTTTATTTTATTTTCTGAGACATTATGGAGACAACAACATGGGAGAGCTGTTAAAAGAGGTTACTGGTCAAACTGGATATTGGAACTAGGTGGAGAGGCAAAGGACAAGTGGCAGCATCCTCAAGCACTTCCTAAGTTGCAGGTGGAAACTTCCCTATATTTGGGGTCATGATTCCCCAAGAAAGTGGAATGTGGACAGGTGGCTCATTAAATGACAGTTATCCCAATTAAGACCTAGGCAATCTTTAAAAGTACTCAATGAAGAGAGCTGAGGCTGCTCAGTTTTTACTCCAGGAAGAATTCATTCAGCTGAATGTGATTCAGGAGTTTTCATTTGAGGAAAAGGGAAGGAAGTAAGGAAGTGATTGTGAGTGAAGGTTTGCAGGAACTTGAAGCTGAGTACAGCTAGTTGAGCTGTGGGAATTGTCTCAAAGATTCTGAGTTATTATAGAGCTGAAAGACTGTATATGTTTTGCTGCACCTAGTTCCAATCCAGGGAGACCAGATCAAGCTCGGGGGTCCTGAGAAGTCGCTGTTTGAGCGCTCTCCAGGAATTGGTAGGGAGGAACGGCCTCCCATTGCTGTTGTTGTCCACATCAGTTTAACAGGTTTTTCATTCATATCTTTATATTTTTCTGTGCATAAATAAATAAACAGTATGATTGTTTAAGTATCTGAAAAGAATTGTTAGTACATTGAACTGTTAGTGTAAAAACCTGTTAGTATTACCATGTTTTTCCACACCTGATATCATCAGGTAGTACTCTAGCATGGTATCTCAAAGCTTAGAAGAAGTATCTCCTAAACTGAGTTCCCTAGTTTATTTTACTTTTATTTCAATTGTTTTACTGTGTAATTATCTTTTATTTAAGCTATATCACTTGCAGTTTTCATTTAAATCTGAATTGTATTCTGTTCTCTGGAAAAGAATTAACTGTGCATGAAAAAGAAAGACTAGATATACTTGAAACATAAATAATATTCATTTCTTTTCTGTATAAATTAATTACATTACAGATTAAAGATTTAGGTATTATCAGTAGGGTTTAGTATTTTTACATTATAGTAAAAGAAACCAGAATTTCTGCATAACAGTATTGCTATCAGAACTACAACATACTTTATGAGTGGTCATTTTAAAATAAATAGACCTTATTTTTATGTAGAAGTGTTTTTTATTGTAATTATTAAGAGTTTATTTAAATATTAAACAAAAATGAAGAGACCTTAAACTCAAAGGTCAGTAATAATATATTATATTAATAATACTCTTATTTACACCTTTGAAATAATAATAATTTCTAAGTAACTATGTTTCTAGGGTTTGGATTAAAACATGATGTTATATAGTTATGTAATAAGTATATAGATAATTATTTTATAAATAAATATCTAATATAATATCATACAGAATGGAAAACAGTATATATTTATGTTCTAGATTCTAGAATAGAATTTAGACAATTAAAGATATTTACGAACCTAATATAAACACAAGATTTTCATGATAGAATGTTTGCATAATATTAATTATTATAAATTACAACAGTAACTCCTAACTGTAGATTTAGGATTTAAAACCTTACATAAGTTAATCTATATAACTATAGTAAAGAAAACATAAAAACTGGACATTATAACCTTGTTTTTATTTCATTCTGTACATTATATATATATATAAAGTACAAGTTAAATAAACAAATCAAGACATAGTTAAATATAAATATATATATATATATATAATAGAATTTAGAATGCAAAGTACATAGTGCTCTATCATGGAGCTGGAGCGTTATTAAAAACTAAACATAAATAAATTTTAAATAAACCATTTTAAAACACTCACAGCTAAGTTAATAAAAGGATAACCATTAATTATTCTTTTCGATAACTGTACATTACAGCAAGGGAGAAAAACCAGATGCACACATTAATTTAAACACTTGGAAGGTAATTACTAAATATTTAGTAACCTTCACTGTAAATGCAAGGCCAAAGGCCTATAAAGATAACCAAAACGAACTATAAAATCAAGGCTCGAAGCCTGTCTGTAACATTTCACATTTAAATAACACAAGGGCTTAAAGCCTGTAACCCTGTCTTAAAAACCAAAACATGCAAGTAATTAACAGTTTACAACCACGGCCGTAGCCGGTTAAGCTCTTAAAGAGCTAGGGTTTAACCCAAAAACAAAACTGTACACCTATCAACCCTCGCCATACCATTTTACAAGTAAAACCAATAAACACAATCTCGGCCTGGAGCCGTAACCTTCTTATCACAGGGATAAACCCTAGTGAAGCGTGGGAGCATTCGACAGATAGGCGAAGAGCAAGGAAACCAAGAAAACTGTTTATGCACCCTGTCAACATACAGCATGGAGACGTACATCGAAGGACCGGGCTTACCAGGGAGCGCCGAGCTATGTTTTCCTTGCGCAACAGCTACGACCTGGAAGGGAAAGTCTGCCATCGAAGGGCAGATGACTTTGGAAGGAAAACCTACCAAACAAAGAGAAATTTCAATTCAGTAACCCAAGCAGTTATATAAACAAACAAAACTTAAAATAAAAAGCACATTGTATTCTTAATCGCTTACCTGCGTAGGGTCAAGCAGTAAGCAGACTGGAATGAGGGTGCTGGAACCCTTTTCCTCATCGGGAGAATCGAACAGCCCTCGACCGAGCCCATAAAATAACAAATACAGCACAGCCTGCAAGGAATCAACACAGCCCACGAAAGAGCTACACAGTACAGCCACGAAGGGCAATGTAACACAGCCCACGAAGGAGCTACACAGTACAGCCACAATGTAATAACAGCCACAAGGGAGAAATACAACACAGCCCACGAAGGAGTAACCCAACACAGCCCACGCAGGAGCACAACGAAGGCGGTTACACACCAGGCTGTCTCCAAGCAAAATCGACCAGCAAGAACCACTAGGGTTGACAGAGGAGAGCTCAAAGCCCGCAGGCGAGGGGAGGACTGAATCGTTTTGGAGGCAAGTCAACTTATATTGCCCAATGCATGGCGAGGAGACAGCCACGTTATCCCATAAATTTTTTCCAATAAGTGGGTCGATCCCTAATGTTTCGTATCTTTGTGTTTTGCCAACTAAATCATTTCGGGAAAGTTCCATATCATTGCTTTTGCCAACCTTAATCACAATTTGAGGGTGCTACATAATCACCTTCGACCTTGACCTGCATAAGGTCAAACACCATAATGTTAGTGATCAAGTATGAAAACAAATATTACATTGCAATATGTATAAACTATATCCTATTTGTATGTTAACCATAGTGTAATATATTTTACATTCAACGAAGCATTAAAACTTTGGAATGATGGCATTGTAGTGTTAAAGTCAATAATATTGATCCTCATATTAAAAACATGAACTACAAAGATGACTTGTTATTGTTAAGTCTAGTTCAGTAATTGGTGAGTAAAAGTTACATTGGGAGACCTCACTTGAGATTAGTTCACTGGATTATAGTATAATCAATGAACTTAAATTACAAGACTAATGAAATCTAATCGTAGAGTTATAGTCGCATGATTTATACAGTATATACCTTGCGACCATTTACCCTAATGTAATAACGTTAACAAGGAGTCTAACCCATGCTTTTACTTGTAAAGTGTTATTGTTTTTATGAGTTATTTTCTCAAGGAGTGACCATGTGCAACATGGGAAATAGTTCTTTTATCATAAATTATATTATTGTAAATGTCTATGTCCATAATTATTCAAGAACTCTGTTGATTTACATGAATGGAACTGGTGTTAATAACCATTCAAATATAGGGGCGGCATTTAAAACTGTAATGGCCTCTTGTCAACCTCTAAATTCGCTAATGAACTTAACTCTTATAGATGTTACTAGTACTAGTAATTTCAATAATTTTTATAGGCAATATTGGAAAAGAAATCTATGTAAACTGCCATCCTTATCTCTGAATGTTCTTACAACTGAAGAGTTCATAGATATAACTGGAATTGACAATTCTTATCTTTAGCGTCTTTTAACCTTTCTCATCATATTTTGTTTTATAACAAAAATGAAATAAAGGAGGCTATACCTGTAGAAGCTGAATAGTCCGTTTAACATGCGTTCTATTTATTTAGTTCTCTACTGAAAGCACTTGATAACAGCATATGATTTATTTACTCTAGAATGATCTGTTAGCAGCAATCCCAAACACTTTACCTGTCAATCTGTAAGATAAAGGAAAACTGTGTGTGTTAGCTTTACAGCTAAGTAAGCCCAGTCTAATGTAGTAGATCTACTTGCTATTGCAAACAGAGAACAATCAGAAAACTGAAGAAAGAAAAACTCAACTAACATTCCAACCAAGTAATGATCTTACAGTTACAAAATAAATAGCATTAACTAAACAGTATTTAACGATTGTGTTAACATACAATTATGCTATTTAAAAGTTTTTAAATTTTTGAAAAATTTGGGGTTTTGACATGTGTGTGCAAGAAGATGAGGGACCTTTTTGTGCAAGTTAGATGCAATAGAAACCTGAAAAATCAGGCATCCCTCAACTTAATTGGATTTTTTGAGATACTTATGCAAAATATCTTACATTGAGCAAAAAACATGAAATGTAGGAAATTGAATCACCTTTCTGAATATATAAATTTTATGTATCGAAAATTTGTATAGCTATGTCAAATTTCATTTTTTCTAACAGGCACTTTTTATTTTTCAGGGAAATTATAAGGTATATGTTTTTGTGGGTGCAGCCTTTGAGGGCCTAAATGATCGAATCAATATACAAAAATTGACATCCATGTAGAGAACCCATAGCACAAGTGCGGCGTTATTTTTCAAAATTTAAATTAGTAATTTTATAATATTTTTATAATTGTCTAAGTGAGAAAACCTCGAAAATGGTACGTGTTTTGTGGGTGCATCCTTTGAAGGTCTTAATGAAAAAATAATGAAATGGGGTTTTGACAGAATGTAGAGGTTAGTGTCTACTTGTGAACCATAAATTTTTTGTTTGAAGTGATCAAGAATTGAAAAAGTTATAGGATAAACACTAACAGTGTGTTTTTTTATTTGAGGAGTGATGACAGAAGATAAATAAGAAAAAAATAGAAAAAATTATGCATTCTTGTTAAAATTTACATATTTAGAATCTGCAAAAGAAACCATATCTGTTTCTAAAATCTCATAAAAAATGGAGATGTGCAGCACAATCAGATGAACCGTTAAACACGAACATATTGAAAATATGGATATAATGTTGAATTTGCCATGGTTTATCATACTCCAAGGCATAGGCATGTTAATATGAAGCAAAGTACAAAGAAGACACATAGGAATAGGGATTCCATGAAAGCATGGGTGGAGGCTCGGCCTTATCATTTGGAGGGAATAAAAATTTGAATTTAACAATATGCGCACGTGATTTAACACATCAAAACACGTGCATGTTATATAAACACAAAACGTGAGCTCGTTATAGTCATACAAAGCGCGTGCGCGATATGTGAAACCAAAAAATAGCGCCAACATAATTTTGACATAATTCTTGGGATCAGAATGCTTCTATTCTTCAAGTTGGTGTACACTCCACATATAACATAAGGTTTGTAGGTTTATTAATCTAAAATACATCAATTGGTATCACACAAATGATATAGAATGTGTGTATACTATTACTACTAGAAGTATTAGTATTAAACTAGTTACTAATTGTACACTTATTGGTGATGGAGAGAGGGATCCGGTACATAACGATGCCTAGGGATTTCCACTAGTGACCTACTACAACCTCTTCCATATCCCTAATGACCTACTACATTTTCCAATGCATCATGTCTCCAGTATCATGCCAATAGTGGCAACCTTAGCTCCTTCAATGGCGACATCTGATGCTCCCACAGGTGCTTTATATGATGCACAAATAATAAATCCCTCTTGTAGTGAAATAATTCATCATCATCATCATCACCTTCCTCATCATCATCATCACTATCGCCATCATCATTATCCTCATCATCATTATCATCATCCTCATCCTTATCGTCATCATTAGCGTCATCATCACCATCATCATCATCATCAACATGATCATCATCATCACCATCAACATCATGAACATCATCATCACCATCGTCGTCATCATTATCATGAACATCGTCCTCATCACCATCGTTGTCATCATCATCATCATCATCCTCGTCATCATCATCACCTTCCTCATAATCAACATCACCATCACCATCATTAACATCATCAACATCACCATGATCATCATTACCATCTTCATCATGTCCATCTTCATCATCATCATCTTCACCATCATCACCGTCATCATCACCATCGTCATCATCCTCATCATCACCATTGCCATCATTTCCATCATCATCATCATCAACAACAACATTATCACCATTGTCGTCGTTGTCATCATCATCACCATCATCATCACCTTCATCATCCTTATCATAATCATCACCATCAACATCATGAACATCATCATAATCATCCTCATCATCATCACCATCATCTTCATCATCACCATCACCATCACCATCATCATCATCATCATCATCACCATTGCCATCATTGCCATCATCATCATCATCATCATCATCACCTTCATCATCGTCATCAACATTCATCATCATTCATCATCACCATCAACATCGTGAACATCATCATCATCATCCTCATTATCATCATTCATTCATCATTCATCATCATCATCATCATCATCATCATTCATCATCATCATCATCCTCATCATCATCATCATCCGCACCATCAATTTCATCATCATCCTCATCATCACCATCATCATCATCATCCTCATCATCATCATCATCACCATCAACATCATGAACATCATCATCACCTTCCTCATCGTCGTCCTCATCCTCATCATCATGATCACCTTGAACACCATCATCATCATCATCATCACCATCAACATCATGAACATCATCATCATCACCATCAACATCATGAACATCATCATCATCATCCTCATCATCATCCTCATCAACATCATGAACATCATCAACATCACCTTGAACACCATCATCATCATCATCATCACCATCATCAACATGATCATCATCATCACCATCAACACCATCGACATCATCATCATCATCCTCCTCAACATCATGAACATCATCCTCATCATCATCATCACCATCATCCTCATCCTCATCATCATCATCACCTTCATGGTCCTCATCATCATCATCATCAACATCATCAACATCATGAACGAAGATGATGACCATGATGATTATGATAATGATGAACAATGATGATGATGATGATGAAGATGTTGAGCATGATGACAATGACCACGACAATGATGACGACGATGATGATGATGATGAACATTGATGATGATGATGATGATGATATTGAGCATGATGACTATGATGATGATGATGATGATGATGACCACGATGATAAGGAAGAATGATGATGATGATGATGACCACGATGATAAGGAAGAATGATGATGATGATGATGACCACGATGATGATGACCACGATGATGATGACCATGATGATGATGATGATGATGAAAAATGATGATGATGATGACGATGATAATCATGACCATGATGACTATGATGATGATGATGACCACGATGATGATGACCATGATGATGATGATAATGATGAACAATGATGATGATGATGATGATGATGATGTTGAGCATGATTACAATGACCATGACAACGATGATGATGATGATGATGATGATATTGAGCATGATGACTATGATGATGATGATGATGACCACGATGAAAATGAAGAATGACGATGATGATGACGATGACCACGATGATGATGATAATGAACAACATCATGGACACCATCAACATCATCATCATCATCCTCATCATCAACATCATCAACATCATGAACGTCATCATCATCACCATCAACATCATGAACT
>LPNX010079366.1:222954-260702 GCA_001517045.1 Pseudotsuga menziesii | reverse complement strand
ATATATATATATATATATATATATGAAATTAGGAAACAGAGTATGCAAATGAGATGCCACAACTACATTATAAATAAAACAGTTGTAGACAAAAAAAACTGGAATAATCATCGACAACATTATGTGCTCCCTCTTTATTGAAAACCATGGAGGAATGTTATTGTTGATAACAAAAATAGGCCACGCCGTGTAAATGGATTTCATCTATGCAAATGGATTAACACCATCTGTTTCCCAAGAAATCCTAAGATTACGTGGTTCTTCTTTAAAGTGAGGCCACTTTTCCTCCATATATCTAAAAGCAGAACCATCTAAAGGCATTCAGATAACATCATCTTGAATTCTATTCCTGGCATGGTAATCCATAAATTTCTCTATGTTTTTGCACCTAAACAGTCGTTGCAAATGTGGAATGATGTGAATATAACGAAGAACCTTCTGAGGCACCTTTTTTGTTACTTTATCTGTACGATATCTACTTACATGAAATTCTAGTCATTCTGTTGCAAATTCATGCTGATTATAATATATAGCATGGTCATCGGGGCATGCATGAATTGCTTCATAATGCATTCCAATATCTTTCATGATGGAAGATAAATATTGATATGTGCAAGGTAAAATATTTGATGGTGGTAACAAAAATTCAGCTATCAAGCTACAAAAAAATAAAAAAATAGTTAATGTAATAAATAAATAATATTAATGAAACATGCTTCATCCGTACAATGCTTAATAATGAGTTAACAATACAATTATTGGAGGAATACAAATAAAATTTATCACGATCCTATATATGTGATGGATTATTTTACATACCTTAGCATCCGTGTGATTGTAATGTTTGAAAGACCATTCGTAACCTTCAAGTTCATTATCAACAATACAACAGAGAGAAGATTTTTTTTGGAGCCTTCATAAAGGGGTTCATATGCCTTATCGAGAAAAGGTATATCATGAACATCATCAAAGTCATCATCATTTTCATTATCAACGTCATTGTCATCATCCATTCTAACATTAAATGAATCATGGATCAATGTATTTGTACCATCATCTTCAATTACATTATCGGTATGATCGTCTTGTTTAATATGATCATTCACTTGTTCTCCATTAAACATACACGCTCCATGATCCTGATCCTGAACTTGTTCTAAAAGCACTTCCTCTAGACAATATGTTGTAGGGTGTCTTTCATTTAATATAAATACATGGAAACATCAATAGATATACATTAATATATGAAAAACAAAAATAATACATACAATTACCAAAACAAAGAATATAATAAACTTTATAATGCTAAACCTACAAATGGACGATATTCGTTCCCCTCCTCAGTGTGTCCATGTTCCCTGCAATGTTTTGTGGCTATTGAGATCAATATTCTTCTCCTCTTAAATCCCCTTCATTGAGTACACAGACAATAACATTTGCCATCTCCCCTTCGTTTCGTTGCATCCCATAGTCAAGAAAGCAATTGTCGGTTGTCTTCGTTTGGATCCAGAATATTTCTATTTGACATTTTGTCACAAACTTCCTGAATGAATATAATCAGTTGTCTTAAAAAATCAAGTTCGATACATTAGCATTTTTTCAAACAGAGAGAAGTCGAAGAATAAAAAATTCCCAGCAAACTGTCTCTCGAAGAAAAAAAAATTCCCACAACCGCCCGTTGAAGAATAAAACAATTCCTGAAAATTACAGTCAAGGAACAAAAAAAATTCGCAAATCGTTCGTCGAGGAACAAATAATTTCACAAATCATCTGTCACTTCTACAACAAACATGTCGAAATGTTAAAAAAAAATTATATTTATAATGACTTGGCGTCAGATATTCGACACCTTGAACATAGTTACCATTGAAAATACGGGACCAAAAATTTCAAATCTTTCAAACCTTACATTTTTTTTTAAACCTACACATACTATCGGATATCCAACACTCATGGGTTGAAAAACTGACACTATCGGGTCGGATATGCGACACTTTTGGGTCGACATACCGTCGGATATTTGACACTATACCGTCGGATATTTGACACTCCATTGTCGGATATTTGACACTCTGACGAGTCGAATATCTGATGCTTGATGTGTCAGATATTCAACGGAACTATTAAACTTTCCTGATCTCTGTTCTTTTCAATGATTGTTGTCCAACACATCCGTACAAAATGTTAGATGACGTCGGATTTCAGGTTCAAATCCTGTTATGGGAGATATTTTTAATTTCATTTCTCATATGGAAAGAACCTGAACTACCAAGGGGTAGATGCACCTATACCATGCCAAGGAGCAAGATACCAGAATATCTTGTATGACAAGGACAATCCATAATGACAAAGACATAACAACATTGATTTTTATTTACAAGGTGAGGCACTCTAGTATTCTATTCAGAAATAGGAAAGAACAATAGAGGATATCGTCAAACGATTTTGTAACATCATAATAAAATCAGTAGAGGCTCATCATATATTTCTACAGCTACGACATGACCCACATAACTAGTGGCTATCTATGGAGTTTCAGCTATATGTTAAAGAGATTGAAACGATTGTTCAAGATTTGCCTAAATAATGGAGACAACCTGCCACATACAATCAAATCTATGCAAAAATTGAGCCACGACAGGATGACACATCAGAAAATCAAAATGGGAATCAAGGAGGAGAAACACAAGCATAAGAAATCCCATGAAGCTCTTTGTATGACAGTAAAAATGAATCTAGTGTGAACCCGACAGATCCAAAATTGGGGGATAAAATAAAATGATATGGAAACTATGATAAAAGATACAAGAAGAGGAAGGCTCATAAGACAACTG
Source organism: Pseudotsuga menziesii (assembly GCA_001517045.1). Lineage (NCBI taxonomy): Eukaryota > Viridiplantae > Streptophyta > Pinopsida > Pinales > Pinaceae > Pseudotsuga > Pseudotsuga menziesii. The sequence goes on along the minus strand of LPNX010079366.1, from coordinate 257,868 downwards.
GAATTGTTGGTATTACTAATGGTGAATACAAACTTATTTTGGATTGATTGGAGGAAGTAGGAAAATAAAGCTGCAAAAATATGGATGAACAACAAACCAAATTGGTAAGGAGCATTACAAATCTACTGTAGACACTTTGTACTACAGTAAAGGAAGTTAGATTAGTGTTTGAGCAGGAGATGTATTCGATTATGTCACAGGAAGAAGTAGGACCATATGAAGAGCGACCTCTCTAAGTATCGTTGATCCCTACACAAAGAAAAATTCAAGTGATTGCTAAAGAAATTGAATTAGGAACGTCGGAACACAATGTCGTGATCAAGGATCTTGATCATGTGACTTTTGATTTTTTTGTAGTACCAATGAATCTAATGTATACTATTCAATAGGATGAAGTAGAGGAAATGAAGACAAGAGAGCATGATATATTTAACCAACTCAAACATTCTAAGAATAACATTTAGTCACTGAATAATAAATTCAAGGAGACAGAGAAAAAAGAAAAAACTTGGTAGGATAACATGCAGTGATTGGATGAAGCTTTTACACTTACTTGCAATAATTTCGTTGATGAAGGGATTACACATGAGATGTTTTTTGAGGAAAAAAATTTTGAACTTGGAGAGGTAGATGAAAATCTCCACAAATGAGTTGTAGAGTTGGAAATAAATATGCTTCCAAGTACACCTCCTGAGGTATTGAAAGCCTGAGGGAATGCAGTAAGGAAACTCAGTGTAAAAGTCAATAGGCCAAAGCACTTTGTTCCAAGGGACATGAATAGGTTTCTCAATCATGGGAAGCCTTGATGGATGACAACTAGCTAGAGTAGGTAACTGAGCAATTTCATATTGCTAAACAAAATTTTAATATGATGAAAATTGAATTGAAGAAGTTGCCAACAGTAGAAAAGATCAGTAAGGTTGTTGAGCTTAAAATATTATAGTAGCAAGTATTAGGACTACATATACAACAACAACAAATAATAGATCATGTCACAGAGCTACATATGGAAGAGTAAACGGATACAGGAACAATCCACCAAATTCATGAAAAACTGTGACAAGCACTAGGTGTGACGAAAGTGGAAACTTGGGAACATCTCAGTTTCGAACTTGTGGAACAATCACAGAAAGTCTAGGAAGAGGTGTGAAAATATGAAGAAGTTGTAATGAAAATATGTCTATATTTTCATAAAAATATCGCACCAAAAAAAAATTTGTAATAATGCGGCTTCGGATGAGCCACAACTGAGTGTTGGAGGCCTATTGTCCCTGGGAAGAGATAACTAGAATCTTGTTTGGAAACATGATGATTCAGGTCACAAGATGAGCAAAGATCACAGTAGAATAAGTTGTGAAAAAAGAGGAGAAAAGCAAGTCGAAACAACTAGTTCGAACAATTTTTTGGTAAAGATTTAGTTAGAATAATAGTCTACTTATGGGTATAAAACATGATTGTAAACTGCGTTGACAGTTCCTATTTTTAGATGTAACAGGACGTATTAAATTAGTAATAAAACCTGTCGACTGAAAATTTAGAATTAGTTGATGGGTAAAACAAGATTTGTAATATCCTATAAAGTTTATCCAAGCTATGTGTGGAAAACATAAGATATACATAGTAGAGAAAATGGAAGAATAGAACATAATATAGAAAGAAGAGAGAAAGAGAGAGAGAGAGAGAGACCAAAACCAGAGAGCATGAAATGGGTAAAGAAGTCATTGATTGTAAAGAATATCTAAAGAATAATCTGCATGTTGTGTGTGCAGATCAAAGGTATTCAAATATTACTCATTCTAGATGAAAAACGCCTTTGTGGTTTTTTCGGTATGGGTTTCCACATTAAACTTCATGTATTTGTGTCTTTGATAACCGTGTCTATCTTTGAATGGATATATGTTGTGAATGAATATGTTAAGTATGTTGAGAATAATGATATAAATGGTATGGAATTTTAATTCATGTTTAATAATATAGACTATATGTTGTGATGAATGTTGACGGATCAATATGTTAATATATTATTTAATGATGTATGTATGAAGACAGAAGTTTTAATCCATAGTTTCAGTCAAGTGACCTTATAGTGCTATGATAAGAAAATCCCTTCACATCACTGTATAAATATAATTCTGATAGTTCCCATAGATATATTGTGTGAGGCCTCATCTACGTCGCGGGTGTTGCCAATGGATTTATACTATGTCAGATCGATATCTTGGTATTTGTTGACAAACAAGGGATCTAAACCAAGGTCGACAGGAAAGAACACCAACATAGGGTTTTAATTCATTTCATATTTCTATTGGAAAATTCAAGAGAGATGGTAGAAAAAAGAAGTTAATCGACCATTTTCTCACTCTAGGAATCAAATGGGAAATTCAGTTAAATTTTATGCATTGGAAGAACTATATATAAGAGATAAGACCCTTTTTGAATTGGTTAAAAGAAGGGAAAAGGAAAAGGGAGTACAACCGAATATAAGGTAGAATAAGAAGAAACAGAGAAGAAATAAAATCTAAAAAAGTAATATTAAGAACAAGAAAAGAAAACATAAGAATATAAAAGGAGAATAGAAGTAGAAAAAAGAGAGTATGCATAAGCATAGTAGAAAGAAATATATGTCAATCTAAGATAAGAAGAAGAAAAATGAACACAAGGTCAAATAGATGCTCAAGATTCTAGTGGAGCATATCTTACCACCCCAGATTCAACAACAAAAACCACTATCATGGAGGGGCACCTTCCTTGTAATACCATTTGTCATCTATTGCATTAGTTCTATGGGGAATGTCAGGGTTATAGTGTAGGCATGCCACATACTGTTGATGGCCACACTAGTGGGTCCTATCCGTACAAAATAGTATTAGATTATTGAGGGTTATAATATTAATATTTTAATGGCATGAGATTCATAATATTAAAATATATATATGATACAACAATTAATCTTAATTAAACATGGATTAGGTAAATCATGGGTTAAAAAGGGAAAATAATAAAGTATATCAATATTTATGAGCTACTTATCTATTTTAATGGATTATTGCATGGGATAATTACATGGGATTATTGCATGTGGACATGTGTCCCTCCTATGGGAGCTTGTAAAAGCTTAAATATGACAAGGGAGAAGGGGATGGGGGTTCTTCCTCTATTTGTTGGTTCCTCTTCCTCAGTAGTTGTTGGTTTTTGTAGAAAATGGAGGATGGGATGCTATGGGGGGTTGGATATGATTCAGTGTATGATATGTGGTTGATAAGATGTGGTTGGCTTGGAATTTCTCAGTGAGGGCTCAGGGTCTCTAATTCATGGGTTGAGGGGTTGGTTGGGAGGCGAATAGTTTCCCAATTAAGGTTTTTATTTTGCTTCTCACTGAATTCTTCTACTTATACATCGGTAAACTAGTCATAGTTGCGACTATAAATATTTCTCACATTATGAGGTATGTACTCTTGACTCTCTTTCTCATTATTTACTAATATAAATGATAAAATAATTAAATTATGTGTCTCTTGTAATTTTTTCTGTTATGATTATACCCATGTGAAAATATGATTCACAGCAATATCTAGGAGCTGAGGGAATCCTCATAACTCAAGAATTTCACAAACTATGCAGAGAAATAGTGAAAAGAGAAAAATTAACACACAAAGATGGTGCCAATAACTAGAGTTTATATTAGTGTACATCATGTAAATATATGTGGTACATTTCTATAATACAATGGGAGAAAATCGTTAGCCTCAAGAGACAAATTGGTTCCATACATGTGGCAAGCTCTGATTGGACCTCAAACCCATCTAAGTTGACCAATAACCTCCCAAACCACCTCAAATGATCACGAATGGCCATGTGAACATGGATGAAGCATGATAGGACATAAATTAGGGTAATATAGGTGTGCTGGAGTGCATGGGTGAATTTGAGTGGCTCTAGGAAGCATTTAATAGTCCAAAAGGACCAAAAACCACCCAGATACATGCATGGGCACCTCTGGTCAAACTAGTTCTCTATTTTAAGGAGCGGGAGCACCCCAAGGACTAAAATTTCATTAATTAGGGTGATCATGCTCTTATTTGACCAAAAAGAGGGTATTTGGGTGCATTAAGGAGTCCAAAACCCCCATATACCTTGCTAGACCAACATAACCAATGTTTGGACCATATGACATAAGTACAAGACAAATTAAAATGTGTCCTAGGGTATATGTGACCATGGTACTAGGTGGAATGACGATATAACACCCCCCATTAAGCCTAAATTAGTGTAACCACATAAAAAATTGAGGCCTTGGAAACTAAGGATCAAGTCACGTCTTACAAAAAATTATTTGTCCATGTAAAAATGAGGAAATGAGCAAAACCTCATGGGGAAAATACTCCCTCAATAATGGAAATGAAACAGAGATGATCAAAATTTATTAAACATGTCTTTTTCTTCACTTGAATCAGATAAATGAACAATTTCTTGGTGATATACTTGGTTAAGATGTTGTGGATGCGAAGATCGTGCATCAATGCATCAATGTGTTGTAGACAAAGAACATGTGGAGAGGCCCCTAGAAGGTCACAATTTTCTAATGGAGGAGCATCATGAGAATTATTTTTTCTACAACCATACTTTGATCTAGAATCATAATCAATAATTTAAATATATCTCTGCAAAATCTTTCCCAAAGAGCATCAAAAGACTCAACAAAATCAACTTCTTGTGTAGCTTCCATATCATGAATTAAACCATGAATCTTCTTCCCAATTTGATGAAGCACCTTAATAACTCTGTAACAAAGATCATGAGGCTTTGAAATATCAAAATATAAGTCACATAGAGAAGAAAATATCAGAGGTATAGTGTATCCATGAGTGAATGGGTCCATAGTGAGAAAAGATGTCATAAAGAATTGCCATTGACGTCAAAGGAGTTCAGTAATGAAAAAGGTATAAGCGATGGTAGGGAAAGAGATGGCAGATGTGATAAGAATAGAAAGAAACATGAAAGGATCCATCGAGGGGATAAATTTAGGTGAATTCCGATTGATCTTGATTGATCAATCAATGCAGATTCGTGGAAGTTGCAGTCAGCTTATTTAGCATAGGTTTGACGGGTAAGATCGTATCAAGAAAATAGATCAACGATAGGGAAGGAATCAACAAGGTAAATGTGCATGGAATATAACATTTCAGAGCGTCAAAGTGAATTTCCGAAGTTAATAAGAGATCAACGGCTAGGAAGCATTCCATAGAAAATCGACAGTTCTCAGATTTGCAGAAAAGAAGTTGCGGGAGGAAATTGTGGAATCCAATTTTTAGAAAAGTGTGTTTTCGCAATCCGCAAAACAAAGATTGACAGTCAAGAAAGAACCCGGAAAAAAATGATGGCCTAGAGATTTACAGAAAAGAAGTTGCGGGATCCAATTTCTGTAAAGGTGTGGTTTCGCAATCTGCAACCCAAAGATCGACGGTAAGGAAAGAACCCACAAGAAATTAGCATCCCAGAGAGTTGCGGAAAATTATTTTGGGAAAGATAATTGCGAAAGGAACTTTCAAGGAAATTCAAAATTCTTACCTGCATTCATAATCTACAATTGTAGAAGGAAGAATTTTCTAATCGTGGAAAGGTCATTGTGGAAACAATTTTCGAGAAAAGCTGAAATTCTTACCCGTAATCGACAATTGTGGAAGTAATGAGTTCCCACAAATTATGGAAAGGTAAATGCAAAAAGGTCTATTACATAAAGGACATTGTGGAAAATAAACTGTGGAAGGTCACAACTGATAAATTAAACAGAGTTAAAAACAATAAACAGAGAAATAATTTCGAATTAGTTTATCTGTTTGTGAAGAGTCACGATGAAGATAGCTGACTGCTGAATGAAGAGATATGTTTGAGGGTATATAAAAAATTATTTATACCTTCAAATAAGTGTCTCTAAACATTCAATTGACAGATCGATTGGTGTAGAATAGTCAGAGATCAAATTATCATATAAGGTAGGTAGGGAGGCACTAGGGCAGGAAACATGCCTGCAAGGGGGTCGTAGCCTCTTTCCAGTGGTAGTTGGTAAATAGGGTGTCGTAGCATCCTTTTAGTAGCATATGATAAAATAAGGGGTCCTATCCTTCTTCTAGTAATTTCTAGTAAATAGGGTGTAATACCATCCTTGTCTATAGAAGCAGGCATAAACTATTTGTATATATAAATTTGCAGTATCAGGAAGTATTGGTGGTTTTCTAAATTGGGATTCCACGATAAATTTGTGTTATGTTTGTTATTTTTTATCATGTGTGTCAATGAATAAATTAAAAGTGGTTTAAATTTTTGAAAGTTATCAATACTGATTCACCCTCCCCCCCATCAGTATTGTCCAATATTCCAACAATTGGTATCAGAGAAGGATCCTTCACTACAATCTAAACCATTGGAAGGAATATCCTAACTAAGACCACAATGGATCAATAGGAGGGATTAGCTACCAAAAAACCTCCATTCTTCACAGGAATTAACTATGCATACTAGAAGGTTTGGAGAGTAGTTGAAAAAGAGTATAAAATTGCAGACAACCTACCCCCAGGTAGAGAAGAACTTGACAAATATCAGTCCAATGCAAAATCCATGAATGCAATCTTGAGTGGGTTAACAAACTCAGTATTTATGAAATTCATGCAATGCAAGGCACCAAACATGCTTGGGATAAGTTAAAAAACTGTATATGAAGGAGCATCGAAAGTCAAACATTCCAAAATTCAGACATACAAAGGACAATTTGATATCCTAAAGATTAAAGAGGAAGAAAACATTGCGGAGTATCTTCTAAGGGTAGATGAAATTGTCATTTCTATTAGATTCCTTGGAGGAGTATTAAAGTAAAAAGAAGTAGTTGACAAAGTACTAATAACCCTACCAATGAAGTATGACTCAAAGGTATCTAATCTAGAGGAACAAGATGATATTGAACATATGACATTAGATGAACTACATGGGATATTCAATGCCTATGAGATGAGAAAAAGGAAAGATGGAACATTAAAGAAAGAAGCATCTTTTAAAATCCAATTTGAGGACCTAGATGACGAGGAATCTCTTTTCATCAGGAAACTTTAGAGAGGAACTGGTAAGTACAAAGGGAAGCTACCCTTAAAATGTTTTGATTGTGGATGTATTGGACATTTTTCCATAAAGTGTCCTTATCCAAAACAAGAGCATAATGATGCTGAAGAACCTTGTTGTCATAAATAATTATACAAGAAGAAGTTTTAGAAAAATAAGAAAAACCTCTATTCCAAATAAGACAGTGAAGATGATGAAATAAGTGAAGATGGTGAAGTCCTATTCATGCAATTAGAGAATGAAATCCATGAAGAAGAAATAGAATATGTGGTATATATTGAAGCATAACTTATAAATTCTCATGAATAATTAGAGAAGTATAAAATAATGTACAAAAAATAAAAAACTCACATGATACAATTTTAAGAGAAAAACAATGATGCAGAAAGAATGATTGTTGACTTAAAAAATCAGATTCTAGAAGTCAAAAGAGCTGAAAATAATCTAGAATAGTAGCTAAAAAAGAGAATACAATAATATGAATGGCTTGAAGAAGATATTATGAACCTTAGAAAGAAACTAGATGAAGAATTTATCAAATCAAAGTTTGAAAACAACTCAAGGACTCTAGATGAAATCCTAAGTGTCCAAAGAACATCAAGCGATAAATATGGATTAAGATGTTCCTCTTCCACAAACCAAGATGGAATCAAAAGAAGATATGATGCTGCACTCAAGAGCCCAACTAAAAGGGAAGAAAGTAAGAAATATGTAACACTCTTACAAAGAACATATATGATGTCAAGAAAATCAATGACAAGTAAGCATCATCAACTCTTTTTGGGAAATTGTTATACCTGTAACAATTTGGACATATAGATAGAAATTTTAAACTAAAGGATCCTATGGAGAAATGGATTACATCACATACTTCTTTATAGAAGAAAAATATTACTAGAAAGAATATGAAAGGAATAAACTACCATTCTTTTTCTCATCTACAAATTTATAGTACAGAATTCTACAAATGTGGTAATCAGGGACACATTGCTAGAAAGTGTAAACTAGTAATTCCTATGGATGACACCTCAAAATCTCAAGGAAAAGAATAAAGGATGTTTTGGAAGAGAAGGATGATGTGGAATGTTCATTAGCTCTATGTGCTACAGAAGAACAAAATATATGGCATATGGATAGTGGATTCTCAAAACACATGACAGGTGACCCAACTAAGTTCCTAAGACTAAAAAGAAAGAAAAAAAGGAAAGTCACCTTTGGAGATAATCTATCCTCTAAAATAATCAGGAAAGTTACAGTGGCTATTAAAGACAAGATGAAATATGAAAAATGTTCTTCTTGTAAAGAAATTAAAACGTAATATTTTGACTATGATCCAAACATGTGATGAAGGAAACATATGTATATTTGATTCCGAGAAGTGTGAAATTAGAAGAGAGGATTTAGGAAAACTTGTTGGAACTGTTGTGAGAACTCCAAGCAATGTCTATATTCTTGAAAATAAAGAGAAATGTTATGTGAGTCAAATTGATAATGGTAGATTCCTTTTCTAAAATGGTTTCTCATGACCTAGAAGAGAACCCTAAAATTAACATTAGAAGGGATCATATACTCAGGGGGAGATATGTTGACAAGGGGAGCTATCAGAAGAGAACCTTTTTCATTGTTGTCAAAGGGGGAGAATGTTTAGATATTGTTGTCAATGCCAAAGGGGGAGATTGTTGGAAATAATTGTCATTGATATAAAAGGAGTTCGGTAATGAAAAAGGTATAAGCGATGGAAGCGTAAGAGATGGAATATGTGATAAGAATGGAAAGACACAAGAAAGGATCCAGCGAGGGGATCAAATTAGGAGAAGTCCGATTGATCTTGATTGATCAATCCTATGATCAATCAAAGAAGAGTCATGGAAGTTGCAGTCAACTTATTTAGTAGAGGTTGGAAGGATAAGATCGTATCAAGAAAATAGATTGACGACATGGAAAGAATAATAAAGATAAATGTGCATGGAAGATAAAATTCTAGAGTGCCAAAGTGAAGTTCCATGGTTAATTAGAGATAAACGACTAGGAAGTGTTTTGCAGCAGATCGATGGTTCTCAGATTTGCGGAAAATAAGTTGTGGGAGGAAAATTGTGGAAGCCAATTTCTGGAAAAGTGTGGTTTCGCAATTCACAATCCACAACCCGAAGATTGATGGTTAGGAAAGAAAACTCAAGAAATCAATGTTCCAGAGAGTTGTGGAAAAGAAGTTGCGGAAGGAAAATTGCAGAATCGAATTTCTGGAAAAATGTGGTTTCACAATACGTAATCCACAACCCGAATATCGACGGTTAGGAAAGAACCCACAAGAAATCGACCGCCCAGAGAGTTGCAGAAAACAATTTGTGGAAAGATAATTGCGGAAGCAATTTTCAAGGAAAGTCAAAATGCTTACCCACAATCCGTAATCTATAATTGAAAAAGGAAGAAGGTTCTGATTGTGGAAGAAATTTTTGAGAAAATTCGAAATTCTTACCCGTAATCCACAATTACGAAAGCAATGAGTTCCTGCAAATTACAGAAAGGGAAATGCGGAGAGGACAATGCAGAAAGGTCTGTTGCAAAGAGACTGTTGTGGAAACGATGTCATAGAAAATAAATTGCTAAAGGTCACAACCAATAAATTAAACAAAGTTAAAAATGATAAACAAAGAAGTAATTTTGAAATAGTTTATTTGTCTATGAAGATTCATGATGAATATAGGGGATTGCTAAATGAAGAGATGTGTTTGAGGGTATATAAAAAATTGTTTAAACATTCAAATAAGTGTTTCTAAACATTCAATTGACAGATCAATTGATGTAGAATAGTCATAGATCAAATTATCATATAAGGGAGATAGAGAGGTGCTAGGGCAAGAAACATGCCTGCAAGGGGGTCGTAGCCTCCTTCAGTGGTAGCTGGTAAATAGGGTGTCATAGAATCCTTTCACTAGTAGCTGATAAAATAGAGGTTCCTAGCCTCCTTCCAGTAGTTGATGGTAAATAATATTTAATGCCATCCTTCTCTATATAAGCAGGAATAAACTATTTGTAAATATAATTTTGCAGTAATAGGAAGTATTGGTGGTTTACCGAATTGGGATTCCACGATAAATTTGTGTTATGTGTGTTATTGTGGGTTAATGAATAAATTAAAAGTTTCTTAAATTGTTAAAATTTATCAATACTGATTCACCTCCCCCCTCTCAGTATTGTCCAATTTCCAACAAAAGAGTGGGAAACTAGATCACACTGACAGTTGAACGAACTTGGATTGTATGGAGACTTGAAATTTGAACCATGGGTGGTGAGATAAAATCTAGACATGTGGAAAAACAATACCATGATGGAAAATGACATGGATGTCCAACCAATGAATGATATGCAATACATAATAAAAAAGATACACAAGTGACATAGTTTGGAAACAATGCAATTTTGAGATTTTCCAACTAGCGAACTTGAGGGTTGTCAGGTATTTTGGGAATCAAATGGTTGGAGAAATTAGTTTAAGGATGAAATAAACTGCATATCAACGTGCATATCACCTTTAGAATCAGAATTTGAAGGATCTTAATGGAGTGGGAAATAGCTTTGAGAAGACAAGTAAGAAACTAGTGAAAAAAGACTAGTTTTTGGAGGAAACTTTGATGAACTGTTTGGGGTTTCTTCCAAGGAAGGGATGGATTTTTCATAATATGATATATCAAACTATAAATGAGAAACAAATATATATGAGAAACAAGTCTTACCCTAGAAGCCAAAGCATACAAGCACTTACCATATTCTTATTCCAAGGAGAGCTTGCACTCTTCTCTTCTTGCAATATATGGAACATCAATATTGTTGTATTCAAGTAGCTTGGTGATTATGTCCATCTTATTTATGAAACAAGAATTTTCATGATGTGAACCTTTGCAATAATCAAATTTGAGCTTCTCTCTATTACTCTTCATCCTCTTAGCTTTCGAGTCATCATCAGTTGAACTTGAGCTTTCTACATCTGAATGCTTCTTCTCCTTCACTCTTTGATTCTTCAAATCCTTGGCTCTATTATTTCCTTTGGCTTGATTCAAAGAATCCATAAAGTCTTCCAGTGAAAGAATTCTCCAATTTTGAATTGTCATCTTTCCTGAATGGAATGTTGAGACAAATACAGAACACTAGGGCCCTAGCTTCGAAAGGATAGATAAGATCAACTACTCTGCTTTCTTCTCTATGCCACATTGTTTCAGCTAAAGCACCAATTATTTGAACTTTGTGAAGAAATATTGGATCGTCTCAAAGTGAGTTGGGCTCAATGAGATCAAATCATTTTCGAGTTGGTTTCCTCTCATCTCATTAGTATTCCCAAATAGTGACTCGATCTTGAGCCATACTTCATTGGGTGTGCTAAGACTATCTACATTGAAGAGAAGATCCCTCAAATACTGAGACAAAGCATCCTAAATGCTTCATCCAACATGTTGAAGTACTTTTATTTTTCCACAACCGAATTGGGATTGTTCTCAGTCCCCATGGTGACCCTATAGAGGCATTTTGACCTCAACTGGATCATCATTTCGACATTCCATTCAAAATTATTGAATGGGGTAAGTAATACATGGCTCTACTCCATTTATTCTTGTGCATTAAGTAACAAAGACACTAGAACCACCTGCAATGCAAACACTCGAATTTTTCTGGAGGAGACCCTAGATAGCAACTCAAACTCTCTGAATTCGAATTTAATATCCAAAGATATATGATACCATGTGAAAATATGATTCATAGCAATATATATGAGCTAAGGGAATCCTCACAACTCAATAATTTCACAAACTATGCAAAGAAACAATGAAAAGAGCAAAATTAACACACATAGATGGTGACAATAACTGAAGTTTCTATTATTGTACATCATGTAAATATGTGTGGTACATGTTTATAATACAATGGGAGAATTGTTAGCCTTAGAAATCAAATTGGTGGCATACATGTGACAGGTTTAGATTGGACCTCAAACTCACCTAGGTTGACCAATAAGCTCCCAAACCACCTCAAACGGTCACAAATGGCCATGTGAATGTGGGTGAAGCATGATAGGAAGTAACTAACGGTAATCTAGGTGTGTTGGAGTGCATGAGTGAGTGGGAGTGGCTCTAGGAAGCATTTAATTGTCCAAAAGGGCTAAGAACCACCCATATACATGCATGGGAACCTCTGGACAAACTAGTTCCTTTTTTTAAGGAGTGGGAGATCCCCAAGGACTGAAATTTCATTTATTAGGGCACTCATGCTCTTAGTTGTCCAAAAATAGGGCGCTTGGGTGCATTAATGAGTCCAAAACCTCCATATACCTTGTTGGACCAACATAACCAAGGTTTGGACCATATGACATAAGTACAAGACAAATGAAAATGTGTCCTAGGTGTATGTGACCATGGTACTAGGGTGGTATGATTCTCTAACAACCCCAATGGTAATGCCATTTGGAAAATTGTAAACTTGTTTGTGGATTCTTTTAATTTTCTGATAATTATTGGGTTTATAGTTATAACTTTAGATAATAACTCTAGATAATGTTGCAATATTTTTCTAATTTTTATATAATCACTAAATTAGGGTCCTACATTATGGTATCAAAACCAACTAGATCTAAATACTATGGACCTTTGAGGTGAATTGGTTGAAATTTGAAATATTTTGCATTCGGTTGAATTCTCATGTAAATGAATTCCAATTTGACATAAATATAAGTGATTTTTATTTCAAATAACTATGTTATTTTATTTATTTCAAAAAATAAATTAGGTAATTTCAGTAAAACACATTGCTTCCTGCAAATGAAGTAGAAAAATTGCTTTGTATACCTATTAATGTTTGACTCGGCATGGTGTCTCTGTCCCGATCGTCTTTTAACCTCTAAAGTGTTAAAACTAGGGTATGTATGTATGGTGAAATGGTTAAATAGGTGCTTGTATGGTGTGTTGGGAACATAATTTCCCTTTTCAGTTATGAATCTTAACCCTAGTTTGTAAATAAAGAGAAGCTTTGGGCCGGTAGGAGGATGGTTGTGCCACTTTTTTATATTATGATACTATGTATCTAGTGCTAGCCTATTAAAATCTAGCACCGTATTTAATAAAATAAAAATAAAAAACAGTTATTTTAATTTCTTAAAATAAAATCCTATATGTGTGTGTGTGTGTCTGTGTATAACCTTCAAGGTTATAACCCATTAAATATTCACCTACAACAATTTAATCTCTCAAGGGAACCTAGATATATATGTATATATAACATTCAAGGATCTAACTCCTTAAATATTCACCTACAACAATTTCACCTCTCAAGGGAACCTGGTAGAAGGTAATCTCCACTTATGAGCAAGGAAACCCTATAAAAAAACCTAGAGCTCTCGATGACATTTTCAATATGAATTTCCACAACTGTTATGAAGTGTTGGAATACTTGGAGGTAGCACTGATAGGTGATAGGTAACATGTGAGGTTCCTAGACATTTTTTTAATAAGACATGGTATCGTTCAATTACAGAGAGTTTTGTGATTATAATGAAGATATTTTGTTTAAAAATATGCTCATATACAATCTTGTTAGCCAACGTGTAACCAACATTTACAAAAAAAAAAATGATTGAAGGACCATATATAACTTTTTATTTAATTGATAGTATCCTACACTATTGTTAAAAGTATCGTTGAGCGTTAAAGATAAAAAAAACACTATCCTGATTCTTGCAGTGACCTTATGTTAGATTATATAAAAAAATAAAAATAAAAAGATAACTTATACTTCTAGGAAACACTACACCGCAATTAATTCCATTAGATTAAATTTAGGTGGATAAAATGATTAATTATTAATAGTTGTATTTAACGGTAAGTGCCACGCATTTATCCAACGAACATGTTAGTATCGGAAACTTATCTTTGGGTGGTTTTTAGGAAGAAATGAACTATGATGGTGGTTTCTAGGTTTACTATAGTAAATTGGTTATGGTGTGGTTGCTTGAAATTGTTTTTTTATTTGCAACTGATTCAAGGTTGAGGGAGGAACGCCCCAGTTAAAACGACAGAAGGCCTGATCATCAAGTCGGAGATGTAATAATGATAAACCCGTCATTGGTGTCTTGCGAATTTAATATAGTCATTCCATCAATATTTGACAACAACCACCAGGGCTTTTCATGACATTACAAATGACTAGATATTCCTCTCCTCGTCCATTTAAAAGGATCCATGTACAAACTCAAGTGAGAAGAAAAAAAACCTGCCCTCCCACCATCATTTTATTAAAAAAAACCATAGCTCCAACAACTATCTATGGATATTGTTGTATTAAAAAAAAAAATCACCGCCCTATACAAGTTTTTGAACATATAACATATGGTAGATTACACAACTTCATCCTACTATTCTTGGATATATGAGTTTGAGAATTTTGTTGTCCATTATTACATAATAGTAAATCTTAAACGTAGGCACAAGAAGTCTTTCAAAAGGATAGAAATTAAAATTATATAAATGGTATGGAATGTTAATGCATGGTTAATAATATAGACTATATGTTGTGATGAATGTCAATGGATCAATATGTTATATTCGTTAATGATGTATGCATGAATACAAAAGTATATTCCCTAGTTTTGATCGAGTGACTTGATGGTGCTATGATAAGAAAATCCACTAACATCACTGCAGAAACATGGTTTTGGCAGTTCCCATAGATATCTCGGGTTAGACCTCATCTGTGTCATAGGTGTTTCCTACAAGATTATACTCTATCGGGATGATATCTTGGGATTTGTTGACGAATAAGTGATCTTAACCTGTGTCGATAAGAAAGAACACCAACAAATGGCTTCGTTGTCGGGACACTGAATCATTATAACGGGGATATATTTTGGCACTTGACAAAACCAGAAATTCAAGATTGGGTTGATTATAAGGCACAAGAGTTTGCATAAGAAGAAAGTAAACAATCATGACTAATCCCAACAAAATGGTTGGAACGATACCTTTACACAGACATTCATGAGATTTATTTAGTGAATTTCCCATTATATTGCATGAATGGTTGTCGAAGATGGCAACTTAGAAGAATTGTTTTCATGGAAGAGCACCGACAGAGTGGAGTCCTCAATTGATCCAATGGCGGAAAAGAGTCAGTAATCCTATATCTCGGTTTGTTGACTTCTGGGTTGATAGTATTTTGGAGGGATATATCACAGAGATTGCAGCCGATGCATAAATTCATACAATGAAATGGAAACATATTTATTTCAAGAACCACGAGGTCATTGTTTGAAATACATGAATCCGCAGATAAAGATGTTGGTATGTGAAAAAGGGATTCAGAGAATGGAATTCGACGGATAAATTCTAGTGCGCAGAGATTCTGGTTAATGTCATAAGAAATATTTGAATAAAATGGAGTAGAGTAAGTTGAGATATTTGTTGTCTATAGCGAGATTGAGAAAGAAGGTGGTCGCCCAAGAAGTGGAAGAATATTTTGGTCAAGAAAGAGAAGAAGGACTGTGAACAGGAGAGGAAGTTGCAACGCGATCGAAAGAAGGCACTACGAATTGGCACCACATTTTGACAACAAGTATTGCAATGAAGAAGAGGAATATCAACTTATATCTGAGGAAGAAGAAGAAGAGTTACCATATACAAATCAAGATTACGACATACCTGTAACCCCTTGTACATCTCCAGGACCTGAGGTAATATCTGGAAATACATTTTCTAGTGGTTTTGTTGATAATAATAACTATAATAGTGGAAATAGAATCCAAGGATTTCCTACTAGTAGAACCTTTAATTCAACAATATTGTTGGCATTTCTCCCTTCAACCCAGGTTCGGACCTTTTGTTGTGTGCAACAATGCCCAAGATATCATCCCGATAGAGCAAGGCTTAGTCGACAACACCTGCGATGCATATGTAGTCTCACCCGAGATATCTCTTATGGGTAACTATTAGAACTAGGTTTCTGCGGTTGGGTGGGAATTTATTTTCCCTTGGCACCTTACCAAATTGCTAGACCAAAGTTGGTGGGTGTAATTCTTAACCTTATGGTGCACAGATAAGACACTATTTAACTTATCCATCACAAAGATTATAACAACAAATATATGCTTAACACACAAGTTATCTATCAATAGTTCAACTCATGCATAATAAAACTCATTCATAAGAAAATACATAAACACTTAATCACCATATACATTCCTGCAACAAAATCACATTCATCATATACATTCATACGCACACCTGCGATATAAACACATTCATCATCTACTGAATAATACGGTATTTAACATGGAAACCCATCTGAAAAAAACCACAAAGGAGCTCTTCATTTGGCATGAGAAATATAAGGAACCTTTTGTCTGTGCACTGAGTTGCAAACTCTATTCTAGATATTCTTCTCTTAGCTATACATAATTATCTCTCCTCTCACACTCTTTGGTATTTTGTCACTCAATCTTCTCGTGCTTGACTCTATTGTTGATTTGCATACAACCTAGATCAACTAATCCTTTCTATACTTTTGCACACTCAATTGCATACTATTCGACTCTTATTACAAACACGAAAAAACTAATTGGCTCTGTAAGTAAACTAACTAGGTAATTAGGTAAGAAACAACTGGAAGCTACTAAGTAACTAATTCAGTAACTTGAACATAACCTAGGTTCTTCATTCTTATAGAATCTTACATGTCGCTATCAACCGACTTCATTCAATTATCCAACATTCTATCATTCTTATTCTAGTGACACTTATCAATAGGCACTATTGTCCAAAATACAAATATTCTTTTATTCCTTACAACACATGTGACTCTAGCCAACTTTGTACCCATGATCTCTCAAGTCGTCCCTTTCCAACCATTGCACCATTGCACACCTTCTCTGGCATGGTTCTTTCTGTCACAGTTGATATCATCCCATCATTTCCTTCTATCGTGACTTCTCTTCTTTCGTGAACTCTTCTCCTTTCATAGCGTCCTTTGTAGCTGCTTATTCTAGCTTAGGTCTTTCTTCCTTATCTACGTTTGTCTTCCTCCATCAAATATTCCTCTGTAGCTTCTTATTCTAACTTGTTTGTCCTTCCACAAATTCTTATATCTCAACTTCTCCTCCTCCTTCATCTGATTTTGTCACGTCTTCTTCTTCATGCGACCAGAATCTTTATCTACTTGGGAATAATTCTAACTAAATTCTGCTTATATTTCCCTAGGGACAATAGGCCCCCAACACTCACTTGTGGCTAATCTTGATCCACGCAAAACTATTCCACAACTTCTGCATTTGTGACGACTTTGCTTTGAAAATATTGAAATATTTTCACCATCTCTTATGTCTCTCATCACACATATTCTTCTACCTTTTGAAATTGTTCAACAAGGTCAGAAATGAGGTGTTTCAACGTTACGAGCTTTACAGCCTCTGCTGCTCGTCACACCTTCTGATCTATAGGCTGAATAATTCCTATGAGTCTTTTTGCTTCAGCCTGCAACTCTGCGACTGTATCAGTCCTTTGTTGTTGCTGAGTGTGGAGCACTGCAACTTGTTGTTTAATTTTCTTCATTTCCGTGGCCTTATCCCTTTTTTTCTGCTAAGGTTAATGTTTTCATCTCATTCTTCAGTTGAGTTTCTTCTATCTCAGTTGTGCATAGCTCCTCTATGACTTTCTCCAATTCAGCATCATTGATCAATGCTTCCCAAGTCTAAGATACTTGGTCGACATCCTTGGAACATAGTTCATGTTCTTCTTCTATATTCTTCATATCATTTGTCATTCCTTTTATTTTTTCTTGCAACACCTCTAGGGGTGTACTTGTTTTTAACTGCACTTCTAGTTTTGCGACCTTTTTGCGAAGGTGTTCTGCTATCTCACCAAGTCGAATGACATTTTATTCTAGAAACATCTCCTTTGTTATTTCTTCATCAGCAAAATGTGTGCATGCAAGGGATACAACATTGTCAATCCTATGCATGTTTACCTCCCAAGATTTTGCTTTATGCTCGGTCTCTTGCACTAGTTTCTTGATTTTACCGACACTTTTATTTGCTACTTTCTCCTACTTAATCAAGGAACCTTCTCTTACCTTCATCTTCATGACTGCGACATTATGCATTGCATAGAATTTATACAACTACATCTACGATAAGTATATTATCACCTGGCCCAATATTTTGGCCATTTCATTCAATTTTGTGGTTCCAAGGTCAAGTGCTTCACCTGCCACTTGTTTCTTGATTGGAGAAACTGGCATTGGTATCTCACTTTGTCTCTCTTCTGAAGTTCCAAGTACATCTTGCGACTCGTTATCTAGGGTGTATTATAATATACTATGTTTCTGATCTCTTTAACAACTTTGTAGAGCTCTGTCACTAAATTAGTAATACTACTTGTGAGCTCTGTCTATCACTCATATATTTTCTTGAATCTTTCATGTGAAACTTCTATCAATGCTTCAGTCATAAATGTAAAACATTCACAATTAAGGCTCATGGTATTTGCGGTTCTGTGAGCCTTCCTTTTCTTATGTCTTTCCTTCATATGTGATGTCTCAGTCTGTTTTCTCTTTTCTCTTACGACTGGATCTGTTGGAGTTGTGATTGAACCATTATGGGGAGGATTGGGATCTTGAATTTTTGTCTGTGGGTCCCCTCCATGATCTCCATCCTTCTACAATGGTGGATTATCTTGTCCTAGGTACTCATATGCATATAATTGGTCATCCAGAACAGGAACACACCATTCTTTCACTAATTTTGGATGATGGCCTCAACTTCTTCTTCAGTCAACAAAAATTGTGTTTCTAACCATTGGCATTATGGGTCTTGTCGCGGCTGTAAAAAAATATGATAGGTTAACATGAAACTTGATAATTCGGTGAAACCACTTAATGGTTTCGTCCGTAAGTCTCACCTTCTTCTTCACCTGATGGCATAGGGCCTCTCCATGGATAAAAAGTTCCACGTTGTTATCTCATTGTATGTCCTTCCTATCCTTGTCGAACCAAATATTCTAGTATTGAGCTACTCTGCAGCGTAATGGCAGTTCTACCCCTTGGTAGTTTGGTGGTTCCACCCATGTGACAAATGAAATCAAAATCAGTAGCCAGGAATAGCGGAATGCATTACCTTTTTCCTGTGACTCTACTACATATTCTAGTAACTCATTCAATAGATAATACAACAAGTTGATTTGAACTCCCTCCGCACAAAGTTCATTTAGCGCAACCGCATCCACAGTACACTATTTTGGTTGCATCTTCTGCAACAATTTTCTATATAATACCTTCTCAGTGAACCGAATATTATGGTCATTAATCGAGGTAATGAGGAAACCTCTGTTATCTATGAACTAATCATATTTATCCTTCATCTTGTTTTCCATCGTAGTTTCCTAGTATTTCCTTAAATACAACACTCCATCTATATGATCCAGGAGGATATTGGTGGCCATCCACCTATTCCACTTGGATCCCCACCATTGTTTCTTTCAGTTTTCCAGTTTCCTTAATTGTAGCATAATTTACTATTTTTGGCAGTTTTCCGGTCTTAAACTTCTGGACCTGTTTTGAGGCCCTAAACGACATTTTTTCGACACTGAATGGTCGGGAATATACAAGTCCATTCTGGACTTCCTATTTGTTGTTTATGGATTTAGTCCTTGAATAGATCTTTCTAACAATGTATCATGCGCATCAAACGAAGATAGTATGCCAAAGTTACAACCTCGGGAAATTGATGTACCAAGTTAACCAACGGGGACCACATTCTGGCATTTCACCTCCTAGGGTTAGTTTTTTTTATGTGTATGGTTTCCATTGTTTCTCAATAATATATAGGCCTTCGAGCCTCATTGTAACATAGAGTTCATAGGCATGTATCCACCACATCTCTTCTCAGAGATAAGCTACTAGCACTCTAGCTAGTTTATTTCCATTCTGTATGTAAACAAGTTTCAGTTCTTTGATTAATGAAATGAAGTGTTATTTCCACTGCATCTTTGTTATTTGTGTATTTTGTTTCGTTCCTACATAAATTTGGATCACTATACCTACTAATGGTAAGACTGTAATTATTGTGATAAGTTTGATGTCCACAGATATTTGTTTGTCGAGCCAAAAGTAGCCACTATGAAATGACACTAATAATTTTTTCACATAAGCATTCACTTCTATGCTTTGGCCAAAGTGTGGCATATACTGCAATGACAATAATACTCACTAGTCTAGTGCTCTTTCCCATTCCATTAGAACGAATCGCTTCAGTGAATATGGTGTATCCTATATAGTAAGCATGTAGTTCTTCCTGTCTAAATATTCTTGCTTCTTTGTGTCATGATTAGTGAAGGACAACTTCTGTAGGTTCGACATAATATTCTGCAACACCTTAACTCCTTCCGACACTCTGGGTTCTACTAGCATGTATCGTGCCTTATTTGGGACTCTAATATTTGGCGCATCAGAGCGTCTTGGTGGGATGTATGATGGAAACGTGTTCCTAGTTTTTGAGTCTTTGTCCTCCTCATGTGGTGGTGGTGGTGGTGGTGTTGATGCTTTTCCTTTCTTCTTTCTGTTTCCAGTGTGATTTCCCCATGAGATTCCAGACAGACCTGGTAGGTCTGAACTCGATTTTCCTAAAAGCCTAATTGGAATTTGCACAACATCTTGAGAAACCTCGGTCTGTGGCAGGATATATCTAGTAGTGTCTTCCATGATTGACATGGATGATGTTGTCACAATGTCATATTTAGGATTTGTACTTGTGATGGAAATCAAAATGACCATGCTCTTTAACAATTGACTTCGTATCTTGGAGTTGCAGAAATCAGTTTCTCTTCTCACATGCAAACAGAATGAAATGAAACTTTGGCACAAATATTGACAATATGTAAATTTTCTCTACGGTTGTTCTTCACATGCATGGGTAATCAATATAAAGTTATATGTCCTTTTAGTTACATGGGATGATCATCTAAATAATTAAGGAAACTTATATGCATGCTTCCATTTACATGTCACATCAAGTAGTAGTTATTTCCATAAATACGGACATGACCAAAAAGCACGCTGCCAAAATCTCTCAGGATTTTCAAATTAATGATGTTTAGCTATCACTTTTGTGATTCTAGTGTTAGTTGCGACAAAGTCGCACTTCCTACAACCTATAGCTTCCTTCAACATAGTTCCTTTGGTGTGACAAACTAAGTGTATTCACCTTCATTTTTTTATATGCGACAGACATAGAGTCTGTGAAACTTTTCCTATGTGTGCAACTTACTATAACTCTGCGACAATATTTTCTTTTACAATAGGGAATTTCCTTCGGTAAAACAAAAAAATTCTTTCTTTCTTTCTTATTTATTTTCTCTCTCCTTTTTTTGCGACCAAATCGTGGCTATCATGATACATATTTAGCTTACTTCCATTTATCAGTCCTTTAACAGGTGTTCTGTCCAACTTTTGAAATTGCTCTGTGCCTCTGGAAATGATCAGAATGAAAGCATATGGTCCTAACCAGTGTGTTTTTAACTACCTAGATGCTTGAAAATTTTGTTGTCATACATAAGAACAAGTCCTTCGACCTAAAACTATTTGTTTGTAATGTGTTGATCATGCCATACATTTTGTATTTATTTTTCAACGTTTTGGTGATACTCTACAACAAAATGTTCTTCTTCTATCTCGACAAGTTGCAACAAATCTCCTTGACAACATTAACATTTATCATCTTTGTGATCACAACAATTCTTAGACTTAATACAATATACTGCATTGGAATCACAACTTTCTTTCCATACACCAAGCAAAATGGAGTGTGGCCTATCAATTTCTTACAAGTCATGCGATATCACCATAATATTGCGGAAATTTGTTTATCCAAGTCATCTCTTTTGGCATTACAAATCTATGTCAATGCATTTTCCAGGATCTTATTAAATTTTTCGACAACACCATTCGCTTGAGGGTGATATGGTGTTGTCTTTCTATGCTGAATTTGGAATTCCTATGGCAATTCTTCAATCAACTGGTTGAAAAAGTGCGTACCTTGATCACTTATTAAAATATTTGGGCATACAAATATTGTCACGCCATTTTCAAACAGAAAATTTGTAGTAGTTGAAACAATACAATCTTTTACTGGCATTGCTTCAGACCATCTTGTTAGGCAGTCGGTCGCAGTGATAATATAGAGTGCACCTATGTGATTCCTTGTTGGACTTATAAGGCCCAAAAAATCAATGACCCATTTATCAAATTCCTGCAATGTTACTTGAGGTACCAATGGAATTTCATCCCGTCACGACAAATTTCCCATTCTCTGGAAGACATCACAGTTGTGACAATAATATCAAGAATCTGCATGCATGGTGGGCCACCACAATCCTTCTTGAAAAATATTTCGTACCGTAGATATTCCAACATAATGGCCTCCTCTGACACTTGTGTGTGCTTCGTTAAATATAATCGGTTGCTTGTGTTCCAAAATGCAGCAACAAAGAATTTCATAAGGGACCATATTGTATAATTGTCTAACGATCAACTAGAAATCTGCAACTTAGAAAACCAACTATTTCTTCTATGCAGTGGTAAACTCAACTAGAGCATATCCCATACTCAGAAATTGTATGATGTCTCTGTACTAATCATCAAACATTATTATTGCAAATAGCTATGCATTAGGGAGACTATCATCCATGTTACCACGCTCTTTACCACTTTCAATCCTTGAAATATGGTATGGTCCCAAGTTCAATCGACCGGGTTTAACAATTAATTCAAAATAAAATTCCTGGAAGAGGAGAAGCCACTGACAAATCTTAATCCCCAACACTAGGGTATTAACTAGGTATTTTAATGCTGAATGGTCTGTGTACATTTTAAAATATCCACCCAATAAGTAGTGTCTGAATTTCTAGAGTGTATACCATCACTAGCCCTTCCCTTTTCATTGTGGTATAATTCTTCTCTGATTTGGATAATTTACTATTGACAAAGGCTATAGGATGGTCGATCGACCCTTCACCAGGCTACGTTACTACCACGCTGAGTGCAACAGATAACGCATCAAGATGTACACGGAACTCTTTATTTCAATATGGAAATACAAGTATGGGTGTTGTAACCATCTTGTTCTTCAGCATGTCCGTACTCTCTTGGAAAATTTCTGTCCATTGGAACCTAATATATTTCTTCAATAAGTTTTCCATCGGAGCAGTCACCTCTGCATATCCTTTGATAAAATTTATGTAGTATCCTTTGTGCCCCAATGTAGCGCATAATTTTTTCATTCTGGTAAGTGGTGGTAGGTCAGGGATGATCACAATTTTAGCAATATTGACCAAAATTCCATCGCGACAGAACAAATGGCCCAAAAAAATTCCAAATGGGGTGCAAAAGATGCATTTCTTTAAATTTAATGAAATTTCATACCGGCGACAATGTTCTGACGTAATCTTGAGGCTCTCTATATGATTCATAATGAGCCCAAATATATCCCAATCATCAAAGTAGACTTCAAGAAAATTGTGAATAAAGTATTTAAAGGCATCGACTACTATTCTGGAAAAAATAGAAGGAGCATTCTTGAGTCTAAAGGGCATTATTGTGTACTGGAAACACCCCCACTCTATCGCAAAGGTGGTCTTGTGCTGATCTTTATTTGTGATTTGAATGTGATGGTAGCCATAGAAACCATCAGTGAATGAATAAATCTCTTGACCCCCAACAATTTCCAGTACCTCATCTGTAAATGGAGTCAGAAATGGGTCATGCAAAGAAGAGTTGTTTAGTTTTCTAAGGTCGACACAAATGCTTACTTTACCCGTAGGCGTTTTGTCTTGTACCACTATTGAGCCAATCCATTTTGATTCCTTGAAAAACTCTATAATACCTGTGTGCAACATTCGATCAAGTTCTGCTTTGAATTTTTTCTTTATATTGTGGATTCAATTGGTATGGCTGTTGATTGACTGGTTTGGCATCGGGCCTCAAAGGTATTTTCATTTCTCCCAGGTGTCTATTAACTCCCTTCATCTCAGATAAGTTTTTGTTGATGTAATTGTAACTTAATAATGTATTCACTTGTATTTTTTATCTATTGTAACCCGATGTTTATTCCAGGATGTTATCATGTTATGTCATACCCTGATGTTCCGATTGGGATAATCAATAATGTAAACAAGTCAGGTCAAGTCATTGTGGGGAACCATCCGATTGTCTAAGGGTTAAAGTCCCCGCAGTTCCAGGGCACTAGGGTTATTAGACTCTCCAAGTAGAGGTCGGCCCTAGTAGTGTTTTAGTCATGTCAGGATTAGTATAAATAGAGAGTTGGACTCTCTATTCAGTATACATCACTCACACACTCAAGTGTAGCGCATAGTTGAGGAAGGAGAAGACACTGGGGCTACACAAGAAGAAGGTTACTACTGTTGGGAGTGCATCTTACTGTTTTGGGGTATTATCTTTTGTGTTTATTCTATCTCTAAGGAAGTTGTGGGGTTTTCTCCATTTATGGTTTCCCCGATGAAAATCACTGTGTTCATTGTCTCTTGTATTTGATTGTTGTACTTTTTTTTTTCTCAGTTAAAGATCCTAACATAATGCTAGCTTGAATGTTGAAAAACTAACATGGTATCAGAGTTAACCTGAGAAGAAGACACTATGCAACTACGGGAACTAGGGCTTCCTACTTTGTGGATCTCTCTCCACAGATTTTCAGCAAAAGTAAGGTGGAATAACTCTCCTCCTTAGGGTGCATCTTTCTATCGAAGCAGAATCCATTTCAGAGGTTTTTCAGTTTTGGACCTGTCATTGTTGCCAAAAATTAGGGATTTTCACACAAGAGGAATTTTTCAGTGATCCTAGGCCTGGCTTGATCTCCTCCCCAAAATCGAATTTAGGGATAAATTTCAAGGCATTTGGGTGGATAGAACTCTGAAAAAGAAAAACCCTAATTTGCTCCTGAACCAGCTCTGCAGGATTTCAGCTCAAGTTTCAGATCCAACATCTTGA
Source organism: Pseudotsuga menziesii (assembly GCA_001517045.1). Classification (NCBI taxonomy): domain Eukaryota; kingdom Viridiplantae; phylum Streptophyta; class Pinopsida; order Pinales; family Pinaceae; genus Pseudotsuga; species Pseudotsuga menziesii. Next base: position 232,731 of record LPNX010079366.1, on the reverse strand, counting down.
CCTAGTAAGATCTAAAATCTTTTGTATTTCCATTTGAGGTTCTCAGTTAAGATGTCTCATCATACCAAGCTTGATGAAAAGATTAAGGGAGCTAATAACTTCTGAGATTGGAACTATAGGATCTCCCTGGTCCTGGAAGAGAACGAGTTGGACTCCTACATCCATGAGGAGGTTCTAGTTCAAGAGGGAGATGAGGCTAAGCCTTTGCATAAGAAGAAATTGGTTATGGAAAAGAGAATCATTGCTGATTCTATCAAGGACCATCTCATACCACAGATATCCTCTCTAAAGACACCTAAAGTTATGTTTGATGCCCTAACCAAATTGTTTGAAGGGAAGAACATAAAACGAAAGATGACTTTGAGAAACCAACTGAAGAATGTGAAGATTCAGAATGCAGAAACAATCCACTCTTACTTCACAAGATTTTCTCAGATCAAGGAACAACTAGAAGCTGTAGATGAAGAAGTGGAAAATGCAGAGATTGTGATGACTACCTTGAATGGCCTTCCTAGGTCATGGGATTCTTTCATCCAAGGAATCTGTGTTAGAAAGAAGTTAGTCAAGTTCAACAGACTATGGGAAGAGTGCTCTCAAGAAGAAGCTTAGATAGCAGAATGAGAAGAAAAGATGGGAAGCGAAGATCAAGCTCTCATGGTACACTCCAAATCACATTCCATGTCAACCAAAAGAAGATCTCATAAATCCATAGGTAAGCACTCTCACAAAGATAACACTAGAAAATATTTATCTAGGATCATATGTTATACATGTGATGAAGCAGGACATTATGCAAGAAATTGTCTTAAGAAACAAAAACTAATAAAGAGGAGCAACAAAATAAGACATCATGCTCATGATGCAAAGGATGATGAACCATCCAAGAAAAGAACCAGATATGAAAGTGAAGATTCTTCAAGAGAGGATGAATATGTTTTGATTTCCGCTCTCATAGATAACATTACTCATAAAAGTGATGATTGGATTATAGACAGTGGGGCTTCCAAACCTATGACAGGATTCAAGGAATCCTTTGTGAGCCTATTAGAACATGAATCACCTCACAAGGTGAAGCTAGGAGATGAATACCAATATCCAATAAAAGGTAGTGGGGAATCTTCCTATAAGCTAGACTCTGGAAAGTCTCTAACAATGAAAGAAGTATTGTTTGTGCCAGGACTCAAGAAGAACCTCCTTTCCATATCGGCATTAGATGCAAAAGGAATGCGAGTTGCATTCCTAGATGGTCAAGTCATCATGTGGCCAAAAGGAAAGACTATCGATGATGCGGTAGTGATTGGAGAACAAGAAGGAGGATTGTACAAATTAAAGGGCCATCCAGAACAAGCCTTGGTCCATGACACATAAGAGCCAAGTGAACTTTTGCATAGAAGGCTTGCACATGTGCATTACAAAGCACTACCTATTGCAAGCAAAGCTATTGAAGGTCTTCCAGAAATCCAAGCAAAACATGATGGGGTCTACGAAGGATGTGCGAAACGAAAGAATACAAAGAAGACATTTCCAAGAAGAGAAATCAAAGCAAAAGGAATCTTGAAAATCATCCACTCCGATGTATGCGGTCCTATGTCATCAAATTCACTAAGCGGGTATGCATATTATGTTTCTTTCATTGATGATTTCTCTAGGAAGACATGGGTTTACTTCATGAATAACAAAGACGAAGTATTCATCAAGTTCAAGGAATTCAAAGCCTTGATCGAGAACCACACTGAAAAGAAGATCAAGACCATTCGATCAGATAATGGTGGAGAATTCACTTCAAATGAATTCAAAGAGTTGTGCGAAGAATCAAGGATTAAGAGGGAGTTGTCCACTCCTTACAATCCATAATAGAATGGGATTGCAGAGAGGAAGAATAGAACTATCATGGATGCTGCAAGAGCAATGCTTCATGATCAAGACCTTCCTATGCATCTTTGGGTGGAAGCTACCAGAACAACAGTGTATGTACATAACTGTACTCCACATAGAGTACTCGAGAACAAGACTCTTGAAGAAGTATTCTCCGGCAAGAAACCAGAATTCAACCATCTTAGAATATTCGGCTGTCCATTATACATACACATTCCAAAAGAGAAGAGGACTAAATTAGATCCTTCAGGAAAGGAGGGTATATTTGTGGGATACTCTGAAAGCTCGAACGCTTACAGAATATATTTCCCAGGATACAAGAAGATTGACATCAGCAAGTATGTGACATTTGATGAAGACACAACTTACAACAAATCCAGAAAGAGACCTACCGAAGAACCTGAAGAAGCAGAAGCACCCAGATTTCATGATACAACCATGAATGAAGAATCTCAAGAAGAAGATCGATAATTTGAAGAACCACAAATACCTATAGATCCACCTCTGGAGAAGAATCCTCATAAGAGGAAAGCTGCTTGGGTACGAGAACTTATCCAAGGTGCAGAAAGATATGGGGCTCCAGAATAGAATCATAGAGAAAGAAAGAGGACCAGATCCTGCTCTGGGTATGTAGCTTTACTATGTGATTTCATTGATAAAGAACCTTCCAATTATGAAGAAGTGGCAGAATGGAAAGAATGGAAGGATGCTATGATTGAAGAATACCAATCGATCATGAAGAATGATGTTTGGGATATTGTCACAAAACCAGATGGGAGGTCATTTGTAACTTCCAAATGGATCTACAAGATCAAACATGCTGCAGATGGTAGCATTGAAAAATATAAGGCAAGATTTGTAGCTCAGGGTTTCTCTCAGAAAGAATGAATAGATTATGAAGAAACCTTTGCACCTATAGCCAGATACACTTCCATCAAATCAGTACTTGCTCTGGCTATAGTAATGAAATGGAAGATACCCCATATGGATGTCAATACTGCCTTCTTGAATGGTGTGGTGGAAGAGGATGTGTATGTAGAACAACCACTCGGTTTTGAGACACATGACAGGGAGTCTCATGTGTGAATATTGAAGAAAGCCCTGTACGGTTTGATACAGGCACCCAGGACATGGTATGGTAGAATTGACAGCTTTATATCCAGTTTTGGCTTTACCAAGAGTAAAGCAGATTCCAACCTTTACTACAAGGTTGAAGATGGCAACCCAGTGATGCTTCTACTATATGTAGATGATCTGTTTGTGACAGGCATGGATGGGTTGATTGCTGATACAAAGAGAAAGCTTGCTATCGAGTTTGAAATGAAGGACTTGGGTATGATGCATTATTTTCTAGGTATGGAGGTGTGGTAAAGCACAGATGGAACCTTCCTTAGACAAGGGAAGTATGCAGTAGAGATCCTGAATAGGTTTGGGATGATGGACTGCAAGGCTATGGCCACACCTATGGCATCAAACCTGAATCTATTAAGCAATGATTCATCAGAGTCGGTTGATGCTATGATGTATCGTCAGATGATTGGGTCATTGATGTACCTGATGAACATGAGACGAGACATTTGCTTTGTTGTGAACACCTTGAGCCAGTTCTTGACAGATCTGAGAAATGTTCACTTGATTGCTGCAAAGCATATTCTGAGGTACCTGAGGGGTACAGTTGATTATGGAATCAAGTATGATGCGAATCATAATATTAACCTGGAGGGTTATGTTGATTCATATTGGGAAAGCAATGCCATCGATAGGAAGAGCACTTCAGGGCGTTGCTTCAGTATGGGATCAGGTGTGATCTCTTGGTTTAGCAGGAATCAATCCTGTGTTGCACTAAGTACAGCTGAAGCAGAGTATGTCATAGATTTTTCAACTAGTTGTGAGACCGTATGGCTAAGGAAGCTACTATCTGATTTATTTGATCTCCAGTTGGATGCTACTTGTATACATTGTGACAACCAGAGTTGTGTGAAGTTGTCAGAGAATCTAGTGTTCCATGACAAGTCAAAGCATATCGAGATCAAGTATCACTATAACAGGGATATGGTGCAAAGGGGAGAATTGAAGCTCCAATATGTTGCGACGGACGATCAGATAGCTTATGTGTTGACAAAGCCATTAGCCAGAGTGAAGTTTGAGTACTTCAGGGAGAATCTTGGTGTTCTCCAAATAGAGGTCCCTTCCAAGGGGAAGTGACGAGTCTGGAAGCCATTCTGACGAGTAGGTCAGATGTAAGGGTTGAGCCATTCTATCATGGTGAGAGGATTTGGTTCCTTCCATGTCAGATATGAGTGCTGAGATCCATAGCCATTCTGATGAGCAGGTCATATATAAGGGTTGAGCCATTCTATCATGGTGAGAGGATTTGGTTCCTTCCATGTCAGATATGAGTGCTAAATGCCATTCTGGGAATGGAGGTACATGGTCAGTTACCAAGAACACTCAGTCCAGGACTGAGAGAGCCATTCTAACGAGCAGGTCAGATATAAGGGCTGAGCCATTCTGTCATGGCTAAAGGATTAAGTTCCTTCCATGTCAGATATGAGTGCTGGCCATTCTGATGAGTAGGTCAGATGTAAGGGAAATTGCCACTCTTTGGGAGAGTGGAGGAACCTGGTCCGATACTAGGTAGCTCAGTCTGGGACTGGGGGTCGTTCTGGCGAGGGTGTAGGATTTGGTTCCTACCAGGTCAAATGTGAGTGCAGTCCATTCTGGCGAGGGTGTAGGATTTGGTTCCTACCAAGTCAGATATAAGGGAAACTGCCATTCTCCAAGAGAATGGAGGCACCTGGTCCGTTACCAGGTAGCTCAGTCTGGGACTGGGGGCCATTCTAGCGAGGGTGTAGGATTTAGTTCCTACCAGGTTAGATGTGAGTGCAAGCCTTTCTAACGAGGGTGTAGGATTTGGTTCCTACCAGGTCAGATATAAGTGCTGAATCCTTTTCATGGATGATAGTGATGTCCTATCATGCTGCTGAATGTGAGTGCTAGGCCTTTCTAATGTGATTGTAAGCTTCTACATGATCAGATGTGAGTGTTGGGAATTCCTTTCTGACAAGTAGGTCAGATGTAAGTGTTGGGCGGGCCATTCTGACAAGTAGGTCAGATATAAGTGCTGAAGAAGACCTACATGATGGCTAGACCTACAACTAGCATGAAAGAAGGCTGGCTCTGTAGAAATTCCTATGACAAGAAGAATCATGAGATAGCACACATGATGATGACCAGAGATGATTCAGATCGAGCTATGATCTAGATCCAATTATGATAACTCCGAGAAATCCAGATCGAGTGATGATCCAGATCTAGCAGTGATGATCCAGATCGAGTGATGATATCCAGTGATGATCCAAATCGAGTGATGATGTCCAGTGATGATATAGATCGAGTGATGATCTAGATCTAGTGATGATGTCTAGTTATGATCCAGATCAAATGATGATCCAGATCTAGTGATGATGTCCAGTGATGATTCAGATCGAGTATGATCCAGTGACGATGATCCAGATCGAGAGATGATCTAGATCCAGATGAAGATGACTTGAAGATGAAGATGACTTAAATATGCATATGACAAGAATATACAGAGAATAATACCAGTGATGAAAATTGCGTCGAGAGAATACCTTCCTATTTAAGAGGGAGTGTTAATGTAATTGTAAATTCAGAATGTATTCACTTGTATTTCTTATCTATTGTAACCCAATGTTTATTCCTGGATTTTATCATGCTATGTCATACCCTGATGTTCCTATCGGGAGAATCAATAATGTAAACAAGTCATGTCAAGTCATTGTGGGTAACCCTCTGATTGTCTAAGGGTTAAAGTCCCTGTAGTTCTGGGGCACTATGGTTATTAGACTCTCCAAGTAGAGTTCGGCCCTAGTAGGGTTTTAGTCATGTTGGGATTAGTATAAATAGAGATTTGGACTCTCTATTTAGTACACATCACTCACACACTTAAGTTTAGCGCATAGTTAAGGAAGGAGAAGACATTGGGGCTAGACAAGAAGAAGGTTACTGCTGTCGGGAGTGCATCTTACTGTTTTGGGGTTTTACCTTTTGTGCTGATTCTATCTCTGAGGAAGTTGTAGGGTTTTCTCCATTTATGGTTTCCCTGATGAAAAACACTGTGTTCATTGTCTCTTGTGTTTGATTGTTGTACTTGTTGTTCTCTTAGTTAAAGATCCTAACATAATGCTCGCTTGAATGTTGAAAAACTAACAGTTTGTAGGGAACAGATCTTAGAAATCATGCAAGAAATCAGTGATCTTCCCTACAGTATCATCATCCCAATAATATTCGATAGTGGAAAACTTTGGATTCTCCTAGGATCCAATATTAACTTTATTAAATTTGGGTGAACTCATGAATTGGTTTCTAGAAATACCAAGTCCTTCCACTCCACACATACCTTCAAATTATGGAATGTTTACATCGAGCAGGTCATCATCATTAGGTTCTCCCGTCACATTGTAGCATTCCATCCAGTGGTGGATTGTCATGTTTCTCTGGTTGAAGCTTTTCATTCGGATAGGTATATCTTTGAATATCTTTTCTTTCATCACTTGTAATGTAGCATCAATGGAAGGATATTCATTTGCGAACTCAAATGTATGTGTAAACCTAGTAGTTAACTCCTCCCTTTCAATATTTTCTTGTTGTATCTCAACTGATGTATACCAATTCTTTGGTATCATGTCCAATGTATGGATGAAGAGATGAACCCAATCATGTTGTAGATATGCATGCCATGTCGTGTGACAATACTCAATATGTTTGACAGGATTTTTCAATCTTGTATACTTGCAACCAATATAAATTATCTCTTCTCCAAATATTATCTCCAACAATTTTCTACATTGTGACCATTTACAGATATATTGTTTATGCATACCCCACCATCTAGCGAGCATATATTTCAGCACAAATTCTAGGGCGGACAAGCACTAAGACTCTGTAACTTTTGATTCAAACTCTGTAATAAAAGATGAAAGTTTAGATAAACCTTCATATGTAGGTAGCTCTCTTTCCTCGGCTCCTACCTATCGCACATATCATGTAATTATTACACATCTTCTCATAGATACTTCATGCATCTGATTCTTCCAACTTTCTATAGTCATCTCCTACATATGTGATATTATATATATGGTCGATATAGTCACCTTGTACTTCACTATGCACTAGTTTGACATACCTTTGTCCTTCTAGAGGATCAATTGATGCGACCACCCTTATATCAGAATACACAAATGATAAGATCATTCTCTTAAAATTTATGATAGTCTGATTATTTATCGCCCAGGTGATCCCCAAAATTGCAGGATATGGGTTTGTATCATCGACAATGTCGATCACTTCAAAAGGGCCTCCTATGTTCTCAGTGTTTCTACTTCGACAGGTACCTGATTCATTCGACCAATAGGTAGGACCTTCAACCGATTTTCTAACATGACTTGGATGGGATACCAATCCAGTCATGGTTTTCCCATGCTTTCCCATGTCTTTCTTGTCAAAATATTGACACCAGAGATCAGGTCTAAAATGATATAATCCATATCATAATCACCTATCTATGCAGTCATTCTTATCTTGCGGTCGGTCTTTCATCATTTCCAACATGGTTAACTCTTTTGTATGGTCACAAGTCATCCTCTATTTCTTCTATTAAAGCTGTCCATTCCACGACAACATTTTTATTATGGATCAATGATAAGACTTTCAAAAAACTCTTTAAGTTTAGTAACATTTCCAATCGATTGCTTTCAAAATAGATGATCGAATATTTCAGGAATCTCCCTTACTTATTCTCTTGGTACTGTAGGAGCAGACGTCGACACTTGATTCCTGTTGACAAATTCTGGTCAGACCTACAAGAATACTTCCTTTTCTCTATATACATCAAACAATAATTTCTTTTGTCTTTTCGGTAACACATATGGATGGTCATGCTGTGCATTTTGGTATTGTATGTAGTGAGAATTTCTCCTCACTACGGGGGCAGAAATGGCTCCCTTGTGCCTATAGGGCACAAGGGTAGGTTTCTACCCTTGGAAAATAGTAAAAAACAGAATGTAAAAATGAAATAAACAGAGCTGCGAATTGAAACTAAGTTAAACTACACTATAACAAGTAAATGGAAGCTATTGCAAAGTAGATCTAAGAGCAGAAAATAAAAGAAAAGAGATGAAGCATTGTTGAACCCCTTTGCACACAGTGGGTTAGGGTTCCGCCTTCAAAACTTACAAAATAAACCTATACTAATATGAATACAACCTACAAATAATGTTAATGGCAAACTTACAACTAGAAATATTGGTTAGAAAACAAAACAAGTAAATAAACATGCATGAAAAGAAGCTATACCTCATTTAGGTGGAAATGGGCCACCATGCCCTAGCTCATGGGAGCACCTCTCTCTTGGTTGGGAAGCAATGGCTTGGAGCAATGGAAATGGAAGAGAGGGAGAGTGGGTGGTTTGAGAGCAAGAGGTCTTGAAGCATCCACGGGCAGCATAACAATATGCAAATGAGGAGTGTTTTGAGAGTGACCCCCCACCCTCCTTATATAGTTTTTCCAAGGGTTTTTAGAGTTTTAAGCCCTTGGTCAAGGCTTTAGCCCCTTTTTTGGGCCTTTATCCCCTTCTACCCTAACTTTAGCCCCTTTTTGAGGGCTTTAGCTCCTGGGGTCCTATTTTGGGCTCTTTTTTGGTGTCTTTGGCCCTTTTCTTCATCCTTGGGCTCTTTTGGAGGTGTGGGGGTCAAATGGAAGGTCTTATGGAATGAAATGAGTGTTGTGAGATGGTTTCCTTGGGTGGTGTAGTCCATGGAGAGCTATTTGGGGATTTTTGGGTTAACAGATTTCCCCCTAATGTGTGAGGGTAGGAGCTCAATGTATGGCCGACGAACATCATAGGATTTGCTGTTGAGAGGTGGTGCTTTCGGGGCTGGGGCATGGTGGCTTTTGGTTTTGTATTAATTTGGTTCCCATCAATGGGTGAGATACAATAAATGTGTGACATGTATATGGACGAGGCAAGCATTCCCATGCTCGTTACAATGTCAAAAGAATCATTTGATATATGCTCTAAAATACAAGAGCCAAACATATACAACTGATGTTACAATGCTAGTTGCCTCTATGTGAGGCTGAATACAACACGAATCTGGTACATTGGACCCATGGCATTCTCATGGAAAGCTATATATTCATGACTGATCGTCTGCTAGATATGGAATGGTACATAGCTTGTATGGACTTGTTGATTGAGAGTCAAAGTCTCTATGGTACAAGTATATTGTATCAATCAAAAAGGTATATCAAAGCACTGCTGGGACTTCTGATTGTTGAAATATTGTAACTTCAAAGAATATTATATATGTATCTTTTGTGGTCCCCGATGGTCCTACTAGGAGAACCACTTGTATTATCTTGTAGCCTGATGCTTCTAATCGGAAGAACTAATAAGAGTCATGAGGTTGTCCCCTCTATTTGTAAAGGTGGGTCATTAGCACCCCAGTGTGGTTACTTGAGCCAACATGTGTAACTCGAGCCTACATGATTAACTCGATCCTACATGTAGGATGAGTTAATTCAAGTGAACAGATGAATATAAATAGAGGTGTGGTGCTCCTCATTTGAGAAACATACACTCTCACTTGTGTAGCGCATTAGTGGAGAAGAGAAGTAGCTAGAGAAGGAGGAGGAACATGCTTTGATCTCCTTGTTGGTTTTATCTTTTATCTTTTGGGGCATCTATATTGAGGAAGCTTTTGCTAGGTTTTTCCCTTTAGGGTATTCCCAGGATAAATCTTTGTGCTCTCCTTTTGTATGGTTGTGCTTGTCTATCTTTCAGTGATCCTGTTTATATGCTTTTGTTATGAAATTGAA
>LPNX010079366.1:191200-222881 GCA_001517045.1 Pseudotsuga menziesii | reverse complement strand
AAATTTAACATGGTATCAGAGCCACCCTGAAAGAAGACATTGTGCAGCTAAATAATCTAGGGCTTCTTATTTTTTGGGTCTCTATCCATGATCGATCAGAAAAATAAGGCTAGACTGACTCTCCATTGAAGGGCGCATCTTTCTGTCGAAGTGGAATTTGATTCCGAGCATTTTCAGTTTTGGTGCGGAAAATTAGGGCTTTCTACAAAAGAATAATTTTTGAGTGAGCCCAGCATAGGATTTTTCTCCTCATCAAAATCGAAGTTTAGAGACCTGGATCAAGAAATTTGGTTGGGTGAAACTCCGAGAAATTCAAACCCTAGTTTGACCCCGAGCTGGAAAAACCTTGAATACTAAAACTACTAAGTTTTGGTACATTTGCTATATCCTGATATTGGCGAAGGATTGGGATTTGAAAATTTCAAATGCCTAAGATAAAATAATTATTTACACTGTGTCCAAAATTCAGCCTCGGATTCGCTATATTATGGGAGCTATGATCCCTCCAAATTAGGGTTCCATCCTCTTCCAGAATTCATCCCTAAACAGGACACCTGGGGAGAATTGATGTAGCGTGGGATACAGAGGTCCAAATGGAATTACTAAAGATTTTTCAAAAATATCATGGAATTTCATTTATGTGGTCTGAATTTCAGAACCTGAAGATGAACTAGTGACACGTGGCATGCCATACAACTTCACTGTTCTGAACAGTCTTGTAACAGGTCACCTTGGGAAAATGATCATAAATACCAATTGGTGAAACCAATTCTAAGGAAACATGTGGTGTTGGATCAGGGACATGTGAGGTTACCTCACTAATAAATTGAAAACATAGAGGAGTAGTAACTTTGGAGATATCATAGAAACAGTAATAGGCATTTCCGCAGAAGAAATTGGAAAACTAGGGCTTCCTGTTCCGAAAGATTCCCTCCACTGTTTTCAGAAAAGGAGTACATTGGACAGCTCCATTTGAAGAGATATATATTTATATCCAATAATATCTAAAATATTCCAAGTTTTTAAAATTAGGGTTTCTCTGACAAACCCTAGATCAGCCAGCTCCGAAAGCAGGACGGACACCTCAAATCGGTAAGATCTAATCTTTTGCTATTTGCATTTGAAGTTCTCATTTCAAAGTGATCTATCACATCAGCTTGATGATAAGCTTGGTGAAGTTGAAAAATTCCAAGCATGAAAGTATTTGATCCCTCTGAAGAAAATGAATTGGACACCTACATGAGTAGAGAGGTTCCAGTTCTAGAGGGAGACGAGCCTCAAAGCCTTACACAAGAAGAACTTGATCAAGGCCAAGAAGATCACTGTTGATTCAATCATGGATCAAATTGTACCACAAGTGTCTTCCATAAAGACACTGAATATGTTTGATTCCTTGATCAAGCTATTTGAAGATAAGAACATAATTCATAAGATGTATTTGAGAAAACAGTTGAAGAATGTGAAGATCCAGAATGCATAACATCTTGAAGCGGTAGAAGAAGAAGCAGAGAATGCAGAAGTGGTGATAGCCACCTTGAATGGCCTCCCATGATCATGGGATTCATTCATGTGAGGAATGTGTGCCATAAGCAAGTGATTAATTTCAGTTGACTTTAGGAAGAAGAAGAAGCTCACCTCATAATAAGAGAAGAAGAAATATGGGAGCAAATTGAAGATCAAGCTATCACCATTCAAAGAAGATCCCTCAAGCGATGAGGAATATGAAGAACTCAATTCTTGACGAACCTTTTATCCATCTTATCATTTGGATAAGAAATGATGATTTCATGAATGAAGAAGATGATGAAGGAGAATTATCAAGAAGGAGTCTACCCACAAAACAAACAAAAGATAAGTATTCAATTGTCATTTAATGATATTGTTTTGTTATGCATATTCAGTTGATGTGTTATGCATGATAGATTGTTTGCATTAATGATTGTATACTACTAATATGCATGTGATCGGTAAGTAGCTCATGGTGCTATACATCTCCCCATTGATAATTATCTAGAATGAAACCTCTTTACATGACATATTGGATTAATGCACAATCTCAATAATGTCATCTAGAAAGTTTCTGTGAGATATGGATGAATGTTGTATTGGCTAAACAGTTGCATGATGCATAAGAATTTGTCGTTATGCATATGTTTTATGAAATAGTTATAACCATGAAATTGGTGCATTTGAATTGTAGAAAAGGTCCTGAATAACCTCCTACAAGAAAACAAGGATGAGACTTGTTTCGAAGAACAAGTAATGACAATTCAATAAACATAAATCTGAAGCTCCTAGGGTCAGAGACACCATGACGAAAGAAAGAGCTTTAGAGAGCGGTAGATCCACCTCGAAGGATGAAAACCACCATGGGTATAAGAGATAACTCAAGATGAAGAAAAGAATGTTATGATCAAATAATAACAGTTGATCATGGGGAATGATGCCATACGATATGATTTCAAGACATAAAGGGAAGTATGTAGTATCTTCCATATGGATCTACAAGAACAAGTGTACAAATCAAAGGTTCATGATTTGCCTCAGAAAGAATAGACTATGACATGACATACTCTATTGACTAGTATATATCAAGCATAGAATCACCTATATAGAATGAAGAAGGAAGATAATACTCCACTTCAGGGGGAGTGACTACAGAAGATATCTGAGTTCGACATGGTACGACATGGTGGACAGCTTCCTGATGGATCAAGACTTTACCAAGAGTAACGTGGGTACCAACCTTCAAAGTTGAATGCAAAAGACTAGGATATGTTGATGACCCGACAAGACGAACTCATGGAAGATGTTATGATGTTTGGGATACAGTTCCCAAACCAGAAGGAAAGAGTATAGTATCCTCCAAATGGATATGCAAAATAAATCATGCAGCTAACGGAAGTATTGAGAAGTATAAAGCAAGATTTGTGGCTAGAGGTTTCTATAAGAAAGAGGGAATTAATTTTGAAGAGACACTTACTCCAAGAAGCAAGGTACACTTCCTTCAGAACTATGATGGTAGTTGCTTCCATGATGAAGTAAATACAATCCTTCCTTAATGGTATGATTGGGGAAGATTTTTACATCGAAAGGATTTGAATTTGAAGACAGATGGACTCATATATAAGAAGGGCCTCTATGGCATGAAGCAAGCTCCCAAAGCTTGGTATGGAAGTTTCCTGTCAATTATGGGTTTTACCAAGAGTAAAGTTGATCCTAACCTTTATCTCAAGGTTGTAGAAGATGAACCTATCATCCTGTTATTATATGTGGATGAATTATTCTTGACAGGGAAGGAGAAATAGATCATGGAAAGAAAGAAGAATCTAGCAGAAGAATATGAGATGAAATACCTTTGGTTAATGCACTATTTCCTAGGTCTGGAAATATGACAAAGTTCAGAAGAAATATTTCTCAACCAGGGAAAGTATGTGGTAGAGATATTGAAGAGATTAAATATGTTGGAATACAAATCCATGGCCACACCCATGGACTCCAACCTGAAGCTGTTAGATGATGACTCATCAGAGTTAGTAGATGCGACTCATTACAGACAGATCATTGGGTCATTGATGTACTTAACAAATACCAAACCAGACATTTGTTTTGTTGTGAACACCTGAAGTCAATATCTTGTTCAACCAAGATGGGTTCACCTAGTAGTTGTCACGTCCCCATGCCTCCGAACGGCGAAGAGGAAACAACGAACATCAACACGACCGGGAAAACAGCCCCATGAACATAAACATAAATCAAATGCTGAAAATTGGGAGCTTAAACAGGCATCATAACAGGAATTCCAAACATACAAGAATGCACAGATGCATAATCCTTCAATCATACAGCGGAAACAAACATATACATTCCAGCATTACGTGTTCATCATGACTCATGAAACAGTAGATTAATTGCAGAGATAGAATAACATCCGCACTTATCTTTGATGAAGAATTCACCCACAACCAGCTACGTCGCTGCAACGTTCCACCCAACCATAGGCCAGCTTGCTCATCAATCTCTCAGCACACTGCCACCCCCGAGCTGGGCATGATTCCTCCAAGGATAAGGGTCAATTGCAGGCTTACACATAGCCAAGAGGACACAAAACAGCAGGAAAGCACAGTTGGGTTTATCAGGCTGTCCACAAATCATCCAAGCCAACGTAGTCCAAAGGCCAACCACTGCATACACGCAGCAACAATCCCTTCATAGCTCTATGAAGAAGGAAAAAAACCAGGGAAAGATACCAATCCAAGGGTGAGACACAGCTCAAATCCAACCACACTGCTGAGTTGTTCTTGGCCCTAACGTGGCCAAAAAAACTCAGCCACAACACCCAAAAGATGATTGCATCCACAGCAACCAAAACCAGGGCAATTCAACAACCCAAACTCACAATGAGTGATGGGAACCAATCACAGCCCACGAAGGTTAATAAACAGCGTTCCCAGCATAACCATGGAAACCCAAACGCAGAACCCAGGAGAAAATGACTCACCACGAACACACAGTGGTCCAAAACGAAATTGGACACCACAGCCAACAATACGCAGGGAAGACAACCGCCCCAAAATGAAAACAGTGAGCATGGCTCTCTCATGGGAAAATCGACCTCAACGGTCTGTGCGTGAGGAAGAGCTCGCACCCAACAGAAAAATACACGGGAAAGACATACCGGATTTCTGCATGAGGAATTCCAGCCTGCGCGTGAGGGGAAAATAGCCTCTCTCTGCGCGCGAATCAACAGGCCATAGGGAGGACGAACAGACCTCTGCTTGAGGAAGAACAGACCCCTGAATGAGAGTGAACAACAGGACGTGAAAACCACTGACCATGGGGAGAATGGAGTCATGGGGAAGATGGAGGAATTGCTTGCCTCTTTACCCACGTTTTCTCCAGCAATAAATGCCCTCAGCCACTCAGCCGCTCAGCCATAACTCCTCAACCACCAGCTGAAGCATTAAAGAGGTTGACAAGGTTGGATGAGACAAAAGGTGACAAACAAAAAAGGTGGTGAAACAACAAAAGTTGCAAAACATGGGTTTTTCCCCCATAACCAAGGTTTGACATCCCCCACCCCTTATCCTTTGGAACCATGCCCTTTTCATTCAACGTTGCACTGCCGTAGCTAGTTGTGGTTTATTTTAATTGATGTGCATGCTTACATGACGCTAAATTATAACATGCCAAATAGCACGACATACCATCGACAACTATCCCTATTGCCGAAACATACAAAACCAAATCGATGGTGGGGCTTTTTCCTTGAGCTCCTCACCACGATTAATTACAATATATACATCATGCAAACGGGTTCAAAACCGGGGACATTACAGTAGCTACAAAACATGTGATGAGATATCTAAAAGGGACTATAGACCTTGGTATATACTATGATGGTAGCCATGACTACAGATTGTATGGCTATACAGATGCATATTGGGTTGGAAGTATCTCAGATAGGAAAAGCACATCAGGTAGATGCTTTTGTTTGGGGTCTTCTATGAGTTCATGGTTTATCAGGAAATAGTCCAGTGTTTCTCTTAGAACAACAAAAGAAGAATACATAGCAGATTGCTCTGCTAAGTTGTGAATCCATATGGATTCAGAAGCTGATATCAGGTCTCCTTGACCTGAATATCGATACTACATTGATTCTATGTGATAATGAGAGTTGTGATAACAGAGAACCCTGTGTTCTGTCGTAACACATAGAAATATGATATTTCTACATACAAGATAAAGATGTAGATGATGATATTTCAGTATTCCCATACTGAAGATATAGATGATGCTTTCAGTATTCACATACTGGAGATACATATGGTGATAGTTCAGTATTCACATACTAAAGATGTAGATGATGATGGTTTAGATGATGATGCGCTGACAAAGCCTCTGTCTCAGTTAAAGTTTGAACACTCTTGAGACAAGCTTGGTATGGTTCAGAAAGACCTTCCCAGAAAGGGGGAGTAGTGATGTTGCAGTGGGATTGTATCATCCCTGGACACTTGCCCTAAAGTGATCCAGAGACCTCGATCTTCGAGAATGAAGAGGTATTGTATCATCCTGGGACATATGTCTAGAAGTGATCCGGAGACCTCGATCTTCGAGAATGAAGTGGGATTGTATCATCCCTAGGCACTTGCCCTAAAGTGATCCAGAGACCTCGGTCATTGAGAATGTGGTAGGATTGTATCATCCTTGAAATTCGGTTCAGAATGGATCCAGTGTAACTTCGGTCATCGAGAATGTGGTGGGATTGCATCATCCCTGAACTTCGGTTCAAAAATGTATCCGAAGGTCTCAGCCCTCGTGAATGTGGTAGGATTGCATCATCCCTAAACTTCGGTTCAAAATGTATTTGGAGGTCTCGGCCCCCATGAAAGTGGTGGATTGCATCATCCTTGAACCTCGGTTCAAAATGCATCTGGAGGTCTCAGCCCCCGTGAAAGTGGTGGATTGCATCATTCCTGAACCTCGGTTCAAAATGTATCCGAAGATCTCGATCCCCGTGAATGTGGTAGGATTGTATCATCCTTGAACTTTGGTTTAGAATAGATACGGTGACTTCGGTACTCGAGAACGTGTGTTGATCCCGTAATTCCAATAGGAAGGATTGTCTGAGTTCCACAACTGTGTTGATCTCGTAATTTTGAAAGGAAGGATCGTTAGTAACTCCATAAAGACCTAAATCCCATAATTCCGAAAGGAAGGATCATTGAATTGATCCCGTAATTCCGAAAGGAAGGATCGTTAGTAACTCCATAAAGACCTAAATCCCATAATTCCGAAAGGAAGGATCATTGAATTGATCCCGTAATTCCAATAGGAAGGATTGTCTGAGCTCCATAGATGTGTTGATCCCATAATTCCGAAAGGAAGGATCGTTAGTAACTCCATAAAGACCTAAATCCCATAATTCTAAAAGGAAGGATCGTTGGTAGCTCCGTAAAGACTTGATCCCGTAATTCCAACAGGAAGGATTGTCTGAGTTCCACAGATGTGTTGATCCTGTAATTCCAATAGGAAGGATTGTCTGATTTCCACAAATGGTTTGATCCTGTAATTCTGAAAGGAAGGATCATTAGCAACTCCGTAAAGACCTAAATCCCATAATTTTGAAAGGAAGGATCGTTAGTAGTTTCGTAAAGAATTGATCCTGTAATTTCGAAAGGAAGGATCATCTGAGCTCCACAAATGTGTTGATCCCGTAATTCTGAAAGGAAGGATCGTTAGTAACTCCGTAAAGACCTAAATCTCGTAATTCCGACAGGAAGGATCGTCTAAGTACCATAGACATGTTGATCCCGTAATTCCGAAAGCAAGGATCATGTTGATGTTTTGATGATGATGATGTTGATGTTTTGATGATGTTGATGTTTTGATGATAATGATTTTATGATGATGATGATGTACTATTCGAAAGATTAGAGTGTGATGATGATGATATTTTGATGTTTTGATGATGTTGAATGTTTTGATCATAATGATGTTTTGATGATGTTGATGTTTTGATGATGTTGAATGTTTTGATCATAATGATGTTTTGATGATGTTGATGTTTTCATGATGATGATGTTTTTATGATGATGATGATCTACTGATCAAAATATCAGAGTATGATGATGATGTACTGATCGAACGATCAAGAGTATGATGATGATGATGTACTGATCAAAAGATCAGAGTGTGACAATGATGATGATCAGTATGTGATGATAACGAAATACTGATCAAAAGATCAGAATATGATGATGATGATTCTATTCGAGAGTTGAAGTATGATGATGGTGCTGATCATGATGTTACTAATAATAATGTGATGATGTTGCTGATCGAAAGGTCAAAATGTTGAAGATGTCTTTGCTGATCGAAAGATCAAAGTGCTGAAGATATTGCTGATCAAAATGCTGAAGATGTCTTTGCTGATCGAAAGATCAAAGTGCTGAAGATATTGCTGATCAAAATGCTGAAGATATTGGTGATGATCGAAAGGTCAAAGTGCTGAATATGTTGTTGTTGATCGAAAGTTCAAAGTGTTGAAGATGTTGCTGAAAATGTTGCTAATCGAAAGGTCAAAGTGCCTAAGATGTTGCTGATCGAAAGGTCAAAGTGCTGAAGATGTTGCTGCTGATCAAAAGGTCTAAGTGTTGAAGATGTTGCTGATCAAAAGATTAAAGTGTTGAAGATGTTGCTGATCAAAAGGTCAAAAGATGCTGATGTTGATTAAAGAGTTACTGTCATCAAATATTGAAGATGAAGACTATATGATGTTGAAAAGCTTCCAATGATTTATAGATGTGTTACCCTGATGATGTTGATGATGTCCTCTGCTACTATTGTTGTTGTTGATGTTGTTGTAGAATACCCTTCTCGTTAAGGGGGAGTGTTGAAATATTGTAACTTCGAAGAATATTCTATATGTATCTTTTGTGGTCCCCAATGGTCCTACCGGGAGAACCACTTGTATTATCTTGTATCCTGATGCTTCTAATCAGAAGAACTAATAAGAGTCATGAGGTTGTCCCCTCTATTTGTAAAGGTGGGTCATTAGCACCCCAGTGTGGTTACTTGAGCCTACATGTGTAACTTGAGCCTACATGATTAACTCGAGCCTACATGTCGGATGATTTAATTCAAGTGAACGGATGCATATAAATAGAGGTGTGGTGATCCTCATTTGAGACACACACACTCTCACTTGTGTAGTGCATTAGTGGAGAAGAGAAGTAGCTGGAGAATGAGGAGGATCAGGCTTTGATCTCCTTGTTGGTTTTATCTTTTATCTTTTGGGGCATCTATATTGAGGAAGCCTTTGCTGGGTTTTTCCCTTTAGGGTTTTCCCAGGATAAATCTTTGTGTTCTCCTTTTGTATGGTTGTGCTTGTCTATCTTTCAGTGATCCTATTTATATGCTTTTGTTATGAAATCGAAATGAATTACTAATGATCTAGCATAGCAGATGAAAATTTAACACTGATCACTGTCTCCAACGCAACCCAGAAATCACAAGGGACATAACCTGTTTAGGTCCCTCGAGTGGACTCACCGATGTGCTAGAGCCGGGTGACATCCGGGGTCTTCAACCAAGTATTGTGTGGAATAAACCCTATACAAATCTCAATGGTGCGATGATGGAGTTGAAGTCCAGCACATGAGAAACAACCATCCCGAGAGGCACTAAGGACTCCTCTCAAATGGTCCAAGGAACTCATCAATGATGTCAATGAAACCAAGGTACAGGGACATCTGGTTCTATCCTCTGGAATATGTATGTTGGAGTCGATAGAGGGAGACCTACCATTGGTCAAGGTGATGATGTTTCCTTGACCAAGAGCGTGAGGGATAGCCGAAAAGATGTGAAGCAATCTGCGAACTGACTCACTGAATTGGGGGGGAGGGGAGGGGAGGGAAAACTGAACAGGGGTAGGAGGGGAGTGGGAGACTCAAACTTCCTTTGTTCAGAGTATGATGGAAGGACAGACCAGGTAGTAAATGAAATAGACTCAAGGGAATGGGATCATAGCTGTAATATCGGGAATGTCGTTGCAGATGGGAAATACTTGGAGGAGGTGGACACTTTTGATACTGATGGGATCCAAGGAAGACACATTTCAGAATACTCTGAACAAAGGCAACCCAATGTGGGAATGCTGCCAAACTGTTTTCTATGGGGTGGTGTCTAGGGACACCATTGTGGTACGATCTCATGGATTTTTTGCAAGCCCAAGAAGGTAAATGCTCGATTATGCTTTCAATTTTAGAGAGTATAAGAGCACGAAGAAGACTCTAGTGGGGGATCTTTTTCGTTGGTAGTATCCTATGCCTAAAAAGGGATAAAATTATACATAGGAGAGCTCTCCCATCCTAGAGGGGATGAGAGACTTCTTTACTATTGGTAGTCCAATCAGGCCGGAAAAGGTTAAACCTATACTAACTGGATGGTCATTCAAATACTTTTATGAGCATGAATGAAACCAAGTTTGCTTGGCAATCTTTTCTTGATGAAACGAATGGAAAAGATCATAACAACAACCGGTGGTGAGATTTTTCGTAAAGTGTACCCCCTCTGCCCGAGAAAGCACAAAAGTGTGCAGAGGGGAACGGTCTTAGCTTGAGTGTGCCAAGGAGATCCTTTTCATGAAATGGTCTACATGGTCCACAAAAGGAGGTAAATGGTACGATGTAGACGCCCTTTCCCATACTTTAGCAAGTGAGAAAGGAAGCAGCTGTGCTCGATGATCTTTTCATTATTTTAAGGAGTCATAGCTGTAATATCGGGAATGTCGTTGCAGATGGGAAATACTTGGAGGAGGTGGACACTTTTGATACTGATGGGATCCAAGGAAGACACATTTCAGAATACTCTGAACAAAGGCAACCCAATGTGGGAATGCTGCCAAACTGTTTTCTATGGGGTGGTGTCTAGGGACACCGTTGTGGTACGATCTCATGGATTTTTGGCAAGCCCAAGAAGGTAAATGCTCGATTATGCTTTCAATTTTAGAGAGTATAAGAGCACGAAGAAGACTCTAGTGGGGGATCTTTTTCGTTGGTAGTATCCTATGCCTAAAAAGGGATAAAATTATACATAGGAGAGCTCGCCCATCCTAGAGGGGATGAGAGACTTCTTTACTGTTGGTAGTCCAATCAGGCCGGAAAAGGTTAAACCTATACTAACTGGATGGTCATTCAAATACTTTTACGAGCATGAATGAAACCAAGTTTGCTTGGCAATCTTTTCTTGATGAAACGAATGGAAAAGATCATAACAACAACCGGTGGTGAGATTTTTCGTAAAGTGCACCCCCTCTGCCCGAGAAAGCACAAAAGTGTGCAGAGGGGAATGGTCTTAGCTTGAGTGTGCCAAGGAGATCCTTTTCATGAAATGGTCTACATGGTCCACAAAAGGAGGTAAATGGTACGATGTAGACGCCCTTTCCCATACTTTAGCAAGTGAGAAAGGAAGCAGCTGTGCTCGATGATCTTTTCATTATTTTAAGGAGTCATAAAAGAGTTTAAACGAAACTCCAATGTGGTCAACCGGTGGTGGCACATGCAGTGCCCCATGTCGGGATGATGGACAGAGGTCCAAAGGCCATCCATGCAGTATGGATAGAGCAAAAGGCTCTCAAACATACCAATACATGCATGGGATAGATCACAACAGAGGTCTACGAGACGGTGCGATAGAGGCACGGAAACCGAGGTGGCTTTCGAACAGAGGTTAGGAGAGCGTGTGTGTGTGTTGCGGTGGATGAACTTGACTACATGCAATGTAAGTACAAGTCCGGAGGCATTTATATGCCAAATACATGCAAGAAATGAAATCATTTTATGGACAGTGATCCGTAAGGTGTGGTAAAAAGAAAAGACAATCTATGTGTTAAAAATAAAATAAAAGCTAAAATTATAGTCCTTGACGGGTGGTGGCCCGAGGACGCTTCTATGCCAAATAAAAGGAAGAAAAATAAAGGTGTTTGTGGATGATGGTCCAGATGTCCGCATGTGGTGTGGTGAAAAATACAATTATAAATGCAAAATGAAAAGTATAGTACAATCCTTAATAGACGGTGGCCCGACAGCTTGCATGAGTAGCGTCGGGTCGTGTGATACGAGTATCGGTCTGTAGACACTCGCATCGTCATGTCATGGCTCGTGAATCGAGGTGACTTGTGGTAAATCGTCCTGAATTTGAATATTTAAACATGAGACAGTAGTCTCATAACTAGATACAGGGCAGAATTCTAAAACCACCGGCATGAATAGCATCTCAAACAGAGTCTGTATGGTCCTGTTACGTTGATCGGAAGAAATTAGGTCAAATGGGGCCTATAAAAGGGGAGGGTCGACATGGTGAAGTGTCATTGTCACTGTTCATTGTGGAGTTGGAGAGGTGGGCCCTAATTCTTCATTTGCTAATTTTTCTTGATCCAATCGACGGTTTCGCGAGCCGCAACTTGCAGGTAAAAGCTCTCACTCAACCTCTTCATTTTGATGTATTTTTGACTGAATTTGACCACCTCGAGGACCCCCATGAGCTATTTGGGGTTTTCTATGCATCAGGTCGCTCATTTTGAAGGGAAAGGTGCACCTTGGGTGCACCTGTTGGGCCATTATGAGTGCCCTGGGTGCCCCTTTTGCTCAGATAAGTGCACCTTGGCCTCCTTTGGGTGGTTTTTTTATGATGGGGATGTCTGACATCAGGGTTTTTTCCTTGTGCAGGATGGTGGAGATCAAATGGAGGGAGAGAGACTGCAAGCCAATCAGATATGCATCATTACAAGACAAGGGTGTTAGAGATACACTAGCCCGCTGTGGGTTACTGAAGTTCATGAGGATTCCGCTTATGCAGAGCTTGGGTTTGCTGATGCAAACACTGATCAATTTTTGGGATGTTACTGAGGAGGTGTTCCACTTCCAAGGCCAGCATATTGAGATTACGCTGGAGGATTTTTATTTCATTACTGGGATTTTGATATCGGGATTCGTTGGTGACTTGGTGCCTATACTATCTCGGGGGGAGACATTAGAGGATTTATGTGAGTGACACTGTTATGCTACGGTGTATGTGCGTGGTTCTTACATCCTGATGTGTGACATCAAGGAGTTGTCCACATGGGCAGTGGGGACTTTACTACATCGCATCTTGGGTTCCACGGGGAGCCACAATATTTCTAGTGGTCAGCTGCAGTTAGTCAAGCGTTCCATTGGTGGCACATATTATGCATTGGGCCAGATGTACTTACAGGCTGTTCGACATGAGCTGAATAGGTTGAAGACTAGTGGCGCTGGTTTTTTCTTTGGCTCCTTTCTATGTGCTTTCTTCTTTGATAAATTACCTACACTTCGTCCTCATCAGGTTGTGGACGATAGTGGTTTGCGGGAGCCGAGGATGTATAGGTGGTGCCAGATGATGATTCGCGAGGGTGGCGGCAGAGTGGGCCATTTCTTCATGGAGGAGTTGTTGGAGCAGTGGCTCCAGCTGCCTGTGGTGATTGAGGAGTAGCCGTACATGGGTATGGACTTCCAGGGAGATCCATATATGCCCCAACCTCTTGTTCAGGCTTGGGGACCAGTTGGTATGTATGCTTGATGTTTTTATGTTCATATTTGTGCATAGTATAGTTGAGCTGGTTAGTGATTTTCATATTTATGTATGTGGACTGATGGTGTCCTTACTTGTGTGTGCAGATGTTGGTCCTCACCCGCAACCTAGGCATCGGAGGCGGGTTGTTACCATACCTCCTACGGCAGCTTCTGCGGCGGCCCCTTCCGGGAACTCTCACAGGCAGTAGCAGGATATGGATGGACTGGTACCATACATGGAGGAGGTGGCTACTGGAGTGTCAGATGTTGGTTGGAAACACATGAACACTAACTTTATTGCTGTTGTTCACAATCTTCCTCCTGAGCTGATGAGCGTGATGACGAAGATGGCAGTGGTGTGTGAGCATTTTCGCCGGACGGCGAGAGGTGGTGTTCTTGCATTGGATTCGTCTTCTTCGGATGATGATGCTTCCAAGTCAAATGATGGGTCTGAATCAGATTAGTAGCTTTGCGGGGCTATTTCTAGTGCGTTGGTGCACTTAGGGGTTTTTGTGTTGCTTATGTATATCCTGTCGAGAAAGAATATGTGGCTTCTCATTTTTGTATTGGACATATTGTGGACATGCGACTTATGGATTTATAGCTATATATATATATTTGACACACGTGGATGTGCTTTTATGGTTTTATGAGTCTTTTTATTATGTTGTGAAATGAAAATGCCTTGTATTATTACACTGTGTGTGTATTTTTAGACATGATTATGCATTGTGTTATGGTTGTATGTTTCCTATATGCTATTGTGGATGTGCCAATTTAGAATATCATTAGCCATTTGATCTGCAACACTATTGAGGTTCCTGGGAACATGTGTGAATGTGATGGATTCAAATGTTCTGACAATGTGTTTAGTGCGCAGGTACTTTCTAAAGAGGCAGGGATCGCAGACTCGGTGGTGGTTGTTCAGTTGAGAAACAAGTAGCTGGGAGTCTAATAAGACATCGAGATGATGAATTCCTAATTGTAGAGTGATGGCCAAGAAGCCATTGACACCATCATACTCTGCCTAGTTGTTGGTCACGGTGCCCATGCATATTTCGTCGATGTGGATCAACTCATGCGATGGGAAGTAAATTACCCATGCAGCCGAGGCGAGGTTCGGGTACCATCTACTTGCTCCATCTGCGAATCTTGTATACCGATCTGAGGTATGTTCCATCTAAAGCAATGAGAGGAAATGATACATAAGACTCAATCGAGAAAAATGTGTAAAACAAAAAATGAAAAGAATATAATACAATTTAGAATGTTGTCACTCAAAGGGGTGACGTTAGGGGGAAAGTCGTTTGGACTTTCCAAGGATCAGAGGTCATTCCTTTGTGTGACATGATGAATCCTTGGAGATGGCCCGTGGGGACACAGAAAACACACTTGGATGGGTTCAAGTTCATTCTGCACTGACAACATCGCATGAGGACTTGTCGCAAGTCATCTCTATGTTGTGTGTGGTTTTGCGACCGCGCGATGAGGTTGTCGAAACAAACCAACATGATGTGTACGATATCGCGGAAGCAATGCGTCATGGCATGCTGGAAGGTGGCTCCATCATTTTTGAGGCCAAAGGGCATGAATCAGTAAGCAAATGTGCCCCATGGGGTTGTGAATTCCGTCTTGTGACGGTCTTCTTTCTGGATTTGGATTTGGTTGTACCAGGAAAAACCGTCCATGAAAGAAAAGACTTCATGTCCAACACATGCATCGATGATCTGGTCGATGAACGGGGTGGGGAAGTTGTCTTTGGGACATGCCCCATTAAGATCATGGATGTCTATGCAAACACGAATGGTACCCTATTTTTTATTCATGGGAACAGGATTAGAAACCCATGTTGTGTATGCAATGGGATAAATGAAGCCGACTGTGTGCAGCTTCTCTATCTCATGTTTCACCACAGCCACTTTGGATGGATGGATGGGCCGTTGCTTCTGGTGGACGGGTGCCACATTAGGCCATGTGTCAATTTGGTGTTCCATTATGGATGGATCTAAGCTAGGAATTTCAGTGTATGGGCAGGCGAAGATGTCACAGAATTCTTGGAAGAGAGTGGTGTAGGCATCAACCTCTTTCGGGGAGCAAGATGCCCCCAGCATGATTTCTTCAACGATCTCAAAGTTGGTTGAGATGTCGATCTTAATGGTTGGATAAATATTCACCATGTTCCCTTATTCGAAGGCATCTAGTGCTGGGATTGGGTTCTTGAACCAGTCAACCTTCCCATGGATGAAATCTTTGGTCTCCACAGAGAACTGGTTGGACTATGATGCATGCTCTTCCAGGAGGAAGAACGAGCGATGGTGCATGTCATTCCATGGGTATTTTGGGGTGGTCATAGATTCAAGTATCTCCTCATCGTTGTTGAAACAACGAAGAGATGGGTCTGATGGACTGTCGTTGGAGATGGGGATGAGCTGGTCGGGGAACTGGACATCATTTAAATGGACATGGTGTCTGATGAAGGAGGTGGTGGGTGAACTTCTTCGATCAAGGTGATCTCAGACTCAAGGGAATGGTGATGGAGGTCAGTGAGAGCCATTCAAAATTTGGGCAACTCTTGGAAATGGTGGGAGTAATGTCCATACAAGCCGAAAAGGGCACAAGTATGGTTTGTCCTCAATGCCTTGTTCCTGAATACTAGCGCGGTTGGGAGTTCAACCATGGGGAGGTTTTCGTTTGTATCCATGGCATCTAGATGCACATGGATCACTGGGATTTCAAGGAAATTTTGAGTTGGATGTCCCTATTGTTCACAGATGGCACAAGATGGGACTTGTCGTGGTTCTGTGATGGCTTTGGAATTCTTGCCCCTGGCCCTTTTGGGTTGGGGAGGTGCAGGTGCAGGTGTAGTGGTTGGCTTGAGCAAACCGGGTGGAGGGTGAGACTCAACTACAATAGGTTGCACCGGGGTTAACACAACCTGGGGCATTACTGGTTGAGCTGGTGGATCTAGATACCACACCGGGATTTCCAACGTAAATTTGGGTAGGCTTAAGGTGGCCATGACCGGTTTGCTCATGAAACCAGGTGGGGGAAAGAGGAAGGGAATTGTATGGACCAGAGATGAGCCCACATAACTCCCAGCTAGTTGCATGTGGGGGTGAGGTTGTGGTTGTGGTTGTGTGTAATGTTGCTGCTGCGAGTGATGCTGTGGCTGTTGTTGGTGTTGCATTTGTGGACACTGTTGTGGTTGTAGTTGGGGCTGCAGCTGTAGTTGCTGTTTGGGCACAGCGTTGCTTGACGAGACCATGCACAAGTCCGTAGTTTGATTTTGTGTCAGTGGTGGTGACACCAATGGGAAATGAGCCATCATGGTGGGATTGGTAAACAACCCAAGGCCCACATTCAATGGTGGGGAAGATGGTGTGTTTTCAACCAGAGTGTTGGTTACAGGGATGAAGTTAGTGTGTGCGGTCGCCCCTTGTGGCTCAGTGGTGGTGATGGTAGGGATAATGTTGGCAGGTGCTGTTAACCCTTACGGATCATGGTAGGTGAGCTAGTCAACCGTCACAATCTTCCCTTCATGGGGGAACATCATGAGGTGGAAGCCAATTGATGCTACGACTCGCATGGCATACATGTAACTCCTTCCGTGGAGGAGGTTGTAATCCAGTTGAGTGCTAACAACCTCGATGTCGATCATGAATGTCTTCCCAGGTAACATGATGGGGACATGGGGGAGGATTCCTTGGGCTTTAGTGGGGTGTCCATCGTAAGCCCACAGAGACGAGGAGGATGGTTCCAGAATCAGTGATCCAAGCTTATGCCAAACCAAGGTAGACATGACACACATGGATGCCCCCTCATCCACTATGCATCGGTGCACAACCAAGTTCCAGATTGATACCGGGATTTGGAAGGTGATAGTGGAGGGCATGCACAGCTCTCTGTTCTTTGTATCAAATGTGATTAGCTTGGAATCAGAGGGGTCTACTGCCCCTAGAGTGGCTAGTAGGGATTTCCGCTACAGTGGACACATTTTAAGTACCTCAAGAGCAGATATGGTGGTTGGAGTTTGGGCCAAATCATCCACAATGCTATAGCTGACTGTAGCTCTAGCTGTGGCGTTATTGGCAATTCTGTGTATGGGGGGGCACGGGAATGGGGGTAACTGGAGAGGTAGGTTGGTTGTCTTAGACATAGATGTTGCTGACGAGTCAACAAGTTCAGTAGTGGTATCGTATTGATTTCTTCTAGTTTCTAAGTTGACCTCTTCAATGGTCATGGTCATCAGGTGGTGGACACTTGTTTCGGTCGTGGGTGGTGCCCCCGCAGTGTTGGGATTGGCCTGGGGAGGGGTAGAAGTTGCTACCAATCCTTGGACTGGTAGTGGGTTTTGAAGCACCATGGAAGGAGGTCCTTGTGGTGCCTAGTTGGGTTGGGCTTGGGTGGGGACATTGGCGGCCTATTGGGCCTCCTTTTGAATGGCCTGCTTAGCACGAGCCATGAGGGGACATTCAAATGTGTAATGCCCATAGACATCAAAGAGTGTACATGGTTGGTTTGTGTGCAATGGTGCATTGCATCTTGGTGGATTTTGTCGTGGCGGGTTTTGGGCTGGCCGGTTAGCCATGGCATTATTGGGAGGGTTCAGTTGCTAGCCACCTCCCTGTAGTTGGTTATTTCCTTGGTTGCGGGGCATGTTGTTTCTAGCTTTCCCTTGTTGACTATTGGGGGTAGGATAGTTGGGACAGTTTTGTTGTGTGAACAATTGTCCCAATGGAGCGAGTGGAGTGGGCGCGGAGGCTTGAACTTGTTGCACTGGTGGTGCATAGTATATTTGTGGGGGTGGTGGTGCCACAAATGTGGGAATTTTCCCCACATACTATTGTGTTGTCTAAGCCATGGCATGAGCCTACTACGGTGGCATAGGTTGTGCATAGG
Organism: Pseudotsuga menziesii; assembly: GCA_001517045.1. Taxonomy (NCBI): domain Eukaryota; kingdom Viridiplantae; phylum Streptophyta; class Pinopsida; order Pinales; family Pinaceae; genus Pseudotsuga; species Pseudotsuga menziesii. The sequence continues at coordinate 204,888 of LPNX010079366.1, read as the reverse complement.
AATTTGTCGCTCCGGACTCGGACATCATTCTAGGATAGTCCGAATCTTGGTTTGGGTAAGCAACATTAGCAGTGTTTCTTGGTTACGGTGCCGTGGCAGGTGGTGTCAGTCGAGGCTATGGTTGTTGAGAGACTGGCCCTATGATGCCATCTGCTACGTGGGATGCCCTCGGTGCATCGTGGTAAGAGGTACTTGGACGAGGAGCATCTGGAATGACAGTGTACAAGTATCTAGACTGGGCATAGATGAGGTCAAATTGTTGGGCCTTCAGTATGGCCTCTTCTTCATATTGGGGACGTTCAAATGTGATTTCCTTTGCGATGGGTGGGAGCAAAGTCTTAAGGAACCAATCCAAGAAGATCCTGTCGTCAAGTTGGATTTTACAAAAGCTATGGCACCATTGCCACTCATGGATATGATCAGTGATGTGAGTGGCGTTGTTTTGGCGACAGGATAGCAATATCTCCACCCCCTCATCATATCTGACAAGGAGTTAGAAATACTGTAGGAGCATGAAGGCTAAGGAGTTGAATTCGAGGCACTTGTCTTGTGGAAACTCAATGTACCACTTGGTCGTGGAACCTGTAAGGGTGCGTTGGAATAGCCTCAGTTTGATGGAGTCATCTACGATGCTATTGGATGAGTACCATAGATGGAATGCCATTATATGATTTTGGGGGCATTCCCCGACTTTTCCTTCAAACGTTGGGATGTCTGAAGGCAGCTTAGTTGGAATGGGTGGCCAAAAATCTTGGTGACAGATGGGGTCATTCACCAATCTAGCCAAGTCAGGAAAGTTCAAACAAGCCATGAAGGGCAGATTTGACCCCAAGTTGATGTGGGATGGGGCCGCAATGGGGGTGGGGTTTGCAGGTGCATAATGCATCTTTATGGCTAGGGGTGCTTGCGGTGGCACCATGGCGGATGGGCCAATGCCCCCAAGTGTTGTGGGTGGGATGGTATGGGTAGCGGGGGAATTTCCCCCATGTATGGTGGTAGGGGCAATGTGGGTGATTGGTGCATTGACCCCCTGTGTGGCAGGGGGGATAATGTGTGTGGAGGGGCCACTGGCCCCATGTGTTACCACTAGGCCAGCTTGGCCGGTCACTATGGGTGGTGGCAATTGGCTAATGACAGTCTACATGATTTTGCTTAGACTACTTGCCATGTTGTAGGTGATTGGTTGTGATGTGGACATGGGTCCACTTACTAAGGTTAGGCTGAAAAATGGATTCAGGTTTGCAATAGCCATGGGGCTAGATGGTGTGGTGTGGAGGTCTGGTTCAGACTGATATGGGTCTGAATCAGAATCAGAGGCTATGTGGCCCTTTGATGGTGTGGGAGATCGCTAAGAACGGCTACGACAGTGCCAACTGAGTGTTCCAAATGGTGGTGGTTCACCTATTAGGCGTGAGGAAGATCGTGGAGGATCAATTATGTTCGCTTGTGTGTATGAAATTGGTGGGTATGAAATTTGGACCCTGGTTTCAATGGATTCCTATTGGATGAAGGTGGTCTCTTGACCACCAAGACTACCAGAAGACAGTGCTTGGCTTGTTACTCATAGGTGTTTCTACTCAATCGAAAGGGGTCATTGCCCATTTCGCTTGGCAATTCCTCTCAGTGGACAACTACTTTGGGGTTCTTGTGGTACTCCTCACAATGAGTTTCTGGGAAAATCCCAAGTACATCCCACAGTTGAAGTAGTTAGGGACTTATGTCCTCAAAGACTGTAGAGTTGATTCAACTTAGTGTAAATTTGGTACATTTTAATGCTTACTCAGCGTCATGAACTAAGTTGGGTTAATTATGTGGTATGGTGTGTTGGTTTGCTTGTTTGTTCTGGTATTTGGTTTGAAATATAGTTTATGAATTCATGGTAGAGCTCACATCATGGTTTTGTATGCAAACATAAACATAAATTTGTAATCAAATGTAGTGGTTAACCCTGAATTGTTGGCCTAACTAAATGCCTACCTCTCAGTGGTACTCTTCTTCAACCAAGAGAAGGTGTTGGGCTCTCAACACAATGGGACTAAGCCCATCCGTAGATCCTCAGGTCACCTCCCAAGTGCTAGGTTGGTCAAGTAGGGAGGATGCTTAGCACCATGAGAAGCCCTCCTTCTCTACCCCCCATACCTTCCAAGTCACCTGGTTTTAGTGGTTTAGGAAAAATGTCATGGAGTGCCTAGATCTATACGAGTTGTCCCTTCGTTGTATCCCATAATACCCCAGAGGGTGATGACTGGGTAGAGGAGGAAGGGGGTAGCAAGATGGATAATTTTATGTTATTTTTAGTTAGACTAGTTGATTTTATTAAGCCTTAGTGATTGGATTAGCATATACACATTGTTCATTGATTGATCTGCAAAAATTGAAAAATGGAATTAAAAGAGACCTGTAATGGTGGACAGAGGTGGCTGGGACGCACTAACAGTCCTATAAAACTGGAAATTACTACTAATTAAACTGAAAAAAAAAATTTGTGTGACAGGCCGTACATTTCTGACCAAATCCCACGAGGGGGCCGCGAGATTTTTCTAGAAATGAGCAAAGGGGTCCCACAAAATGCCAAAACAGTCACAACTTGAGCTCCTGGGATGAATTCATGCCTATTTGAGGATTAAGTGTGCCCTGGGTGCACCTGTCTACCAATTAAGTGCGCCTTATCTCACCTTTTCCCTCGATAAGAGCGACCTGCTCTGGAAAGGGGTGTTTTTGGTGATGCAGGGTCAGATCTAGCCTACAGTAACTGGTACTAGGTTAGTCTGACTCATCTTGTTCTGGAAGAGGCTTCGGCACTAACAAAAAACAAGAAATAAATAAAATTTAAATATATCTAACAGAACATTTTTGCAAACTAGGGTAAAAATTGAAAACTTGAAAAACTTGAAATTTTGGCCCAGGGATCCTGTGGGATCGACCCAAGGGAGTCGCCAAAGATGTAGTGAGAATTTCTCCTCAATACAGGGGAAGAAATGGCTCCCTTGTGCCTATAGGGCACAAGGGTAGGTTTCTACCCTTGGAAAACAGTAAAAAATAGAATGTAAAAATGACATAAACAGAGTTGTGAATTGAAACTAAGCTAAGCTACATTAGAACAAGTCAATGGAATCTATTGCAAAGTAGATCTAAGAGCAGAAAATAAAAGAAAAGAGATGAAGCATTGTTGAACCCCTCTGCACACAGTGGGTTAGGGTTCCGCCTTCAAAACCTGCAAAATAAACCTATACTAATATGAAGACAACTTGTAAATAATGTTAATGGCAAACCTACAACTGGAAATATTGGATAGAAAACAAATAATAAACATGCATGAAAAGAAGTTATACCTCATNTCATGGGAGCACCTCTCTCTTGGTTGGGAAGCAATGGCTTGGAGAAATGGAAATGGAGGAGAGGGAGAGTGGGTGGTTTGAGAGAAAGAGGTCTCAAAGCATCCACGGGAAGCATAACAATATGCAAATGAGGAGTGTTTTGAGAGTGACCCCCCACCCTCCTTATATATTTTCTCCAAGGGGTTTTAGGGTTTTAAGCCCTTGATCAAGGCTTTAGTCCCTTTTTGGGGCCTTTAGCCCCTTCCTCCCTAACTTTAGCCCCTTTCAGGGTTTTAGCCCCTCTTTTAGGGATTTAGCTGCTAGGGGTCTATTTTGGGCTCTTTTTTGGGGTCTTTGGCCCTTTTCTTCATCCTTGGGCTCTTTTGCAGGTGTGGGAGTCAAATGGAAGGTCTTATGGAGTGAAATGAGTGTTGTGAGATGGTGTCCTTGGGTGGTGTGGGCCATGGAGAGCTGTGTGGGGATTTTTGGGTTAACATGCTCTAGTTACAACACCTCCTCTTGTCATGATATAAATGTTTTCTTCTCTCATCTCAACAGAAATCATATGGATGTTGTGGTTGGGATTCAGGTTGGCATTCTACATGGTAATTAGATTTCCCATATTCTTGGCATGCTAGTTAGCAATCATTTGAGGAAATTCCTCAACAGTGTGGTAGACATATTTACAATATGAACATACCTTCACATGACTCACATAGTCTTGAGCGAAATGTCTTGGTTGTCCACAATTATAGCATATGACTTGGCCTCTTCCATGACCAAATCCTCCTCCTCCTTATTTTTTTCCTCAACCCCTAAAATTTCCATCCCCCTAGTTTGAGGGTAGTGTTGTTGCGGTGGGTACTGGTTCTGTTGATATTGGGGTTGAGGATATATATTTTGTTGATATTGGGTTGGTGGATATTGAGAAGGTGGTTATTGATCTTGCGCTCACTCAACTTGTATATTCTCATCATTCTTCATTAAGTAGGTATCCATCGTTTTCTCCTGTAGAAGTTGGAATGCATTGCAATCCTTCTCATCATTTCCTATATATTTACAAAATATATATTATAGACTAGCTGGTGTACTTAAAATATTCTACAAGTACAAGCACTCTTCCAATTGATGGCCTCGGGTTTGAGATATTCCACATCAAGGAATCCATTGTGTATTTAATTGGTTTGGCTCTTCTATTGCGACATAGTTCATGAGTTTCAGGAAATTATCTTTATCGTGTCCCTTAGTTTTTCAACGGGTACACTAGAGCTCTTCTTGGATCTCCTTCTCAGTTCTTAATATCCTGGAGTTACAATGTAAGGTTGGCTAGCTGTGACTAAATTTGCATTATTCATGAACCGATTTCTCCAATCGGTGATGATTCTAACTTCATTGATATCTCCAAGAATTTTCCTGCAACACAATCTTATGTTGCATCAACGAAATTTGGATGTGCGACAACAGCGTTGTAATGAACCATTCCTTGTGTTCCAGGTCTAAAATCTGAAATCTTAGATTTTCCATCAATGTATTAAATCTCTAGTCAAACTATCAAAATGACTCTATACATAACTTATTGATTAATTTAATTTATTTGATGCACTGCGACTCAGATTTTGACTTTCTGAACTTGTCTATTAATCTTACTCGAATTTGGTCAAGTGTTTTATGTGCAAATCCCACTTGAAGTATAGAGAAATTCATGTTCCAATCTAGCACATGACCTCTTAGGGTTGTGATCATCTGCACTTGCTTTATCATTTCATCTTAGACCTATCACACGGTCCATACAGCTTCACATAGAAACCAATGTTGCTCTAGGTATTCTAACCCATTTCCATTAAATATAGGAAACTTAATATTGTTTCCATCCATTTTATTAACTCCTGTTACACTTGTACAATTTTTTTGACTAGTCGAACTCCCTTGTTTATTATTCGCAGGGTTAGTATTACTTGTATTTACAAAACCAATGGGGGGCAAGTTTCTATATATTACCTTCGATGATGTGTGTAGGGTTGTAGGTGTGTCATACTCGTACTTTGGGTCTGGAGATTCTACTTATTCTTCTTCTCTTTTAGATATTAGCTAATATTAATCTTCTTCATCACAAGAACCTTCATCAAAATGGGATGTTAACTCATAGTCTTATCCTCTGTTCATACTGCAACTTCCTCTTCTCGTCACAGTTTTTCTTCTCTTCCTCGACCAAAATCTTGTTCCACTCCTTAAACGTCCACCTTCTAGTTCAATTCCACTATTAGCTGGGAACATATTAGATTAGTTTGGTCCATTTTTGGTGCACTTCTTCTATGACATATCCCAAATTCCTACTAACAATCTATCTAATCATCATACTTCATTCGTAGGATTCCTATTTTCACATACAAGCATATTTATCCAAGTTTTCAAAGATTTTAAGTATCTTCCTTGTGGTCCTTGGAAAAAATTTCTTTCTGCCTCACCATATGAGATTATTGTGTTGACAACAAACTCAATAATGTATCCCTCCATAATACTGTCTACCCACAAATTGATAGCCCTCGACACATGGTTTTTAGTACTTTTTAGTCGTTGAATCAACTAAGGATTCAAATTTGTCGGTTCTCCTCCTTGGAAATTATTTCACTGGGTTGCTAACTTTGATAACCATTCATACAACACAATAGGGAAATGAAAATATCATGAATATATGTATAAAGGTATCGCTCCAACCACCTCAACGGATTCAACCATGATCTTTTACTTTCTTCTTGAACAAACTTTAATGCTTTAAAATCCACCCAGCATTGTGCCTTCCTCAAATGCCAACACATGTCCCTCACCAAAATGATTCACAGTCCAGGAAAAAAAACCATTTTTTGGCATTTCCCCATTTGACCCAGGTTCAGACCTTTTGTTGCACGCAACAAAGCCCAAGATATCAGCTCGACAGAGCAAGGCTCAGTCAAAAACACTTGCAATGCAGATGCATTCTCACCCAAGATATCTCTTATGGGTAACTACCAGAACCAGATTTCCATAGTTGGGTGGGTATTTCCTCTCCCTTGGAACCTTACCAACTCACTCGATCGAATCCGGTGGGTGTATTTCTTAACCTTACGGTGCACATATAAGAAACTAATTAACTTATCCATCATATATATTATAACAACAATATATGATTAACACATAAGTTATCTATCAATAGTGCAATGCATGCATAATAAATCTCATTCATAAGAAAATACATAAACACTTATCACCATATACACTCTTGCGATAAAATCACATTCATCATATACATGCATATACACACATGAGATATAAACACATTCATCATTTACTAAATAACACAGTCTTTAGTGTGGAAACCCATTTGAGAAAAACCACAAAGGCGCTCTTCATTTGGCATGACAAATTTAAGGCCCCTTTTGTCTGTGCACTGAGATGCATACTCTATTCTAGATATTCTTCTCTTATCTATATATAATTCTCTCTCCTCTCATTTTCTCTGGTCTTCTATCACTCAATATTCTCCTGCTTGACTCTACTAATGATTCGCACACAACCTAGATCAACTACTCTTCTCTATACTTCTGCACACTCAGCTGCAGACTATTCAACTCTTCTTATAGACACAAAATAACTAATTAACTTTGTAACTAAACTGACTAGGTAATTAGGTAAGCCACAACTAGAAGCAACTATGTAACTAACTCAGTAAACTATGTTAGTTTTTCTAGATATTATTATATTAATTAGTATCTTTGTCTGAAAGAATAACAAGTACATCAATATGCATAAGATATAACAGATACACAAGACACAAATATTTTCATCGGGGAAACCATAAAGGAGAAAACCCCCACAAACTTCCTCAAAACAGGACAGTCACAAAGACTATATCATAAGATGATCAATCCCAGTAATAATATGTATTCAACACCTATCTATCTCTCCTCCCTTGTATCTCTCTCTCATGCGAACTTGAGTGAGTGTGAGGTGTGTATAAATGAGGGAGAGAGCCTCCCTATTTATACCCTTCAAGTGTCTAACCTTTTACATGACTGGGATGACTTGTTTCACTAACAGGGCCGACTTCTCTTAGAGAGACTCCAAAGACACATTACATGATGTCACACTAGGTACTATTTCCCCGACTTACAACAGAGGTTGCACCACAAATTCTAGACACAATAAATACATACCACAAGGAGGAAAACACATCTCCAATGGGGGTACAACAACATACAATGATAATATACATCAGAATATCTTCCAAATTTATAAATACATCAACACTCCATCTTAACTGGGAAGGTATTCTCTCTCTTCCATGGTCATCAACACATCTGGTCAAGTATCCATCGTGGAGTCATCATCACAGAGTCATAGAGTGATCATCATAGTTTTTGTCATCATTATCTTCTTTGCGATCATCAAATGGTACTATCTGTCATCGTAATTTTCTACAGAGCCAACCATTTTTCATGCTAGGTGTAGGCCTAGTCCTCATCTAGGTATTCATCACATATTCAAGCAATCCATCATGTAGGGACTTTCCAGGACCTTCTTTACATTGCCATGACAATAAATTGCATCTTATACCTTTATCTCGTCATATCCAGGTCATCTCTTTTGTCCTACACAAAATAAAACAAAGCACATAGAGCATCCATAGTCAACCTGTGTTCTGCCAGTAAAGGAGAACTGCCTAGGTGCACCTCACGTTCTTCATGACCTAATCATATCAACATGGAAACACACACATGTATAGATATATATGTAAGGACTGATTATGACCAAAGAACCTGGTACATCAAGAATTTTATGTTCTAGGTCAACCTCAAGGACTTATTACATTTGAACAACCTGAATCTAGGATCTTTTCCATTCAAATAAACTTTGGGGCATATTCCATCTGAGTAACATGTGTACCACGCCAAGAATCCTTTTACACTTAGAAAACCCACAAGATTTATTACATTCGAGTAACCTACATACCACACCATGGATCATACTTACACTCGAATAACCTGTCTCATGACATATTATGTCCAAGGATTTCCTGTGAGCTTCACCAGGACTGATTACATCTGAGGAAAACATACATGACTGATTATGTCTAAGCATCATGCTTCACCACGATTTTTCTCGCTTGGACAACCTGTCTTATTTCCCATGTGAGATATTATGCATCTGCTATTTCTAGCATAGAATCATATTAGGAATGATTACATCCATGGATAACATGTGAGCTTCACCAAGACTTATTAAATCCAAGGAAAACCTACAAGGATAATTATGTTTCATAAACCTATGATCTTTGCTGGGATTTTACGCTCAGACAACCTGTATTTCTAGCTATTCTAGAACACATTACTCCCTCTTTCGAGAGGTCTCATTCTGGATCACACCAAGTATTTCTCTGAAGTACTCAAACTTCACTCTTGCTAGAGGCTTTGTCAACACATCGGCTATCTGCTCGTTTTCTCTACGTACTAGATCTTCACTACTCCTCTCTACATCATATCCCTAATATAATGGAACTTGATCTCTATGTGCTTTGACTTGTCATGGAACACAGGATTTTTTGATAGCTTCACTCACCTCTGATTGTCATAGAAGATACAAGTCACATACAACTAGAGATCAAATCATTCATAAAATAGATTTCATAGCCACCCTTCATCCCAACTAGCAGAGAAAGTGAAAACATATTGTGCCTCAACTGTACTCAACGCCATGCATAATTTATTCCTGCTAAACTAGGAGATCATGATAGATCCCAAACTAAAGAAGCAACCTGAGGTGCTCTTCTTGTCAGTGGCACTACCTGCCCAATTTGAATCAACATAACTATGTAGGTTAATCTTCTGATTTGCATCATATTCGAGCCCATAATCCACTATACCTTTTAGTTACCTCAGTACATGCTTTGCAGCTATCAAGTGAACATGTCTTAGATCCTTTAGGAACTTGATCAGGGTTTTCACCACAAAGCATATGTCTAGCCTCATATTTTTCAGGTACATCAATGAGCCAATCATCTAATGATACATTGTGGCATTAAATGCCTTAGATGAAGCATTACTCAAAAGCTTCAAGTTAGATTCCATGGGTGTGGTTATTTCCTTGCAGTCCAACATTTTGAATATCTTCAAAATATCCACTTCATACTTTCCTTGAACAAGGGAAATACCATCTGCACTCTTTCACACCTCCATGCCTAAGAATTAGTGCATCATACCTAGGTATTTCATCTCGAACTATGTAGCAAGTATCCTCCTTTCATATTTAATGAGTTCCTCTTCACCTGTAAAAAACAAGTCATTGCCATATAACAGGAGCATCACTGGTATTCCATATTCAACATTGAAGTAAAGGTTGGAACCTGCTTTACCCTTGGTAAATCCTAGGCTCATTAGGAAGCTATCCATCCTGTCGTACCATGTCCTTGGTTCTTTTTTAAATCACATAAATCCTTCTTCAATTTGTACACATGGGTCTTCCTGTTATGTCTCTCAAATCCCAGTGTTTTTTTCACGTACACTTTTTGTCTTAACATCTATCTGGTGTATTTTCCATTTCATAACTACTAGTAATGCAAGTATGGTCCTAATGGAATTGTACCTCGCCATGGGTGCAAATGTATCTTCGTATTCTATTCCTTCTTTATGTGAGATGCCTCATGCTATGAACCTTGCCTTGTATTTCTCAGGGCTTCCATCTGCAACATGCTTGGTATTGTAGATCCCACTTCATAGTCACAATAAAATTCTTTTTTGGTCTTGGAACTATCTCCCAGACATCATTATTCATGGTTAGCTGATACTCCTCGACCATAGAATCCTTCCATTCTCTCTTTTCAGCATCCTCTTCATAGGTGGAAGTTTCTATATCAATGATGTCACATAGCAGGGCCACATAGATATTTAGGTATTTTCCCTTTCTCTCTCTCTTTGTATGCCTTCTGGAGTTCCATACTTTTATTCTTATCATTTGATCTCTCATGCCCATGTTGGTTTCTTGTTGTGGGAGTCCTTCTCAAGGATTGCCTCTACTGACTCTTATGGTTCTTCCATGTCGTGATATTCATGGTCTTCTGGAATTTCTTCTCCAATTTTCATATTGTTTGGGTACACAGGGTACTCCCAAAAGACCGAACACCTTGAGCAACTGCTTCACACAAATAGATCACAGATCAACACACCGGTGTTTGTCATGTGATTAAAACCCTCGAGAGGGAAACAGTCCATGGCCCCATCCAAATAAATACTTGGAGCAATTTATTATGCAAAAGAAATAAAGTTACATGAGCTTCTCATAATCGATCAACTAGACAAGGACCCTCTATGCTCTTTAAATAGAGATCATAGACCAATCGGGTGTTAAGCCACGGATCAATGGTAGGTATAATCTAAGAGAAGTTGAAACATCGAATCACTTTATGTCTAGAACATATCATGACCATCGGATTAGAATATTTACAAATGCATACTAATGCATACTAAAGAAACACACTTTTACCTAATGGATATATTACACAAGTTGATCTTAACTAACTCCTAAGTGTCTAAATATCCTAACATCCCCCCTTAAGAACAACTTGGGATAGGATTGAAGGATTTATAAAAGTGACACTATTAGGAGAAGGAAGGAGGCATTAGAGCCTATCCCTCCTTAAGGACACATTCTTGAACTCCTAACATAGATCAAAGTTTAGAAAACTTCGCTTATGTAAGAGGCTTGGTGAAGATGTCTGCAACTTGATCATCTGTAGTGCATGTGTAGCTTAATGTGTTTGCTACGTTGATGTAGAACTAGATATTTGGCAAGCTTGATGGCACTTTGATTGTCGCACCAAAGTGAAGTAGGATGATGCTGCTCGAATCCAAACTCTGAAAGGATATGTTGAAGCCATAAAGCTTCCTGACTGGTATTAACTGCGGCTCGATATTCTACTTCTGCTAAACAAAGAGAAAGAGCTTGTTGTTTCTCACAAGCCCAAGTGATAGGTCCATATCCCAAACTGAAAACATAACCTGTAGTAGACTTTCAATCATCAGGATTGCTGGCCCAATCTAAATCAATGAAACCAACCAACAAAGGTTTCCCCCCTGTACTATAATGAATCCCAAACTGAATTGTGCCTCGAATATATCGAAGTATTCTTTTTGCTACTTTCCAGTGACTTTCATGAGGAGTTTGCATATAACAGGAAACATGACCAATGAAAAAGGAAAGGTCAGGATGAGAATGAGTCAAGTATAAAAGACTACCAACAAGCTGATGATACAAGGTGGCATTTACTTCAGGGGAAGTACAAGTGGTAGAAAGTTTGACTCTATACTGGAAGGGAGAAGGGGCTGGTTTACAATATTCCGTGTGGAAGAGACGAAGAAGGTCACAAGAATACTTAGACTAGGAAAGAAAGATTCCTTCTTTGGTTTGGAAGACTTGGAGACCAAGAAAATAATGCAAATGTCCTAAGTCTGACATTTCAAAATTTTGCTTAAGACTGGATTTCACATGGGTTATAAGTTTAGGGTCACTACCAGTAAGGATAAGATCATAAACATAAAGAACAAGTATGATGAGATGGTTTCCTGCTTTCTTGTTATAGACATTGGGGTCAGAATGGCATCTAGAAAAACCAGTGTCAAAGAGAAAGCTATCCATTTTGGCATACCAAGCTCTACGAGCTTGCTTAAGGCCATATAAGGATTTCTTAAGGAGACAGACAAGGATAGAGTTATCCTGAACATATCCAGGAGGTTGTTCCATATAAATTTCATCCTGTAAATCCCCATGTAAAAAGGCAAACTTAACATCCATTTGATGGACTTCCTAATTATGTAAGGCTGCAAGGGAAAGAACATGGCAGATGGAATTCATTTTTGTGACAAGAGCAAAGGTTTCATTGTAGTCAATCCCTTCAACTTGGGAAAAAAATTTGGCAACTAACATTTCCTTAAGTCTTTCAACACTTCCATCTGATGCATACTTAGTTCTGTAGACCCATTTACATCTGACAAGTTTTCTTCCTTTTGGAAGAGGAACAAGATCCCAAGTATCATTCGCCATTAAGGAACGATATTCTTCATCCATAGCTGCATCCCAATCTGGATTTCCTGAAGCTTCTGTAAAAGTTTATGGATCATGATTCTCGAAAACTTGAGGCAAAAGAGAAGTGGCTTGCTGAAACTGAGAACGTGTTCGACGTTGATCTCTAGGATCACCGACAAGATCACCAGCTGCTTCACATGTTGAACGGACCCATCGAGGAAGTATTGGTGCTGGTGCAATTGGAGGAACATGATCAGGTGAAGGTGAATTTTCATCCTCATTGTCATCATCAAAAACTGGAGTTGGAAACCTGTCAAGGAAGTTGGAAGAAGAAGAAGAAGGCACAATCGCTGAATCAGGCTCGCAGGCCAAAGATGGCACACCCGCCAAGTTAGGCTCGCAAGCCAAGAGATTTTCATCAAATATAACATCTCTTCTAATGATTATATCATGAGAATGTGGCTGAAGAATTATATAACCTTTTACATCTTCACAATATCCAACAAATATGCACTTTTCACTTTTAGGCTGTAATGCTTTCCGTTTTTCATCCAGAATGTGAGCCCATGCTTCACAACCAAACACACGAAAGTGACTTACACATGGTTTAATTTTACTCCATGCTTCTTCCGGTGTTATACCTTGTAAACCTTTAGTAGGTGTGCGATTAACTATGTAATTTGCATAATTTATGGCCTCAGCCCAATATTGAAGACTTAGTCCCTTAGATTAGATCATACAATTAGCCATTTCTTTTAAAGTGCGGTTCTTCCGTTAAGCTACACCATTTTGTTGTGGTGTATAGGGAACAGTGTGTTGTTGTTGGATTCCTTTTTTAGTGAAGAAAGTAGTGAACTTGTTGTTAACATATTCTCCTCCATTGTCGGATCTTAACTTAATAATTTGATGACCAGATTCTTTTTCAACAAGGGCCTTGTAGGCCAAGAACATGTTAAATACCTCACTCTTAAGTTTTAGGAAGTAAACCCAAGTGCATATGGAGTAGTCATTAATGAAAGTTAAGAAATATTTGAAACCAGAAAATGAAGCAGATGGAAGAGGACCACACAAGTCACTATGCACAAGCTCCAAGGGAACCGAGGCATGCCAAGAGGAACGTTTGTCAAAACTGTCTCGATGATTTTTTTCAAGTACACAACCGGAACAAAAACCATCCTTGCAAGATACCATCAGAAGACCAGTCACCATATTGTCTTTACATAGTTGTTGCAATGAGCGATAATTTAAGTGACCAAATCGCTCATGCCAAAGTTTGCTTAAGTTATCACTATGATCAACAAAAACTGAAGAAAAAGGTAA
>LPNX010079366.1:178893-191035 GCA_001517045.1 Pseudotsuga menziesii | reverse complement strand
TGAGAGGTAGATTCTGAAGACGAATCTAGGCTGATGTGGTGCTTCTTCATTGTTGCTTCCAAGGCTTCCATCTTCTTAAAACACTTAGATTCATCATGATTATATTTTCCAAAAAAATTGCAATGACGCTCGGTCTTCCTTCCTTTTTGCTTGGATCCTTTGTCATTTTTCAAAGAAGGATTTGACTCAGAGGGTTTGGGACCCTTGTTGTTTGGCTTATTATTGCAAAAATTATGTTTCTTGGGAGGCTTGGACTTTTCTTCCTGTTGGGACAATAAGGCTTTCCTAGATGTATCTGGATTGTTAATTATTCCAAGATGAATGAGCTTATCTTTCTCTCTAATTAAGGAATCACAAAAGGATTCAAGGCTAGGCTCTTGATAGCTAGTTGTAGTCAAGGATTCTTTCATGGAGTAGAACAACAATAGAATATGTAGGTCCAAGTTTGGAAAGAATATGATAAATACATTGTTTGTCTTCTTTCTTAATATTGCATTCTACACATAAGAGTCTAAGAGTTTTATACTTAGATAAATAGTCTTGAATGCATGAAAAATAATTTGGATTCAAGGAAATCAACTGCCATTCTCAGGTTGATGACCCTGAATTTCATTGTGTTTACCAAACACAGATTCCAACTTTTCCCAAGTCAGATCAGGTTCATCAATTCCATATATGTGGGATCGCAAATCAGTAGAGATTGACATCCCAATCAATCCATGATCTTCATCACATCTATTTTCCCATTTAATTTTCTTATCATCATCAGTGGGTTATGTTTCTTTCCCTGAGGTTATCCTAAAAATTCCCCTGCTTTGCAGAACATCCTCCATACGGTATTTCCATGAGAAATAGTTAGAACTTCTAAGTATAATATCACAAGGGGTGGAAATACTATAAAATAATGGCTGAAAGAACAGAAACTAACTTCCTGGATGCAAAGAGCTCGAAAAAATATGCAGTTTAAAAAAAAACGGCACTGAAAAATGATTATGGATGATGAAGTTATGCTTTATCAAAGAAAATGTTGAAGATGCCCCCAATAGTGACGTGGCAGAAATTAACTTGACCAACTAAAAAAAGAACCCCCCTCTTCCCAAGATCAACCTTTGACAATCACTTTACAATAAAGTTGCTTTTAAGTGAATCACTTTTGTAAAATAAGTGATATTCACTTTTACAATAATGTTACTTTTAAATAAAAAGAAATTGCATGCACTAAAAAGTAGCTTGATAAGACTTGAACTCAAGACTTATTAAGGAGTAAAGCAACTTTGGACCAAGTGAGCTAAGTTTAAAAGGTACATAAAACTATGGAAAGAGGAAAGGGGCTTTTGTTTTTTGTTTTTTTTACTCTTCTCTCTCGTTCTCCGTGCTTGCCTTTTTTTTTCTTCTGCAAATCACAAAAAAAAACAAAAAACAAAAAAAAAAAATTCCCACACAATGGGGTTAGATCTTGGTTAGCTTACCCGGAAAGTCTGCATTTTCAATTTTTCTCGTTGTTTCTGATTTGCCATGATCGCACAAGTTGCACGACAAAGAGCATACATAGCCGAGAAGACAAGAAAAAAAAAATTCCCTTGTTGTTTCTGATTCGTTGCGATCATGCAAGGTGCACAGCAAAGAGCATATGCAACCAGGGAAGGCAATAGTCTGAGACTAAATCAGTAAAGATCTAATAATAAAACTGATAAAATATGAGATATTTAAAATAAAAATAAAAAAACAAATCCGTCACTGTAACATTATACCTTCAAATTTTCTGAAATGGGTGTTTCTAGAACATATGGAAACGGTTTCCAGTGAAACAAACACTATTTCCCAATGGAAATGACACTCCAGACGCAATGGAACAACTCCCACAGGCCACAAATGCATAGAAAATCCAGAACTAGAAACTCTTTCAAAGTTTTGGAAACATCGGTTCCAGATCTTGATCAAAACCGAAAGCAGCTCTTCATAAAAGCTCTGATACCATGTTCAAGTACACAGGGTACTCCCAAAAGACCAAACACCTTGAGCAACTGCTTCACACAAATAGATCACAGATCAACACACTAATGTTTTTCACGTGGTTAAAACCCTTGAGAGGGAAAAAATCCATGGCCCGAGCTAAATAGCTACTTGGAGCAATTTATTATGCAAAAGAAAGAAAGTTACATGAGCTTTTCATAATCGTTCAACTAACCAAGGACCCTCTATGTTATTTAAATAGAGATCATAGACCAATCGATTGTTAAGCCACGGATCAATGGTAGGTATGATCTAAGAGAATTTGAACCGTTGGATCACTCTATGTCTAGAACATATCGTGACCGTTGGATTAGAATATTTACAAATGCATACTAAAGAAACACACTTTTACCTAACAGATATATTACACAAGTTGATCTTAACTAACTCCTAAGTGTCTAAATATCCTGACACATATATCGGCCTATCATATCTTCAAGTGCCTCGACCTCTTGAATAGGTGTCCTCCTAGATCTTAAGTATGTCGAGTATTCATCAAAGGTTACATCTCTACTGATGTCGATCTTATTGAATCCTGAGAAGTATATCCGATAGGAATTTGATGTATCACTATATCCAACGAATATACCCTTCTTCCTAGAAGGATCGAGCTTGGTCCTTTTCTCCTTTGAGAGATGTATGTACATTAGGAATCCAAATATTCTCATATGGTTTACTTATCGTTTCTCTTCTGAGAAATCCTGTTCAAGAGTCTTGTTGTCAAGTACTCGATGAGGAGTATAGTTTTGTACATACATAGTTGTCCTTGTTGCCTCTGCTAAAAGGTGCATATGAATATCTTGGTCATGCAGCATTGCTTTTTTTGCTTCCATGATGGTTCTGTTATTTCGTTCTGCAACCCCATTCTATCGAGGATTGTATGGAATGATCATCTCCCTCTTAATCCCAGACTCTCTTAATAGTTCCTTGAATTCATCCGAGGTGAATTCTCCACCATTATCTGACCATAGAGTCTTGATCTTCCTATTCGTTTGGTTCTAAACCAAGGCTTTATATTCCTTGAACTTACTGAAAACTTCATTTTTCCCTTTCAAGAAATATATCCAAGTCTCACATGAGAAATCATCTAGAAAGGAAACATAGTACACATACCTTCTTAATGATATAGAAGACATGGGTTCACATACATCTAAGTGTACTTTCTCCAATATTTGTTTGACCTTGCTCTCATTGTTGGGAAATGACAACTTCGCACTCTTTCCTTATGCACATCCTTTGCAAATTCCTTCATGCTTTTCCTGGATCTCTGGCAGTCCATATACTTCTTTGCTTGCCATCGATAGTATGTTGTAGTGCACATGTGCAAGCCTTCTGTGCCATAGTTCACTTGGTTCAATTGACTCATGAACCAGTGCTTGTTCGGGCTGTCCCTTTAGCTTGTACAAGCCTACATCTTTTTCTCCAATCATTGTTTCACCCTTTATTGTATTTCCTCTAGGACACATTATAACTTACCCATCGATAAATGCAACTCTCATTCCCTTTGCATCTAGTGTAGAGATGGAGAGAATATTCTTCTTCAATCTTGGAACATATAGCACATCCTATCTTTAAGGATTTCTTGGAGTCAATATTGTATGAAGATTCTCCACTCCCTTTTATGGGGTATTGGTAATCACCCCAAGTTTCACCTTGTGAGGTGACTCATGTTCAAACATATTAATGAATGATTCCTTGTATCCTGTCATGTGTTTAGAAGCTCCACTATCCACAATCCAATCATTGCTTCCGTGTGAGAGAGTGCCAGTAAGTGTTGAGATTAGCACATATTCTTCATCTGAATCATCCTTCTCTCTTCTAAATCTTTTTTTTGTTGGTTCATTGTCTTCAGCAACATGAGCACGATGTCTCCTTTTCCTGATGGGACAATCTCTTGCAAAGTGCCCTTTTTCATCACAAGTATAGCATCGAACATTTGAAGGATATATCTTGCTCTTCTTTTGTTTTTTTTCCTTCTTCTTATTGTGATGAAAGTTCTCCTTCTTCTTATAGTTCTTCCTACTATAAACTATGAGAAGTTGATCTTCAATTCCTCCCATATTCTATTCTCTTGTCACGTTTCAAGCCTCTTCTTGTGCACATTCTTCTTGGAGTTTGCTGAAAGAGATCATCTTCCTTCATGCACAAATTCCTTGAATGAATGAGTTCCATGATCTAGGGAGACCATTCAAGGTCTTCATTACAATTTCTCCTTCTTTGAAATTCTCTTCAACCGCTCCAAGTTGTTCTTTGATTTGAGAAACCCTTGTGAAGTAAGACTGTATAGTCTCATAGTTCTGTATCTTCACATTCTTCAACTAGTTCCTCAAATTCATTTTCTGATTGATTTTCTTTCCTTCTAACATCTTTGCCAAATCATCATATACTTACTTCGATGTATTGAACGAAGACACATGGGGGATGAGATGATCTTTAATAGAATCTACAATGATTCTCTTGGCTTTAGCAATGCTTCTCTTATGAGAAGCCTTAGCCTCATCTCCATCTGGTTCTGGAAGCTCCTCAGTGATGTATTGATCCAAATCATTTTCTTCAAGGATTGGGGAGATTATATACTTCCATACTTGAAATTTATCATCCCCTACAAGCTTGTCCTCAAGCTGAGTATGGTGATTCATCTTTTCAAATGAGAACCTAAAATGGAAATACGAAAGATTTAGAGCTTACCAATTTTAGGTTTCTGACATGGTTCCAAAGATGGCTGATCTAGGGTTTGTCAGAGAAACCCTAATTTTCCAAACTTGGAGTTTGGGAATTATGTTTTGACATAAATATGCACCTCCTTGAGGTGAGTTTCTCAGCAATGTTTCTTTCTAAATATTGAGGTGGGAAGACTCTGAAACTTGATACCCTAGTTTCTTTCGGCATCAATGACACGGTATAAAATGAATCTTCTTCAAATATGAAACTACTTCCACCAAAAGATACGCCCTGCTGAGAGAGTTATCCTAAACCTCTTTTCTTGATGATTTGTGGAGAGAACACCTTGAATTAGGAATCCCTAGTTTTCACAGCTGCATAGTTCCTTCTTTCAGAGAGGCTCCGATACCATGTTAGTTTTTCTAGATCATATTACCTTAATTAGTATCTTTTTCTGAAAGAATAAAAAGTACAACAAGATGCATAAGATATAACAGATACACAGGACACAAATGTTTTCACTAGGGAAACCCTAAAGGATAAAACCCCTAAAACTTTCTCAGAATAGTATAGTCACAAATACTGTGATCGATCTCAATAAATAAGAAGTATTCAATGGCTATCTATCTCTCCTCCCTTCTCTCTCTCTCTCACTCTCTCTCTCTCTCTCTCTCTCTCTCTCTCATGCAAACTTAAGTAAGTGTGAGGTGTGTATAAATTATGGAGAGCGCCTCCCTATTTAAACCCTTCAAGTGTGAGTGACATTTTACATGACTAGGATGACCTATTTCACTAACAGGGACGACTTGTCCTAGAGAGACTCCAAATACACATTACATAATGTCACACTGGGGACTATTGCCCCGACTTGAAACAGAGGTTGTACCTCAAGGTATAGACACAATAAACACATCCCATAAAGATTCAAACACATCTACAATGGGGGTAAAACAACATAAAATGATAATAGACATCATAATATCTTCCGAAGTTACAAATACATCAACAACCTACACACAGCTTGGGTTCTTCATTTGTATAGACTCTTACATGTCGCTATCAACCAACTTCATTTAGTTAGCCAACATGATGTCATTCCTATCCATGGTGGATAAGTGTAATGTTCCCACTTTGCATATTTCCATGGTCAAACCTAACCCACTCAAATCCATGGGTACTAGTGGAGAAAAAAATTAATTAATTAATAAAGAGTTACATTATGGGCCAAAGTTAGTTTATGTAATTAAATTATTATGTTAAATTAGAAGTGATGAAAATCACAGTTTGATTAATTAATTATTATTGTTTTTTATGAGTTGTGAATTCATAGGAGGGAGCATAGGAGATACAATGGACCTCAAGACTTGCATTACCAAAGTTGGAAATTGGAATAAATCATCCCAAAGCAAGGTGTAAGTAAAAAAATAAGAAAAGAAGAAAGTAAGAAAAACTGGAAACTATCCAAAAGATAGGAAACACAAAAAAGAAAGGAAGTTTCTTGATTTGTGCAACCCAAGAAGGATTAGAAACATCCAGAAAGGATATGCAAGCTAATATTAGTAAGTGAGGGCACATTCAAGAAGGAAAGTGGGTCATTATTCCAAAAGTGATGTCCAAAAATCAACCAACTCATCTAGAATTCAAATTTCCATGAAGGAAACTCTAGAATCAATAAAATTTTATGAAATTATGGGGGAGTGAACCTTTCAAATATTTTGCTTGTGTTAGTTTTGATGTTGAGAGATCTAGCTTTGATAACCAGGGAGATGTGCCGCTAGTCACAACTGGGAGGTGTGCCCTAGCTGCTTTCCAATATTAGGTGAAGATTAATGGAATTCATACATTAATGGTGTTCTTTGTAGGTTCTAAATTGCATTCCATCCAAGTTCTATACCATTCAACATATATTGAAGGTCTCCATTCAATGAAACTCTGTCTTCATTCTTCTTCCTATCAATTATTAGTTAATATGGATATAATGGAGCTCTTTGTAATGGGAATTTTGATCCCACTCAACATTATACAATGTACAGATGTCCATTATTTCATCGAATACTAGTTTCATTTACTTTTCATCCCATCTATAGAATTTGGGAGGCTCAACATTCTATCCTACACAGTTTCCCAGTCTTAGAGCCAATCTATGGGGTTTATTCCTCTAAGAGGCTAACTCTAAGATTCCAGTGAGATCCATTTCTACCTTCACTTATATTTTATAATTTAATTACATTTATTTGAAAGTTTCAACAATCAAATTATTTTTGGTTAAGATACATTGAAATTTGTATGACCCTATCTATATTTAATGCCAATTTTTACTAGTTTTCCAGTTTTATGCATTAAACAATAAATATAAAAAAAAATTGCCTCATTATTTTTCTGGGGGTAATTTAATAGGATTAATAATATTTATCAATTCTGAAACCAAGTTTTAGAGTCCATATTAAGGTGTTTGGGAACCCCAGAAACCATCCCTAGTGAGACTAGCTTTGCTAGTTTGACCTCCACCTCATTCTAAAGATTATCTAAACCTGAAAATGATGACGTATACACCCATAACATATTTATGTAATTATTATTAATCCTATCATATCCATTGGTTTCATGGAAACTATTTTGTTAAGGTTTTAGTTGGCACAGGTTGGGACTTCTAGAAGCTTGGTCGTACACTTCAACCGATTTGATGTTGAAAAACTAAAAGGGTCCATCACCGGGAATATGCAAGATAAGTGAGGGAAAAAATGGAGTTTAGGTAAGGTCAAAAAATAAAGGGAAGGATAATGAATATTAAGGTTCCTAAGCATATGGTGTTGGGACCTTTTAGGTTTTGAACATCATCCCAACTAAAGTCTACTACCAAGATTCTAGGGGTCCCAACCTATGCCAACTAAAACATTAACAAAATAGTTTCCAAGAAACTAGTGGCTATGATATGATTGATAAGAATTATATAAAAATTTTGTGGGTGTATACATCATCATTGGCATGTTTATATCATCTTTGGAATGAGTTAGAGGTCGAACTAGCAAAACTAGCTTTTGGGAGTGCTCACTAGGGCCGGTTTCTGGGCTTCCCAAACCCCTTAATATGGACTCTAAATATTGTTTTCAGAGCTAATATTTATTATTCATCCTATTAATTGACCCTCAGAAAAATAATGAGGCAATTTGGTGTTGGTATTATATAATCCTCCCTTGTCCATATATAGTCTAATTGATCATCTTGCCTAACTTAGGAGTCATTTGCTACAGTTTCGTGCCACCATGATATTGGTGCCACTGGTTCTATTGGTGCCACCAGTGCCAATCCCTACATTCTAGGATCCACTCTAAGTGCCACCAACAACCTCTATCAGTTGGTTAATGCATAAAACTAGAAAACTAGTAAAAAATGGCATTAAATCTAGACAGGGTCATACAAATTTCAATGTATCTTAACCAAAAAGAGTCATATTGATTTGAAAATTTCAGAGACATGTAATTACATCAGGAAATATAAGTGAGGGTTGAAATGGATTTCACTGGAAGCTTAGAGTTATCCTCTTATGGCATTAAACTAGCATAGATTGGCTATGAGACTAGGAAATTGTGTAGGATAGAATGTTAAGCCTCCCAAATTATGCAGATAAGATGAAAATTAGCTGAACCTGATATTAAATTACATAATGGACACCGGTACATTAGATAAATATTAGTGGGTCTAAATTCCCATTACAAAGAACTCCATTATAGCCAGATTAACAAAGAATTGATAGGAAGAAGAATGAAGGCAGAGTTTCACTGAATGGAGGCCTTCAAGCTCTACTAAATGGTCTGGAACTTGGATGGAGTGGAATTCAGAACCTTCAAACAAATACCATTAATGGATGAATGCCATTAGGGATGATTTTAAGGAACCATACTTATTTAAAAGTGTAGAAATGTTGGCGAATATTACCAATTATTAAAACGTTAAGTATAAAATGATTGGCAATATTTTTCAAAAAATATTTTAATTTCCAAGGATTTTATATCATTTATATAATAATTTGGGAATTTTTAGGGTGAAAAAATTTTACCCCATCAAAATTGAGCGAAACAGGGCTTCAAAAAATGCAAAATGGCTAATCTTTTTTGGGAGAAAAACATGGAAAATTAGCCCAATGGGCTAAAATTCGCCCCTAAAATTATCCCTGAATGCCATTAATATTCACCTAAGACCAGAAATCATTTGGGGCACACCTCCCAACTGTGACTGGGGGCACATATCCCTGATTCTAAAAGATAGAAATATCAACATCAAAACTCACACAAGTAAAATATGTGAATGGTGTGTTTCCCCATGAATTTATAAACTTTGATTGCATCTAGAGTTTCCTTCATGGAAATTCAAATTCTAAATGAGTTGGTTGATTTTTGGACGTCACTTTTAGCAAGAAAATGAAGTTCTGGAAAATGAACCTCTTCTTCTTCCCTCTTTCTTGGGTCAACTTCATGAAACTTAAGTGGTGATGTTGAAGTTGATCTGGGTTCTTTTTGAGATGCTATAAGGTCTTCATATTCATGCTAAAAGGAATGGGTACTTGCATCCATCTCCTCAATAGGAATATTTATATCACCGACATAGAGAGGTTAATATCCATATCCATAAGTAGATGTTATACTATCCATGGCTCGAATGTTTAGATATTATTTTACACACCCTTATCCTTCATTTCCAACATCTTGCAATGAATTTCTCTCCCTTTCATCTATCTCTGCTTCATGGATATTCTCAATGATGATAGTGAGATGTGGATTCTCACTCATGTCAAGTCTCTCCTCTCATGTGGCTGCAACTTCATCATGATACAAGGGAATACAAAAATCTGAATGGTGTTCATCCCTTTGCATCATATTTTTCTCTTCATGTGGTGTATCTATGGCAGCTTGATCTTCCACCAATCATTTTGGTTCACATCCAACTTATGTGTGCTTGTATTTTGCTTCATTATGAAGATAAAATGGTGATTTCATAAGTGATCTATGTCCTTATTTTGTATATAATCCAAAATATGTCTTACCATTGTTGACAACATTACCCTCCTTGTTTTCTTCTAACTGACACTCTTCTTCATGGAACTTTCATTTTCCACTGCAGTCACTTTGTAATTAATTCGTCTCCCTATATTTATCCTTAATTTTTAATCCCTCATATGCAAGTGAAATATTTTCATCCTCTAATGGTCATGTGCTTGCAAGTATACATGGCTGCTGCAAAAAACAAAACTCTTATCATACTAGTTCTTGATATTTTCCTCTTCTGTGCTTTGAGAGAAGGAGTAACTTGGTTCCTCCTTGCATTGGCTAGTACAACAGAGATCCACTTATGCATCTACTTTGGTTCCATTTGGTTCTAACAACCCCACTTCTTTGCACACACTATCAATCATGTGTAAAATCCTTACTTCATTTGCTTGGAAGTAGGGGTCCTTCAACAGATCCATCTCAAGGTAGCAATAATCTTGGAAAGAAAAGACCTCCCTTATCTTTTCTTTTAAAGCATAGTATTCCATGAAATATTGGAAGGATTCCTTAGAGTTCTTTCCACTCAAAATTTGGACAGAAGCACTTGTATATTTATGACATATGACTTCATCATAAGCTGGAATACATAAGCCATTAACATCATCCCTAATGAATCTACTTGAGGAACTGCATGAGGGTTCTTCATAACCTTCTTTTTCGATCACAAAAGGTACCAACCTCATGTGGAAAATGTATTCAACTTAGATTTCTTTCCATAGGGGTCGAGGAAAGAGATATGATACCACTATAATGAATTTAAATAAGAATTAAGGCTCACTAACTCTCTTACATAAATTTTCAAACAAACTAGCTAACAAGTGGGAAATTTTCAAGCTGAGTGAGGGAATAAAATGGATTTTAGGTAAGGTCAACAAAGCAAGGGAAGGATACTAAATTTTAAGGTTCCTAGGAAGAACTTGTTTCCATGACGTCAAACCTATTAACAAGTCAAAATACCTCATTGAAGAAAACATGTATTGAGCCAACAAGAATTCAACAGCACAATATAGTCTTTGTATGAGATGAGTTATGAGATTCCTTGCAATCACTAACAAGTCATGGAAACGCTAACAATATATCACATGAAATATGTAAGCTTAACAAGTCACCATATAAAATCTTGAACATAATAAAGGCTACACCAAATTGTAACTCTAAGATTTTATTTATAAAGCTCAAAACTTCAGAAAAAAAATGTTTCCAAGACAAGTCTCAGTGTAAGTGCTTATATTGTTTCCATGACTTATTAGTGATTGTAAGGAGTCTCATAACTCATATCATGCAAAGACTATGTTTTACTACTGAATTCTTGTTGGCTCAATACACGTTTTCTTCAACGGGGTATTTTTATTTATTCATGCTTTGAATTCCCTAACCATATTTATTTGTTAAACTCTTTGATATTCTTCTTATATATCACTTTGAAGCTCAAATACAAGATTCCCTAATTGTGGTTCCTATAAGATGAAGATTCACTCTTTCTTATGCTTTAAGCTTATGAGTCCCTTCTCCAAATCTGATCTTTAACAAATAGTCAAATGACCTTCAAAGGAGAATCAATCAATTAAGTGAAGTTAACTGGTCCAAAGAGAAAGCGAGTGAAAAACTACAACAATACAAAGGCAAAATGAAGGCTCTTTTTTTATATAAAGGATAATGAAAGATAATTTACACCAGGGAATTTAGTATTGAGGTGGCATTCTAGAAGACAAGATAATAATAAAAATGGAAAATTTGATCATTTCTAGCTAGGCCCGCTCCACATCGTAGTGGTTAAAGGGAATAATTCTTTCCTCCTTCAGAATTTGGATGGGGAGATTTTTGAATCACTTATAAGTGAAAGTTGTTTGAAACATTTCATGTAGTATTAAAAACCCTAGTGGTTTTTTCACCATTGTAATTAATCATTTTCAAGTTCAGTTTTTTTATTTTGGTTGAATTTTTCAAGTTGAGGTTTTGAAATTTTGTATATGCAAATGAAAAAATAGGTTTATGCAATCAAAGGTTTCAAAGAGAAAAATGAATCCATGTACCAATGAATAAGACACTAATATCTGGTTCTTGGTTTCTCATAGGGAAGCAACATCCCTAGTTTGAGCCAAATGTTGTAACAAAGAATGTTCATGAAAAATCCAAAAACTTTGGTCATGTCAGAGTTCAATTTTTCACTCCAGTGTGATAATAAAGATTGTTCCTTGTGAACAACCTAGATACACCATGCAACTCTCCTAATTTGATCATGGCCTTTCATACAAAATGCGATGATTAGGCACTAACAAAAAGGGGTCCCTTACAAATGAATGGGATTCATCTGTACAACTTCCAACTTTAATTCACAACCATTCGTCCATGGAACCAAGATCATGAGGTAACAAGAAAGGTTTCCTCATGAATGGTGAGATATTAACCAAACAACTTATGGA
>LPNX010079366.1:96650-178691 GCA_001517045.1 Pseudotsuga menziesii | reverse complement strand
CCTACTCCATAAAACCCCTAACTCATAATATTTTAATATATCTTATATTTTTGTAGTACATCTCTTAGGAGGCCCATTTTTTACCTCAAATTCTCTCTAATGATTTAATATTATCTATGTGTGTAAAAGGGCATGTGAGGGTGGTGCCATAGAGAGGTCCCCCATAAATGGTATAGATGATACCATCCATGTTCTAGAATTCAATTTAACCATTCATACAAAAATGCATGCATGTGAGACAATTAGTGGTGGAACCGCATGAATGGTGTAGATTCATATGTGCAGCTTCCAACTCTTGATCCCAACCATTCACACACAAAGGCATGATCATGGGGTAATAGGAGGGGTTCCCTAGTGAATGACACATATTATATTTGTAAAGTGTATACCAGCTAATCATAGCCATTTGTATAAACGATTGTTTGATCATGCTTGGCATAAGTACTTTCCCTGCAAACAAATGAGATTAAATCTATAAATATGGGTGACTTAATCTCATTCATAAACACATAGGAAAAGTTTGTCTCTTATCACACATGTGAGTGATATCAATATTCCTAGGGTATCCACCATGTCACCTCAAATGGAACCTCAACGACATCTCACCTCCCAACAATGTTATGTGTGGGGGTAAACCTAGTCAACCTTTTGGTAACCAATCAAAAGCTGCCATGTGTCACTCTAGCTTAGATAAAATGATTATGACACCATGTGTTGTAAGATTATTTAGTTTGTTTCCTAACCTAGTCTATAGTCTTGTCAAGTTAACTATACTCCCATGAACCTACCAAGTTGAATGCCAAACAACAAGCCAAAATTCAAGCCACACATCAAGCAATCCCACAATGTGAACCCACAGAGGAGGATATTGTGCACAACATTTCAATTTGGCATTGAAACATCCTTTCATATGAATCTCAAAATATTTATTTCCATAATGTATATGGGATATATCCCCATGCCAAGACTATAGAAATAGAGAAAAAAATGAAGGTTGGTATTGTTCCAATTGGTTAATTTTCCAAGTGGTGGAGGAAATTTTTTTATCACTTCTTAAAATTAAAGGAGAAGGTAAATTACTTCCCATGGCCATGATAACTATATCATAAATACATGAGAGATATCAAGGAGGAACGAGGTTCTCGCAACGGGAAGAACAAATTAAATGTAACCGATTTCCTTTCCTAAAGTACAAATAATGTAACGTCCCCGACCCTCTGACCAGCGAAGAGGACGCTACGGTGTCATTAAACATCTGGGAAACTAGCCCCATCAACATGAATATACATAAAACCAAAATGCTTGAACATAAAACGTGCTAAGATTCATAATCATTTACATACACAGCGGAAGCAAACATACATTCATTCAAGCATTCAACATGTTCATCATCATTCATTAAACAATAAATATAAATGCGGACATGAAATGGTCAAGAATACTTATCTTATAAAGGATTTGTCCCGTAACCAGCTACGTCGATACAATGTTCCACCCAACCATAGGCCAGCGTACTCCTTAATCTCTCAGCAACGCTTCCACCCCTAATCTAGGCATGATTCCCCAAGGAATAAGGAACAAGCAGGCTTACACATAGCCAAGGATACACAAAACACAGCCAAGCCAACATAGTTGGGTTTATCAGGCCATCAACAAACCAGCCAAGCCAACGCAATAGGGTTTATCAGGCCATCAAGGAGCTAGGAAAGGATAAATGCTAAGGTGGTGAGCTCATTGAAGAGCTAAGGATACCTACACTAGAACTAACCTGACTTCTAGGACACCCACACACACCCAACACAAGGAAATTAGTCCCTTCTATGCTACACAGTCCCTCAGGACCTGACCTCCCTTCCAGTGATATTCAGCGGTTGTGGAGAATAAAGCCAACCCTCTAGCTCTGTCTGTGTGGCTCCCAAACACACCAGGTTTTTCAAGCAAACCAAGCCCTCATCCCCAATCCAACACAGTCCGAATACCAACCATTGCATACACGTAGCCAAACAAGCTATTCACAACTTGGACAGGGGAAAGCAAATCCTGAGTCGTTCTTGGCCCTATCGTGGCCAAAACAAATCCATAACAACCTACAGTAGCCCAAAACGTAACAGCAAACACAACCAACAAGACATGGGGGAAACAACAATTAGTTCTCAACAATGAAGCCACGGGAAACTTACACAGATCGAGAATGGGAACTTAAACAAATTCTCAGCCCGTGCCTAAGAAAGAACCTACACACATGCCACAATCGGTAGGGAAATTACATGCCCCCGACCGAGAACGTCCATGGCCAAATCGACACCCCCAGCTCTCTATGTGAGGAATAATCGTGAGTGGGAGAGTGCCCATGCAGTCGTGGGGAGAATGGAATAATGGGTGTCGTGGTTTTTCCTGCCAGCGTGAGGGTCAACCTACTGGTAGAGTGTGCGTGTGGGAAAGGACTAATAGTCCTGCCACACTCCACTCCCCAGCAATAACTGCCCCAAATAATAGTAGAACTTTTAATGAGGTAGTTGGATGAGACAAGGGAAGGTGAGCAAATCAAAAAGGTGGTGACACATGGATTTTCCCCTATGGGCTCAAGTTTTAACAATTAACCCTCCCTATCCTTAGGAATATCATGCCCTTTTCAATATGGTTGCAATGACATAGTTGGTTGGGGTTTATTTAATTAAAAAACATATTTACATGATGCAACTAATATGTGTCATATACCATGATATATCATCGGCAACGATTCCATTCGCCGAAACATAACACAACCAAATCGATGGTGGGTATTTTGCCTTTATCTCCACACCATGATTCGTTACAATATAAAAATAATGTACATTTAATACAATGGGGTAAAAACCGAGGTGTTACATTCCCCTCCCCCTTCAATAGCGCTATCCTCAGTGCTTTACAAAATTGAACAAAATGCTACACTAGTATCACCTCAGTGTTCTGCAGAATTGAACAAAAATAGATGTGCCAATCGCATGGCATCCTCCAACTCCCACGTAGCCTCTTCAGGTCTGTAGTCCTCCCATTGCACCTTTACTTGACCTATGGCCCGGTTTCAGAGCATTGTGACCTTCCTGTAGAGGATGTGCATTGGCTCGATTAGGAACTCTCCCTCGGGTTCCACCTGAATCACATCCTTATTTATCACATGGTTAGGATCATGCACATATCTCTTAAGCAAAGATACATGAAAAAAATTATGAGCTCTAGTGCTAGCAGGCAATGCAAGTCTATATGCAACTGGCCCTATTCTTTCAAGCACCTTAAACGACCCACAATATCTTGGTGACAGCTTGGCACAACTTCCAAGATTCAAGTAACTCTTCCTTGCCCTCACTCTGATGTAAACATGATCCCCAACACTGAACTCCTTGTTCACCCTATGCTTATCTGCATAGCTTTTCTGTCTATCATGTGCTGCTTTCAAATTCTGCCTAGTCTTTACAACCTCTTACTCCATTTCCTTGAGCAATTCCGGACCAAGCACAACCCTGTTCACTAGATTATCCCAAGTCATAGGTGTCCTACACCTTCTTCCATACGAAGCTTCATACGGACTCATCCCCAATGATTCCTGCTGTCCATTGTTATAAGAAAACTCTACCAAGTGTAAGTAATCTTCCCACTTGGTTGGTTTGTCCATCACGTACATGCAAAGCATATCTTCAAGCACCTGATTAACTCTCTTTGTCTACCTATCTATCTGAGGATGGTATGCAGTGCTGAAGTTTAAATTTGTACCCAAATCTACAAACAACCCCTTCCAAAAATTGGAAGTGAACTTGACATCTCTGTCAGAGACTATTGCCTTCGGCAATCCATGCAATTTGAAAATCTCCTTCATGAATATATTTGCAATGTCATCAGTCTTATGCATAGACTTCACTGGTATAAAATGTGCTGCCTTTGTCAACTTGTCTACCAAAACCATGATGGAATCATGTTGTCTCCATGTCATTGGCAATCCTGTAATAAAATCCATGGAAATAACTTCCCATTTCCATTCTAGATCTGGAAAAAGATGCAACAAACCTACTGGGTTTTGATGCTCAACCTTTACCTGCTGACACTTCATGCACCTCGAAATGCATTCAGCCATGTCCTTTTTCATTCCTGGCCAAAAGTACTATTTCCTGGCGGTAGCAATTGTCTTCTGGTATCCTAGGTGACCAGAATACGGAGTTTGATGGATTTCATCCATGACAAATCTCCTCAACTCTGCTACATTTGGAATATAAATTCTTCCTTTATAAGTAAGAATTCCATCTTCTTCCAATTTATATCCCTCATACCTCTTCTCAAGACTTTGTTGCTGCAATTTGTCTTTTACCAGCTCATATAATTCATCTCCGATAGTACAATTAACAATCTGTTGCCTCAAATATGATTGGAAAATACTAAGGGATGTCATATGCATTTCCTGCACCTTCCTGCTGAGTGCATCAGCTACCTTATTCTCTTTTCCCTTTATGTGCTTTATTTCAAAATCAAACTCACATAAAAACTCCATCCATCTCGCTTTCCTAACATTCAGAGTAGGCTAATCGAATAGATACTTCAGACTACAATGGTCTGTCCTGAGCTCAAATATTCTACCCATCAAGTAACGCCTCCACATCTTGAGGGCATGTACTATGGCTGCAAGCTCTAGATCATGAGTGGCATAGTTCTTCTCATGATCCTTCAGCTTTCTTGACTCATAACATATCACATGGTTGTCTTGCATAAGGACTCCTCCAAGCCCTTGTCTGCATGCATCGGTACATACCACAAAATCTTTCTCTGGATCTGCAACTTTCAATACTGGTGCACTGGTGAGAATATTCTTCAGCCGCTAGAATATTTCTTCACACCTCAATGTCCATTTAAACTTTATCCCCTTATTTTGCAAAGAAGTGATGGCATGTGCAACCCTGGAGAATCCTTCAATGAATCTCCTGTAGTACCTTGCAAGTCCCATAAAACATCTTACATCTGTCACAGTTCTTGGAGTAGGCCAATTCATAATGGCTTCAATCTTTTCAGGGTCCACAGATATACCCTGCTCAGAGATAATGTGACCCAAATACTGAATTCTATCTCTATAGAAGTCACACTTGGTCAGCTTTGCATACAGCTAATGCTCCCTGAGCAATTGCAATGTCAACCTCAAATGCTCTTCATGTTCTTCCTCATTCTTAGAATAAACAAGAATGTCATCAAGGAAAACAAGAACAAACTTGTCCAAATACCTACTGAAGACACTGTTCATAAGGAACATAAATGTAGTTGGTGCATTTGTGAGACCAAATGGTACCACTACGAACTCATAATTTCCATACCTTGTTATGAAGGCTGTCCTATGAATGTCTTCATCCTCGATTCTCACCTGATGGTAACCAGACCTCAAGTCAATCTTGGAAAATACCTTTGCTTCTCTCATTTGATCAAAGAGATCATCAATCCTAGGCAAAGGATATTTGTTCTTCACAGTCACCTTGTTGAACTGTCTGTAATCAATACACAACCTGAGTGTACCATCTTTCTTCTTTACAAACAAAACTGGTGCTCCCCAAGGAGACACACTTGGCCTAATATACTTTTTTCCCAACAACTCTTGCAGTTGCATTTTCAACTGTAGCATCTCTGGTGTACTCATCCTGTAGGGTGTCTTGGACACTAGCGCTACTCTTGGCACAAGTTCAATTGTGAAATCAATGTCCCTCTTTGGAGGAAGCCCTGGAATCTCATCAGGAAACACATCCCTCAATCCTTGTAACACCTGATAGTCCTCCAACCTAGGAGTTTCATCTTCTGTTGGCTCCAAAATATGAGCAGCATACAACTGGAAACCTTTCCTACAGAACTTCTTCAACTGCATTGCTGAAACCTGCCTTACTGAAACACCTTTGGAATACCCTTCACAACTACTGGGTTCCCTTCTTCATCCATGCATTCAAAAGTCTTATTGTAACAATCAAGATTTACTCTGTGAGCTTCTAACCAATCCATTCCAATGAGAACATCATAGGAACCAAGCGGTAGAACATTCATATCTACACAAGTGACCAATCCATTCATGACCAATAGACATTTCTCCACCACTTCACTAACCTTTATCTTAGTTCCAGTGGCTAGCTGAACTAACCAAGATTTCCTATGCTTTACCTTCTTAAAAGAACAAATCTCCACTACTCTAGGAGTAATGTAACTGTGAGTAGAACCGGGGTCAATCAAAATAGAAACAGATTGCTCAACAATCTTACCTGTAACTTCAACCACAGTTGACTAGTGATCTGCCTGGCGGTCCTCCAGTGTTGCATAAATCCTAGGAACTACCCTTACTACTTGACCCACTGTTTCTGCTTCTTGAATGTTGTAAGTTGGCCTTGCACTCTCATTCTCGAGCGGACAATATCTGCGCAAGTGAAGTCCTTCACATTTCCAACATTTGAGTGGCCTTCTATCATGTTGTGGATACTTAGGTTTTTCTCGTGGCACTCCAACTGGCTTACTTGCAACTTGGAATGGCTGCTTCTGCTGATTCCTGAAGCTAGAAGGTTTGAAACCTCTCTTTCTTTGGTCAAAATTCTCATTCTTCTTGTCCTTCCATGCCTTATGGTAATTAATTTTACCTTTTCTTTGCTCATAGAAATACTTAGCCTTCCTTATTGCTTCTTCAAGAGTTCTAGGTTCATAAAACTCAATTCTGTCTTTGTAAGACTGAGGCAATCCACTCAGAATCCACTGGACCTTCACCTTTTCATCTCTGATGTATCGAACATACCTCAACAATTCCAATAACTTATTTGCATACTCTTCCATGGTCTGCTGACCCAATCTTAGCTCATGGAACTCCTTAATCTTGTCATCATAATACCTGTCAGAGAGGTATTTCTGCTTGAAATACTTCTTGAATTGTTTCCACTTCAGTGTCCTTTCACTGATCCTCTTTACTTTCTTGAAGTGTTCCCACCAAATGGATGCCCTTCCATTCATATTGAATATGGCAACTTTTGCCTTCATGTTTCCTGAATAATCCTGCACTTGAAAGTAATTCTTTATCCCAAGAAGCCAAGCTTCAGCTTCTTGTCCAATCTTTACCTCACCATCAAATGTAGGAGGTTTAGCCTTCTTAAATTAATCCCGAGAGCGATCCCTATGGTCTCTCCTTCTTTTTATTTTACGAGAAGATGAGCTTGTATCCCCACTGGATTCTTCGGAGTCAGATGGTCCACTAGAAGTCCTTCTCCTTCTCCCAGTACTGCTCTTACTGCCTTCTAGTTTTGTTGTACCTCGCCTAGTGTCTATCTTTCTTTGCAAGTCTGTCAAACTATGCAACATAGCAACATTCAAATGATGCTACTCTTCCTGGGATTTAATCAAGCTTCTCATGGTGGATGCAACATTTGATGGTGTCTCTTGGAATCTCCTTCCATTAGACTCTATGTCATCATTTCCGCTATGGACATTTTCTCCCATGGCATCTCTCACACACTCGTAAGAATCCCAAGCATCATATCCATATTGGGTCCTCATAACTGAATCACCACTTACTTACCCAACTACACCACCTGGAATACTTCCCTTGAAGGTGTATATGATTCTGCAAATGTGTTAGTAACACAACTGTTAGATGCATAATATTGATATGAATCAGAACTACTTACCTTCTTCTCTTGGAAAAATCATAAAATACAATTTTTCCCAAACACAAAATATTCTTCTTTTTCAGCCCTGTAATCCAATGACAATCTGCTGAAAAAGGTCACTGAAAACCAGCTGAAACTCGTTGAGAATATCCCACTCGAAAACCAAAAAATTTCCTCATCAAATCAGAGCTCATCCCATCTAAAATTCCAACATTTTGGCAACCCAATCAACAATTTTATCTAAAGCTCATCGACGGTCCCTGCAACTAAAATTTTCTGATGTGTCATATCTCTTGTTGTCCAATATGCTGGACTACCATTGGTGATTCCAAGGACTGTTATGTGTCGGTGATCGGAACCTTAATCACTACAACATCAGCGAGGAAACTAACTCCATAATGTTGTATTGGCAATTGGAAGCACTCTTCATTGGGTGGATAGTTCCTTAGGCGACCACAACAGTGGGCAATAAACCGACTATGGGTTTCGCGGACCATAAAACTCATTGACGATCTCATCAACTATTTTCCTCTGATGTATTGATGATCAAATCCACTAATCCTCTCTGCCGTATCGGTGATTCAAACAACAAACTCTTTTCACTGCATCGGCAACCGGAGCACTATCGGTAGTTGAAGACTCTAATCATCGGGGTGATAGTCCAACTAATAGCCGCAACGGTGGACTCACAAACAACTAAACTTCTTCGACATCCATCGACGCTCAAGACAACTAAATTCTCATGACACATCGACGAACCCATCAACTAATCTTCGCCGACGCCCATCAGCAATCCCATCAACTAAATTTTTCCGACGTGTCGGTAGTCCAAACAACTAATGTTTTCCGACATATTGGCTATTCGAACAACTAAATTTCATCGATGTTTCAGTGGTCTTCTAGTGATCTTCATCGACATTGCGGCTCCTCGATCAACTAAAATTTTTCGACGATTCCATCACTTAGAAAAATTTCGGTGAAAATTTCTTCCTTCTCCTTTCGGCCGACGCTGCATCGGCTGCCTAGTCCACTAATTTTCACCAACGGCAGTGACGATTCGGCAACTCCATATTCTATTTTTTGCCGATCCAATCAACTAACCTTCGCCAATCAATCAACTAATCTTCGTCAATGTATCGGCGGTCCAATCTTCTATTTTTCTTCGACGACAGTATCGGAAGTCTTTCCTTCTAACTGCATCGGCGTTTCAATGATCTTTAGATATACGGAGCTGACATATCGGTGATTCCATCATTTATCTTCCGTCGACCGTCGACAACTTTCGAACTTCGACAAATTCCGAAATTTCTCTCCTGCCAGTTCTCGTCAGGCGGACTTCTGTCTAGGCTATATGATGCATCGGAGAAGCTTTAGACTAAGTTCTCTGATGAGTCGACGATCTTTGCACTTAGAAACATTTCTTGAAATTATTTCTGCCTATCCCTCGTCGGGTGACCTTTCGACTAGGTTCTCCACTGTATCGGAGGAGCTTCCCACTGAGTCCTCCGATGATCCGATGAGCTCAACACATAGAAAATTTTTGTGAATTTTCCTGTCATTCACCGATTTTCTTCCTATTTCTTCTGGAGAGGCAACCTGCCTCTGCTAACTAGTTTCTCATGGCCCTCTAAGGCCCAATGCTGCAAGGATGGCTCTGATACCACTTTGTAACATCCTCGACCCTTTGACCAGCGAAGAGGACACTATGGTGTCATTAAACATCTGGGAAACTAGCCCCATGAACATGAAGATACATAAAACCAAAATGCTTGAACATAAAACAAGCTAAGATGCATAATCATTTACATACACAGTGGAAGCAAACATACATTCATTCAAGAATTCAACATGTTCATCATCATTCATTAAACAATAAATATAAATGCAGAGATGAAATGGTTAAGAATACTTATCTTATAAAGGATTCGTCCCGCAACCAGCTACGTCACTGCAACGTTCCACCCAACCATAGGCCAGTGTGCTCCTTAATCTCTTAGCAACACTACCACCCCCGAGCTGGGCATGATTCCCCAAGGAATAAGGAACAAGCAGGCTTACACATAGCCAAGGATACATAAAACACAGCTAATCCAACATAGTTGGGTTTATCAGGCCATCAACAAACCAGCCAAGACAACACATTTGGGTTTATCAAGCCATCAACAAACCATCCAAGCCAACACAGTTGGGTTTATCAGGCCATCAAGGAGCTGGGAAAGGCTAAATGCTAAGCTGGTAAGCTCATTGAATAGATAAGGATACCTACACCAGAACTAGCCTGACTTCTAGGACACCCACACACACCCAACATAAGGAAATCATTCCCTTCTCTGCTACACAATCCCTCAAGCCCTGACCTCCCTTCCAGTGCTATTCAGGGGTTGTGGAGAAGAAATCCAGCCCTCTAGCTCTGTCTGTGTGGCTCCCAAACACACCAGGTTTGTCAAGCAGACCAAGCCCTCATCCCCACTCCAACACAGTCCGAAGACCAACCACTGCATACATGCAGCCAAACAAACTACTCACAGCTTGGATAGGGGAAAGCAACT
Source organism: Pseudotsuga menziesii (assembly GCA_001517045.1). NCBI lineage: Eukaryota > Viridiplantae > Streptophyta > Pinopsida > Pinales > Pinaceae > Pseudotsuga > Pseudotsuga menziesii. Next base: position 168,502 of record LPNX010079366.1, on the reverse strand, counting down.
CCTGAGTCATTCTTGGCCTTGTCGTGGCCAAAACAACTCCATAACAACCTACAGTAGCCCAAAACGTAATAGCAAACACAACCAACAAGAAGTGGGGAAACAACAGTCCATTCTCAATAATGAAGCCACGAGAAACTTACACAGTCTGAGAATGGGAAAGTAAACAAGCTCTCAGCCTGTGCCTGAGAAAGAACCTACACATAGGCCACAATCTGTAGGGAAATTACACACCCCCAGCCCAGAACGTCCATGGCCAAATCGGCACCCCTAGCTCTTTGCGTGAGGAACAATCACGAGTGGGAGAGTGCCCATGTAGTCATAGGGAGAATGGAATAATGGGTGTCGTGGTTTTTCCTGCGAGCGTGAGGGTCAACCTGTTGGTGGAGTGTGCATGTGGGCAAGGACTGACAGTCCTACCACACTCCACTGCCCAGCAATAACTGCCCCAACTAACAGTAGAACTTTTAATGAGGTAGCTGGATGAGACAAGGGAAGGTGAGAAAATCAAAAGGGTGGTGACACATGTATTTTCCCCTATGGGCTCAAGGTTTAACAATCCCCCCTCCCTATCCTTAGGAATATCATGCCATTTACAATATGGTTGCAGTGACATAGCTAGTTGGGGTTTATTTAATTAAAAAACATATTTAGATCATGCCAACTAATATGTGTTGTATACCACGATATATCATCGGCAACAATTCCGTTCGCCGAAACATAACACAACCAAATCGATGGTGGGGGTTTTGCCTTTAGCTCCACACCATGATTCATTACAATATATGCATCATGTACATTTAATGCAACGGGGTCAAAACTGGGGTGTTACAAAGAACATGCAAAAACAACTTGAAGGATCAATGAGGCATATTAAAGGAAGCAATCAGAGGCAATATTTTATAATTTTAGAAGAAATTCCGAAGAAATTAGGTAAATCCATAAGTTATGGAGGACAAAGATAGCAAATCACCTTAGAGTCCGGTTATCATGAAGAGCCAATAATCCCCTAATTGTATAGGGTATCGATTACATCATTCATTTCTCTCTCAACAAGCTATAGCAGGAATATATTTCTCATTTACAAAGTTCGACACTTTTGAGATTGAATGTTTTTTCCTCAAGAGTGAAGATCAAGGAAGAGTTTCTCATAAAACTTTGTAGCAAGCACAAGTTGTATATTGGATTTTTTTTGGATTCACCTTCTCAGTTGTATTAGCTTATGACCCTCTGTGTTAAGTGTGCTTCTATTAATTCCATATGTTCTCACATCCATTTTTTTCTAAAGTTTTGAGCTTTATAAATAAAATCTTGGAGTTACAATTTGGTGTAACCTTTATTATGTTCAAGATTTTATATGGTGACTTGTTAAGATTACATATTTCATGTGATATATGGTTGTTGTTTCCATGACTTGTTAGTGATTACAAGGAATCTCATAACTCATCTCATACAAAAAGTATGTTTTGCTATTGATTTCTTGTTGGCTCAATACACATTTTCTTCAACAAAGTATTTTGATTTATTCATGTATTGAATATCCTAACCATATTTATTTGTTAACCTATTTCATATTCTTCTTATCGATTACTTTGTAGCTCAAATCGAGGATTCCCTAATTATGGTGCCTAGAAAATGAAGATCCACTATTTCTTATGCTTTAAGCTTGAGTCCCTATTTCATAATAATTTGGAAGAACTTTAACTCCTACCATTTGAGCAAAAGCCCTTATTGTGAGAGAAATATTAGCTTGAGTTGTTAAAACGTTCCAAACATGCGGGAGATTGATTTTAGAATTATGAATATCTTGGTATAGTACCCTAGTCCAAAACATTTAGAAAAAACAACAATATGTGTGTTGAGTCGATGCCAAGTGGATTAAGACTAGTGCAATATAGCATGTTAAAGATTAAGTCTTAGTCATGCAGAGGGTCACTATGAAGAAAAAAAGTGGGTAATGTAACATGGCAATCTTGATAAAAACACACACATTGATGTTATACTACATTAAATGTGCAAAGAAGTTTAACTACCAAAGGTAGTTTACTAATTTTAAAATAAAATTATAAATAAATATAATAATTTTATATTAATCTTATTTTTACTATTATTTTTTAACATGTTATTTACAATTGTCCTTCTTCAATGAAGAGAAGTAAAGTTTCTATTATATAAAAAAATCCCCAAAAAACCTCCTGAGAGCTAACCAAATGGTTACATATTCAAAATCAATTTTAACCCCTTTTAATTAAAATTCAATATCTTATAAATACAAAATCCAATCTTCCATGTGAGTTGACTAACTTGAGATGAACTTTACATGGTTACCACCTTGAGCTCTTTTCATATCATTCTCTTGGGACGTTACACAAAGTATGGGTTGTACCTAAATGTTTGTGCAATCAACGTCTTCCCTAACAATAATAATAATATAGTTGGTGGGATTTTGTGTATTGAAGTCCCCTCAATTGCAATTTAATAATTTCTTACCCTCCGAAAAAGATAAAAAGAAAAAAGTCCGACGTCATTTTATCTAGAATGTATCCTTTACGCGCAACAATATTATTGTACTCAATAATATATTGGTTTATATAATATTAATATTTTTTAGCAAGAGATTTTCACATCCTTAAAAATTGACTCAATAGCATCTTTGACTATATACCACATTCTCTTTAATACGCTTGGTTCTTTAATAGACAATGAACAATTTATATTCACGACTCACGAGATTTATACTTGTCATGATTTGAATTTGAATTATTTACACATCGATGCTTTGTCTCACCAACTAAATTATAGTTCTACAGATTTGGTTTATGATTTTCTTTTTGTCTATTCAAAACCATGATAACATTTCTCCGATTTGACTAATCTTAAATAATCTAGTATAAATTAATTATGAAGAATTTTTCGTCCGTTTCTAAGACAATTTAATCATTTAAAAGTGTTTATGTACTTAAAACTTTTCAATGTATCTAACGAGATTCATGATACAAATTAAATTAAATAAATAAGATGCATTTTAACAAAAAGTTTGACGATGGAGGATGGAGTTTATTATAGTTTGATAAGTTTATGAGTTTATTCAAATAAGATTTTAAGCTTCATTTTTAATATGTTTTTATAAATTTATTTAAATTTATTTGAAAATCTTTAAAGTCACGTGTTTTAGATATGGATCTCATTGTAACCAAAATAAAATTGAAAGTTTGAGTGTTGTTCAATTTTAAAACAAATTGAGATTATGATATAGAAATGGGTTTTACAAGGGTTTTTTAAATTATTGAGTTCACCAAGAGTTTGTTGGAGCAAGTGTGAGGATGAGACCTTATAGGGTTTAGAAACTAAGGGTTTTAGAAGGAGTTATGGTGGTGGGTGCATAGATCTTCTTTTTCTCGCAAGTAATAGATGCCTTTCATATGTTGGTGGAGAGTCAAAAGAAATAAAAACCATCGACAACACAACTGAAATTCTTGAAAAAATATGGACACAATCTCGAAGGTCTCTCTTCCTATGGACGGGCCTCGCAAGATCACCTTATCCTTATCTGAGAAAGGTTTGGTAGGCCAATTTATAGGTCTTTGGTCAACCCCTAAGGCAATGGATTCATGGGTCCAAAAGAACTCAAAACTCCTCATTAGAGGGGAGGCGAGCACCTTCTTTGTGGGAAAAGGGTTCTTTGTGTTTCATTTTGTAGAAAAGGAAGACGGAGATATGATCTTTAGAAATGGTTCATATTTTATGGGTATGAGAGGGATTTACATGAATAAATGGACTCCAGATTTTGATATGACCCAATATATTCCTTTAGCCGTGTCGTTTTGGGTGTGGCTGTCTCGTCTTTGAATCCGTTGCTGGAACAACGAGTCAATGAAGGATGTAGGGAATACCCTAGGAAAATATATAGATAGAGAAAAAACTAAGGATCAATATTATTACATAAGGATTTGGATGTAGGTAGATCAAGAGGTGGGTCTTTCAAAGGTGATAAAAATCGAGGTAGACAACTAAGAGTATATCCAACAATTGGACTATCAACAACTTCTATTCAAATGTCATATATGCCATGAATATGGCCATATTGCAAAAAACTGCATCAAAAAGCATCCATATTAAGAAGAATTGGACCCCTAAGCAAAATGGGACCTAATTCATAGGGAAAAAGGCTAAAGCATGGGAAAAGAAATAATTGACAATATGGAAAATTCAATTTAAGAAATTCGGGATTTCATTATAATCAAGCCATCTTATAGGGGTGGGGGAGGGGGGTCCTTCTCATAACCGATTTGCAGCCCTTTCCTCCCTAAATGAAGAGACTCAACAACTAAATCCCCCAGCACGGAAGGATGTCAGGGGAGGAAGAAATTCAAGAACAACCTTTTGTTGATAAGTCAAGTTAGCCGATAGGAAACATAGTAGAAGACTCTCAGTTAGAGGGGGAAGAAAATAAGGAAGAAGCATCAGATCTAGACCCAAGCAACAAAAGAGGAATATAATTGAAAAAGGAGAAAGGGGAGGAGGAAGTAGAAAGGGAAAAAACATTAGGGCACAACCAAATATAGAGAAAATAATAAATAAAATAGGCAAAGGGAATAGGAACATAAGAAAATCGAAACCTTGGAGTCAAAAGGGGGTCCCCTAACTACAAGAAGTAAGTAATTAAGGTCATCTCCTTGAATAATCAAGGGATGGGAATCAAAAATAAGGAAGAAGCAATTAGAGATATCATTTGGATAGGATATCCAAACATCCTACTGATTGAGGAGACCAAAATGGAGGAACCATATTTCCTCATAATTAAGTAAAAGAAATCTAGAAAAAAGGTGAGAGTTTAACAATCATTTCATGTGGATCATCAGGTGGGAACTCTTTAAATTTCTCTCTAATCCACTCACAAAAATCGTAGCATTAGATCTTAACCACCCTTCAAAATGTCTAAAGTAACCTCTAGTTATCTGTCACCTCCCCACCGTTCTACCGGCGAGAGGACGCGACTAACAACTAACTGTCCGAGAAAACTAAGCCCCATAAACATAAAATAAAATGCAATGAAATAGAATCATACACAGATGCATACATGATTATCAAACAATGGAAGCAATTTCATCCATTCACAGCTTTAACATGCTCATATGGATTTATAAATAAACACAGTTGTAAGGATTTAAACACAAGAATAATTATCTTAGAATAAGCTTGTCCCACAACCAACTACATCGTTGCAATGTTCCACCCAACCATAGGCCAGTGTGCCCATCAATCACTCAGCAACACTGCCACCCCCGAGCTAGGCATGATTCCACAAGGAATAAGGGGAAACTAGCAGGCTCACACGTAGCCAAGGATACACAACTCAGCCAAGCCAACACAGTTGAGTTTATCAAGCTAACAAGGAGTTGGAAAGGTTGGATGCTAAGATAGTGAGCTCAATCCAATAGCTATGGACACCTGCACCAGAACTAGCCTGACTTCTAAAACATCCGCACACACCCAACACAAGGAATCATCCCATTCTCTGCTACACAATCCCTCGAGATATACCTTCCCTTCCAGTTCTATTCAGGGGGTGTAAAGAAGAAATCCATCCCTCTAGCTCTATCTATGAGGTTCCTGCACACACTAGGTTTTCCAAGCAAGCTCAGACCAAAATTCCACACCCAAAGACAGTTCAAATGCCAAAAAACGATGTGCACACAACAATAACAGTTCTGGAATGAAGGAAAAACACCACAAAGACCGAAATTGGGTATGGCAACTGGGTAGAAACAACTCAGGCTGAGCAACTCGAATTCCAGATTCGTTTATGGCCCTAACATGGCCAAAATGACTTCAACAACACCCAAAATTCATGGCTCTGTTCTCCCACTCATTGGGAAACACTAAACAACAAAATTCCCCACCATGGGTATGTGGAAACAACACCAAAACGCCTAGCAAAGATCCCATCCACTAGAAGCTAACAAAAACACTTCACAACCATGGTAAAAACACACGAGACTGTAAAAACATGAGTGGAAAAAGCACCAGCAACTCCAAAAACATGAGGAAAACCAACCCAATCCCTTGCATTACAAAAACGACCTCCCATCCATGGGAAAATGAAGCCAACAACCAAAACGTGGAATGAAAACACACACAGGAAGTTCTGGATTCCTGAGAGAGCTCACATGAAGGAAAAATGGTGAGGAAAACATGAAAATGTGGAAGCATGGTAGAATGGCCTATTTTTTTGGTTTTTGCTTTCCTAAGGAGTCAAAACACGTTTCCCAACAACTGATGGATTCTCCAATTCGAATTTGGGTTGTCATACCTTGCCCATCCCATGCAATAACCAACCCAACCAATTTCTAGCAGTAATAAATGATTGGGTGAATGAGACAAGAAAGGTAGTTGACAGTTTGATGGGTTCTCCCTCTGACATTTGGATTTTCCCCATTGGCCCAAAGGTTTTGAATACCCCCCCCATATCCTTAGGAATCATGCCCCCATCTCATTATTGTTGCATTGACATAATTGGTTGTGGGTTTTTAATTAATTGCATATTTACATGATGATTTAAAAATCATAATGTGCCTGGCTAGCAAAAAATACCATAGACACCGATTTAATCGTCGAAACATAAAAACGATAATCCATGGTGGGGATTTTTGCCTTTAGCTCCACACCACGATTAATTACAATATATACATCATATACATTTTATGCAAATGGGGTCAAAACCGAGGTGTTACATTCCCCTCCCCCTTCAATAGCATTGTCTTCACTGCTTTACAAAACTAAACAAAATGCTACACTGGCATCGCCTCAGTGCTCCGCAGAAATGAACAAAAATCGATGTGCCAATCGCATGGCATCCTCCATCTCCCATGTAGCCTCTTCAGGACCGTAGTGCTCCCATTGCACCTTTACCTACCCTATGGCTCGGCTCTGGAGCATTGTGACCTTCCTGTCGAGGATGCACATTGGCTCGATTTGGAACTCTCCCTCGGGTTTCACCTGAATCACATCCCAATTTATCACATGGTTAGGATCATGTACATATTTCTTAAGCAAAGAAACATGAAAAACATTATGAGCTCTAGTGCTAGCAAGAAATGCAAGTCTATATGCAACTGGCCCCATTCTTTCAAGCACTTCAAATGGCCCACAATATCTAGGTGACAGCTTGGCACAACTTCCAAGCTTCAAGGAACTCTTATTTTCCCTCACTCTGAGGTAAACATGATCCCAAACACTGAACTCTCTGTTCACCCTATGCTTATCTGCATAAATTTTCTGTCTATCTTGAGATGCCTTCAGATTCTTCCTGATCTTTACAACCTCTTGCTCCATTTCCTTGAGAAATTCTGGCCCAAGCACAACCCTGTTCACTGGATTATCCCATGTCATTAGTGTCCTACACCTTCTTCCATACAAAGCTTCATATTGACTCATCCCCAAGGATGCTTATTGTCCATTGTTATATGCAAAATCCACCAAATGTAAGTAATCTTCCCATTTGGTTGGTTTGTCCATCACATACATGTGAAGCATGTCTTCAAGCACTTGATTCACTCTCTCTGTCTTCCCATCAGTTTAAGGATGGTAGGAAGTGTTGAAGTTCAACTTCATACCCAAATCTGCAAACAAACCCTTCCAAAAATTATAAGTGAACTTGACATCTATGTCAGAGACTGTTGCCTTAGGAAATCCATGCAATTTGAAAATATCCTTCATGAAGATCTTTGCAATGTCATCAGTCTTATCCGTAGACTTAACTAGTATGAAATGTGCTACCTTTGTCAACTTGTCCACCACAACCATGATGGAATCATGTTGTCTCCAAGTCATTGGAAATCCTGTAATAAAATCCATGGAAATAACTTCCCATTTCCATTCTGGAACTGGAAAAGGTTGCAACAAACCTGCTGGGTGTTGATACTCAACCTTTACCTACTGACATTTCATACACCTTGAAATGTAACCACCCATGTCCTTTTTCATTCCTGGCCAAAAGTATTTCTTCCTGGCTATAGCAATCATCTTTTGATATCCTAGGTGACCAGAATATGGTTCCTGATGGATCTCATCCATAACAACTCTCCTCAAATCTGCTATATTTGGAATATAGATTATGTTCCTATAAGTAAGAATTCCATCTTCTTCCAATTTATATCCCTAATATCTCTTCTCAAGACTTTGCTGCTGCAATTTTTCTTTTACCTGCTCACACAATTCATCTCTAGTCGTATGATTAACAATATGTTGTCTTAGCCCACACGAGTGTGGCTCATTGGTGGTTCCATTGTTATGAAGTCACTTGTTGTAAATTGGAGGTCACGAGATCAATCCCACCCAGGTTTACCTATGTCCCATGTCTTGTGGCGGGTGTGGGGCACCTAGGGTTATAGTGGTAGTGGGAATGGATCCCTAGACCCCATGTCACATGAGTACCAGCCCGACCCCAGTTGTCGATTCCCCTAGTAAAAAAAAAAAACAATATGTTGTCTCAAATCTGACTAGCAAATACTAAGATATGCCATGTTCATTTCCTGCACCTTTCTGCTAAGTGCATCAGCTACCTTGTTCTCCTTTCCTTTTATGTGCTTGATTTCAAAATCAAACTCACATGAAAACTCCAGCCATCTAGCTTTCCTAGCATGTAATGTTGGCTGATCAAACAAGTACTTCAGACCACAATGGTCTGTCCTTAGCTCAAATATCCTGCCCATCAAGTAATGCCTCCACATCTTGAGAGCATGTACTATGGCTGCAAGCTCGAGATCATGAGTGGCATAGTTCTTCTCATGCTCCTTCAACTTTATTTACTCATAACATATCACGTGGTTGTCCTGCATAAGAACTCCTCCTGGTCCTTGTCCGCATGCATCAGTACACGCCACAAAATATTTTTCAGGGTCTGCAACTTTCAATACTGGTGCACTTGTGAGAACATTCTTCAATCGCTGGAAGCTTTCTTCACACTTCGATGTCCATTCAAGCTTTATACGGTTCCTTTGCAAGGAAGTGATGGCATGTGCAACCTTGGAGAATCCTTCAATGAATCTCCTGTAATATCTTGCAAGTCCCATAAAATATCTTACATCTGTTACATTTCTTGGAGTAGGAAAATTCATAATGGCCTCAATCTTCTCAGGGTCTACTGATATTACCTCTTCTGAAATAATGTGACCCAAATATTGAATTCTATCTCTATAGAAGTCACACTTGCTCAAATTTGCATACAACTTATGCTCCCTGAGCAATTGCAATGTCAATCTCAGATGTTTCTCATGCTCTTCCTCATTCTTAGAATAGATAAGAATGTCATCAAGGAAAACAAGAACAAACTTGTCCAAATACATGCTGAAGACACTATTCATAAGGCACATAAATGTAGCTGGTGCATTTGTGAGACCAAATGGTACCACTACAAACTCATAATGTCCATACCTTGTCCTGAAGGTTGTCTTATGAATGTATCCATCCTTGATTCTCACCTGGTGGTAACCAGACCTCAAGTCAATCTTGGAAAATACCTTTGCTCCTCTCATTTGATCAAAGAGGTCATTAATCCTAGGAAAAGGGTATTTGTTCTTCACCATGACTTTTTTGAATTGTCTGTAATCAATACACAACCTAAGTATACCATCTTTCTTCTTCAAAAACAGAATTGGTGCTCCCCAAGGAGACACACTCATCCTGATATACTTCTTCTCCAACAACTCTTGCACTTGCATCTTCAACTCTATCATTTCTGGAGTACTCATTCTATAGGGTGTCTTGGACATTGGTGCTGCTCCTGGCACAAGTTCAATTGTAAAATCAATGTCTCTCTTTGGAGGAAGCCCTGGAATATCATCAGGAAACACATCCCTGAATTCCCGCAACACATGAAAATCCTCCAACCTAGGAGCTTCATTCTATGTTTCCTCCAAAATATGGGTTGCATATAACTAGCAACCTTTCCTACATAACTTCTTCAACTGCATAGCTGAAATTTGACTCACAGAAATCACCTTTGGAATGCCTCTTACAACTCTCAGGTTTCCTTCTTCATCCATGCATTCAAAAGTCTTATTATAACAATAAATCTTTACTTTGTGAGCTTCTAACCAATCCATTCCAATGAGAACATCATAGGAACCAAGCGGTAGAACATTCATATCTACACAAGTGACCAATCCATTCATAACCAATGGAAATTTCTCTACCACTTCACTAACCTTTCTCTTAGTTCCAGTGGCTAGTTGAACTAACCAATATTTTTTATGCTTTAATTTCTTGAAAGCACAAATTTCCACTACTCTAGGGGTAATGTAATTGTGAGTAGAACCAGGGTCAATCAAAATCGAAACAAATTGCTCGACATTCTTACCTGTAACTTCAACCATAGTTGACTGGTGATCTGCCTGGCAGTCCTTCAGTGATGCATAAATCCTAGGGATGGATCTTGCTACTTGACCCACTATTTCTACCTCTTGAATGTTGTAAGCTGGACTTGCCTTCTCATTCTCAAGTGGAAAATTCATATGCATGTGGGGTCCTCCACATTTCCAACATTGGAGTGGTCCTCTATTCTGCTGTGGCTCTTTAGGATTTTCTCCCATCACTTTGGCTGGCTGCTTATTAGCTTGTGATGGTTGCTTCTGCTAATTCCTAAAGTTAGAAGGTTTGAAACCTTTATTCCTTTGGTCATACTTCTCATTCCTTTTTTCCTTCCATGTCTTCTGGTAAACATGTTTTCCTTTGCTTTTCTCATAGCAGTACTTAACCTTCCTTATTACTTCTTCCAGAGTTCTAGGTTCATAAAACTCAATTCTGTCTTTGTAATACTGAGGCAATCCACTTAGAAAACATTGGATCTTCACCTTTTCATCTTTGATGTACCTGAGATACCTTAACAATTCCAAGAAATTATTTTCATACTCTTCCATGGTCTGTTGTCCCAATCTCAGCTCATAGAACTCCTTAATTTTGTCATCATAGTACCTATCAGAGAGGTATTTCTGCTTGAAATACTTCTTGAACTATTTCCACTTAAGTCTCCTTTCACTGATCCTCTTTACTTGCTTGAAGTTCTCCCACTAAATAGATACCCTTCCCTTCAAATTGAATATGGAAACTCCTTTCCTTCATGTTTCCCGAATAATCCTCAACTTGGAAGAACTTCTTTATCCCAAGAAGCCAAACTTCAACCTCTTGTCCAGTCTTTACCTCACCATCAAATGTAGGAGGTTTAGCCTTCTTAAATTCATCCCGAGAGCGATCCCTATAGTGCCTATTTCTCTTGCACTTGTGAGAAGAAGAGCTTGAATCCCCACTAGATTCTTCTGAGTCAGATGATCTACTAGAATTCCTTCTTCTTCTTTTGGTACTGCTCTTACTTCCTTCTAGTTTTACAGTACCTTGTCCAGAGTCTATCTTTCTTTGCAAGTATGTCAAACTCTGCAACATAGCAGAATTCAACTGATGATTCTCTTCCTGGGCTTTAATCAAGCTTCTCATGGTGGCTGCAATATCTAGCGGTGTCTCTTGGAATCTCCTTCCATTAGACTCTATGTCATAATTTCCAACTCAGACATTTTCCCCCATGGCATCTCGCACATGCTCGTAGGAGTCTCGAATATCATATCCGTCATGGGTTCTCATGGATGAACCACAACTTACTTTACCGAACCACACTACCTAGAATACTGCCCTTGACGATGACTATGATTCTGCAAAATGTGTTAGTAACACAACTGTTAGTTGCATAAAATTTATACAAATCATAATTACTTACCTTATCTTGGAAAAATCATACAATGACAATTTTTCCCAAAACATAGAATTTTCTTTCTCAAAGAACGACTGTCTTAGGGGGACAACGGGGGTCAAGGAGGATCACCCCCGCTGTGGCAGATCCTTCATCTTTTTCCACCCGTCGCCGTAGTGGCTTCAAATTATTTTTCCTTCCGCCGCCATAGCAGCTCGATTTTCGATTTCCAGCCATTGTTGCAGCTCAATATTCAACTTCTGACCGCCGCTCGTCGGCTCAACTCAACCGATGTTCATCGGATCTGAACTTCACTTTCTCACCGATGTATTGGCTCTTTCCTTAAGTTTCATCTGCTATTTCGTCTCCATTTTCTTTTTCCCCTAGCCATCGTTGCAGCTCAAACTCTAACTTCCTTCCACTACACATCGGCTCTGAGTCAAAATTACACCCGCTGTGTAGCGGCTCGAATTTCATCTCCTGTCTATTGCCATTGCAACTTAGACTTCAACTTTCTGCCACTGCTGTGGCTAAATTCTTTTCTTTTGCCTGCCGCTGTTGCGGCTCGAATTTTACTTTCCATTCACCACCGTCCAACACTTATAATATTTTGGGAAAATTTCTTCCATAATGAAATTTCCCTCTTTTTCTCGCCGATGCTGCAGCCATCTCCTTGGGACCCAACCGACGCTGCAGCTGCCCCATCAATTATCTGCTACCACCAGCTCGATCCTTTTCTTTTCCCCTCCATGTATTGACTTCCCCCTGTTGGCTCCCTCTGGGAGACCCAGCCGCTATGGTGGCTCGAATTTCATCTTACATCCACCATGTCAGGGAAGAAACTGCTGAGGTCTTCGCCACATCGGAATGATCTTGGATTGTAATCTATCATTGTGGCTCTGCTTCGGGTTTATTAGCCGACATAGAGAACATCCCATACTTAGAAAAATTCAAAATTTTTCTCTCTCCACTACTGGTTCAACAGAGGTTACCTAACTTCTCTGTTAGCTGAGTTTTCTTGGCCCATAGAGGCCCACTACTATAAATTGAGGGCTCTGATACCAATCTATCACGCCCCCACCCTTCTACTGGCAAGAGGATGTGACTAACAACTAACTGTCCAAGCAAACTAATCCCCATAAACATAAAATAAAATGCAATGAAATAGAAGCATACATAGATGCATAAATGATTATCAAACAACGGAAGCAATTTCATTCATTCACAGCATTTAACATGTTCATATGGATTTATAAAATAAACACAGTTTCAAGGATTTAAACACAAGAATACACATCTTAGAAGAAGCTTGTCCCACAACTAGCTTCGTCGCTGCAACGTTCCACCCAACCATAGTTCAGTGTGCTCATCAATCACTCAACAACACTGCCACCCCCGAGCTGGGCATGATTCCACAAGGAATAAGGGGAAACTAGCAGGCTCACACGTAGCCAAGGATACTCAACTCATCCAAGCCAACACAGTTGGGTTTATCAGGCTAACAGGGAGCTGGAAAGGTTGGCTTCTAAGCTAGTGAGCTCAATCCAAGAGCTATGGACACCTGCACCAGAACTAGCCTGACTTCTAAAACATCCACACACACCCAACACAAGGAAGCATCCCCTTCTCTTCTATATATTCCCTCAGGAAATGCCTTCCCTTCCAGTGCTATTTAGGGGGTTTAAAGAAGAAATCCATCCCTCTAGCTGTGTCTATGAGGCTCCTATACACACTAGGTTTCCAAGCAAGCTTAGACCCCATTTCCACACCCAAAGATAGTTCAAAGGCCAACAAACGATGTGTACACAACAATAAAAGTTCTGGACTGAAGGAAAAACACCACAGAGACCAAAATCGGGTATGGAAACTGGGTAGAAACAACTTAGGCTGAGCAACTTGAATTACAGATTTGTTTATGGCCCTAACGTGGCCAAAATGACTTCAACAACACCCAAAATTTGTGGCTCTGTTCTCCCACTCGTTGGGAAACACTAAACAATGAAATTCTGTACCGTGGGCATGTGGAAACAACACAAAAACGCCCAACATAGATCCCAGCCACTAGAAGCTAACAAAAACACTTCACAACCATGGTAAAAACACACGAGACTGCAAAAACATGAGTGGAAAATGCACCAGCAGCTCCAAAAACGTGAGGAAAACCAACCCAATCCCTTGCATGGCAAAAATGGCCTCCTATCCATGGGAAAATGAAGCCAACAACCAAAACATGGAATTAAAACACACACAAGAAGTTTTGGATGCCTGAGAGAGCTCACGTGAAGGAAAAAAGGTGAGGAAAACATGAAAACATGGAAGCATTGTACAATGGCCTACGTTTTTGGGTTTTTTCTTGCACAAGGAGTCAAAATGTGTTTTCGAACAACTGATGGCTTCTCCAATTCGAATTTGGGTTCTCATACCTTGCCCATCCCACGCAATAACCAACCCAACCAATTTCTGGCAGTAATAAATGATTGGGTGAATGGGACAAGAAAGGTAGTTGACAATTTGATGGGTTCTCCCTATGACATTTGGATTTTCCCCATTGGACCAAAGGTTTTGCATGTTCCCCCCCGATATCCTTAGGAATCATGCCCCCATCTCATTATTGTTGCATTGACATAGCTGGTTGTGGGTTTTTAATTAATTCCATATTTACATGATGATTTAAAAATCATAACATGCCTGGCTAGCACAAAATACCATTGGCACCGATTTAATCGCCAAAACATAAAAACAATAATCCATGGGGATTTTTACCTTTAGCTCCACACCACGATTAATTACAATATATACATAATATACATTTAATGCAAACGGGGTCAAAACTGGGGTGTTACATTATCAATTCTCAACATTTATATGTCTATCAATTACTCTGAAAAGAAATTATGTTGGAAATCCCTACTTGTTTGGCTAGATCAAGATCATTTGATTAATATGATTTTGGTTAGGGATCTCAATATCACCCTTTGAATGGGGGAGAAAAAAGGAATATCTATTGTAACGAATCTGTTAATGAAAATGGTGTATGATCTTATCCAAAAGGGGATCTAATATATATAAAACGAAAGAATAGATCCTATACATGGTCAAACCATAGTCTTGGTTAGGGACATGTAGAAGCTAGGATTGATAGATTTATGATCCATAAATCCCTCTTTCTTTTTATCCTCTTAATTTCTACTAGAGTCCTTTATTCCAGTGTCTCATATTACAACCCTGTTTTCCCTCTTATTAGAATTTGAACTTGATCTAGGCCCTTTCCCCTTCAAGTTTCACCCTTCATGTGGAGACCATGTAGAATTTGTCCCAATTGTCAAGAATTCTTTGTTTACAAACCTTCTATGTCTAGGAGGAGATGAGGATGATATTTAAAAAGAATATCAAAGCTTGGGAAAAATATATGGGGGATAATCCTTCTCTTAAGAGGGAAAATAATTATAAAGATTTGGAGATTCTCCCACAATATTTAGAGAATTAGGTTGTGACAGAGGAAGATCTAAGAACCAAGGACAAGATCCAAGAGGACCTTCATAAAAATTTCTAGGAAGAAGAGGAGTACTTGATATTAAAATATAGGAACCTATGGTTGAAGGCAGTGGAAGGGAACGCCAAATTTTTCCATAAGCAGATTCAAAGGAGACTTCAACATAAGGTAATGAAAGAAAGAAAAGGTAGTCACAGAAATTGAAGAAATCAAAGAGGTATCCTTCTCCTTATTCAGAGATCTATATCAATAAGAGGATGTCAAAAGTGAAGAAGCACATTAGGAAGTTCTCCAGTATATTCTCTCTTGCATTTCATCTAAAGTAAACTCTAAGATAATCAAATAAATTTTGAAAAAATAAATAAAAACAACCATTTAGAACAATGGATCTTTCTAAATCCATTGGCCCATATGGATTCTCTATTAATGTTTATATGCTATGTTGGAACATCATAAAAAATATATATAAAGATATTTCTAGGTTAGAACCAAATGAAACCTAGGTTAGGAGGAGCAACAAACACCTCCTTCCTAGCTCTTGTTCCCAAAGAGTCCATCCTTTATTTGTTTTCTTGGTCTTGTCCCATTTATATCTATAATGTATCTTATAATATCTCGGTCATTTATCCTAATCATAGTGGTTTTATTCAAAAAAAGAAATATATTAGATGACATAGTACTCATCCAAGAGGCAGTTCTTTCAAGTAGGAAGAGAAAGGAAAATTGCATGATTGTCAAGTTAGATATGGCTAATACATTTGATAAGGTAAATCATAAATTCCTATACAAAGTGCTAGAGAAGTTTGGCATTGATAAGAAGTTTATTTCATGGACCCAATCCTATATTGGGAAATATTGGATAGCTCCACTAATAAATGGAAGGGCCACGAGCTTCTTAGAAGCTTCAAGAGGTATTAGGTAAGGATGTCCTCTCTCCTCCCTTTTTTATATATTATGGAATACTTTATTAGTAGATAGTTGGAGGTTTCCCAAGTTGATGGTAGTATCCCAGGGATAAAGATTCTAGAAAGAGTGAAAGACGTAAACCTTTCTCAATTTGTATATGACACCCTCTTAATGGGTGGAGTCTCTTTGATCATGACCAAAATGTTCAAATTCATAATAGAGACTTACTGTAAATCATCAAGGGGAAGGTAAACAATAGGAAAAGTTGCATATGTGGGTGGAATGTAGATAATATGTCTATCCTTGCCATCTCTAGGGATCTAGGATTCTAGATTTAAATCAGGTGAGAGTATTTCAAATATCTGGGAATCCCAATCGCTAGGGATCATCACTCGAGAACAAATTGGGAGGAAATCCTAGAAAAAATAAAGTAGAAGATATCAGAATGAGAGTGTTTTGGTTATCTATTGTAGGGAGATTGACCCTCATCAAATTGGTTCTTTCGTCCCTTTCCCTGTTACATTTTTCTATCCTTTTGGATTACACAAGCATTCTCCATAAAATTAATAAGGACATTAATACCTCTCTATGGAATGGCAGGAATAAAAATGAAGGAAGGATCCCCATTGTAAATTGGAACACAATTAAAGGTCAGGTAAACAGAGGTGGGATCCAAATCAGAAACATGGATATGGATAATATATCCTTGGGATCCAATATTATTTGGAATATATTTTCTAAAATAATAACTTGGGTGAAATATTCCCTCCACAGAAAACATGTAAAGGACCATAGATTGAGATTCCTTGATCAACCCCCCGGTTCAAGAAAGGTACTCAAATTTGGAAGGTATGTTTAAATTCTTAGGGTTTTTTTAAAAGCACCTATATTAGATCCCAAAAAATGGGAAAAAATCCATCATGTTGGAAGATAGAATCCTAAATGATCCCCCATAGGATCCTATGCATAGATTAAAAACCTACAATTTTGGATGAAGAACTAGGGGATTTAAACGCTAGGGGGCATCTATATTTGGGACCAAGGATTATTGAAGGACTGGACAAATATTCCCCACTAGATCATCTCTTCCCGACCCTTAATTTTCCATATCAAAAGATAAAAGGAAAATATATAATAAATGGAAGAATCAAATATGTTAGAGGATGGTGGAAGCGGGATGGATAATGCTCGATTAAGTAGGGTTGTCAATCCCTCTTGTAAAATATTCCTTTTGCAAGTCGATCAGTGATATGGACTAAAGTATGGATGAAAAATTCCCTCCCAAATATTAATTTCTTTTGTTCGATAGTAGCTCATGGTGAATTGTAAGAGGGGAGAAACTAAAAAAACTGAGGATTCATGGGTCCATTTAGATGTGTCCTATGATTAATCAAAGAAGAATCCATAATGCACATTTTTCTTGATTGTTAGTTCTAAAATAAAGTTTGACAGGAAGCTTTGGGTCCATTGTATAAAAACATTTCATTCCCTAAAAATTTGGGAGAATTCTTCAAGTATTGGGGTAAAGCCTACAAGATTTCCCTAAAAGGAAAACCTCACCTTAAGTGGTTTTGGTTGACCCTTCCTAAGTATATATGCTGGAAAATTTGGCTAGATTAGAATCATGCAATATTTCAAGGAATCAAAAGCACTCCCAGTAAGGCGGCAAGGAGAGCCATGTCATTGATGAAGAAATTTTATTCAATTAGGAACACAGTAAATAAATTGGATTCAAACTCATCCAAAGAGGAGGAAATTTGGATAACCTCTCTTAATCTAAAAGATAATACAAATGCAATCCCCCCAATCTTCAAAGAACAAAAATTATGGAAATTTTGACTAAAGGAAATTGGATTTAAGGAATGGAGGACAAAACAAGGAAGACCCATTATGTTCTTTGATGGAGAAACCAAAGGAAATCCTAGGGTAGCAGGAGTGGGTGGGATCATAGCCAATCCTAGAGTATTGCTAAACTCCAAATACATGTGGGGAATAAGAACTGATACAAAAAATATGGTTGAGATTCTTTCCCTATTTCAAGGATTCACAATCTTGGTTGAGAAAGATATGAAAATCCCAACTATTTGTAGAGATTCTAGGATCATTGTTCAATCATTTCTCTCTTCTAAGACTCCAACTATTCTCATCTTGGATAGTTTTTATGTAAGAGTAAAGAATATACTGGACTCCCTAGGAAAGTATCAGTTATTCCATGTTCTGTGAGAGAACAATAAATAATCTATGTTCGAGGAGAATGTGGCATCCACCTCTCTAGAAGAAATTCTAAAAGTGGACAATGAATTGGATACAATTGTCATGATTCCCTAAGTCCTAAAATTGTGAGCAAGTAGTCTCGAAGGTTCATGAACAAGAAAGTACCCTTATAGGGAACATAGACAAGGTATATGTCCAAAGGAAATAGAACAAGAAGGGGTGAATCCAAGGGAGAGGAGAACCTGGACATCACATAAGTGGTTGTGATGTCATGTGCTACTAGCAAAGAAGGATAGGCGGTGGGGAATCAAAAGACACAAGGAAATAAAAAGTCATGATAAATTTGATGGGAAAGCAGTTTTACCTAGCTTAGAGGTTAATCAAATGGTGGTTCAACGGATATCAAGGACACCTAAGGACTGCTACAAATATTCTTGCATTCCTATAAGTTTTGGATAATCATGAAGAATGGTGGTGAATTTATGGTTATGTTGGGAGAGATCAGGAGATACAACTTTTGGATTCCTTTAAAGGGAAAACATAATCCCCTTCCTTGGAGGATTAGTATAAAAGGTATAGAGTCAATTTATGGTGCACCAGAAGGAAGTCGATGTTAAGGAAGGCATTAAATTAGAACTCTAAAAGGAAGTGTTGGCCTACTTTTCCCCACTCATGTGACCCAAGTTCAACAACAACACAAAAAAAACAAAACAACCAAAGACATCGTCTCGACGGAGCAAGCTCAGCTAGCAACACCTGCAAGGCAGGAGTAGTCTCACATGAGATATTTTAATGTGTAACTGCTAGAACCATGTTTCTACAGTCAGCGAGGGGTTATAGTCCCTTGGCACACAGCCAAGGTGCTCGATAAATATGGAAGGATGGATTATTTCACTAATCAATAGAGACACAACAGTGCACCACATCCATTGTGCGACACAACCTTGTCCTTATCAATCTTAACAACTGGTGCAACTATGCGACGCAACTTATTCCTTAAATGTAGTAAATAGCAATGCGACTGACTTCTAATCTTAATTGTATTTTAACATGCATTAATACTAAGTTCTCGATGATTCTTTAGTCATTCGTTCATTCACTGTGTTTACCAATATTTGGCATTCATTCAAGCAATAATCATAAATAATTCAAGATAATAAAACATTCAACACTGATCGTTAAACATTCAACCATTCACATTCATCATTCAACATTCATGCGACACAGGAAATAATGTGGAAACCCATTTGGGTAAAAACCACCAAGGTGCTCTTCATCTAGCATGAGAAATATATATAAAACCTTGCAGTTTGTGGCTTACAGACTATTTTAAGATATGTATTTTGGCTCAGACTCTTCTTGCTCTCATGTTCTCTGGTTTATTCTTTTATATACTCCTATTGATATGCACACAACCTTGATCTACTCTTCTACTTTACTGTCTACGCACATAGTTTCAGATCCACGGCTCAACAACCTACTACTATCTAAATCCTCTCTGATATTTACAATACTCCTACTCTTCCCAACTCTTAATGAAGCTTCTAGAACTAACTGAATTTAACCCTTATACAGAGCGGGTTCCTCCTATTTATAGATATTACAAGGTCGTGTAGGGTCGACTGTGTACATCTTAGTTATTAAATTCAGAGGTAGCTATAAAATATATTCTATTATATTTATGATAGGCCATACTGGCCACAAAAGTCCTACATTACATTGATCACAACCATAACTAGCTGCGGAAACGTCTTTCAGCCTGCTTGTACAGGTTGTAACTAGCCGCAAAAACCCATCCTTTAGTCTTCCACCGAATCTCACCTATACATTATTTTGAGCTACCGGTTCTTAGTCTCAACTCCTTCTACCTACTAATGTCCCACCGACTCTAGGTATGCTTTTCCCCATCGCAACAATCCTCATCACAACTTTCCCTACTCTGCACTTGCTTTCCATCCTTTCCAGCTTTTATCCCGTCGTGTTCCTGCTTCTCCTTTGTTGCGCTTGTTCTTTGGGTCCTTCCTTATGCACTTTTCATGGCCCAAAAGGCCCCCAACACTTACATGTGGCTCATCCTGAGCCACTAAGAAAAATTTAGCAAAAATTTAATTTTCTGCAAAATTCAACTCTCTAGTGCAGTCTACGCCACAGGACCAACCTTGTCCTGAAATTCCTTCAAAATTTGTTGCACCAAGGAAAATTCCTCTCTAACCTCTTTAGCTTGTTTGGCCAAATGTTCCAAATGGTCGGAACCGAAATGTTCCAATGATCCTTCTTCCAACTACTGAGTGATAAATTGGAGCTTCTGTTGTAGAGGCTAAATAAGCCCTGTGACATGTTTTGCTTTCAATTGATGCATTGTTACCTCATCATCTTGGGCTCTACTCCTTGTCGCACAGATTCATTACCTCCTATTGTAGCTACTTCATCTCGACTAATTTTGTAACCTTCTCTTTAAGCAACAACTTCTTCATATCTGCCTTGACCGTTGCAATTTTTCAGTTCATCCTACCGCGCATCTTCCTTGATCTTTTCCACTGCTTCATCCTCCAGAAGCAATTCCCATGTAGGAGAAATGGATTCAAATGCCTCAGTGAAAAGTTATTCTCCTTGCCTTATCCTCTCAATAGCCTCGAAGTTTGTTTTTCTACGTTCTTAAATCACCCCAGGAGGTTTGCTTGGTATCTGCTTCGCTTGGAGCTCTTCTACTTGCTTCCTGAGCTCTACCGCAATATTTGATAGCCGACTAACCTTTGCAGTTGCATCCTCATATTCTCGGCCCTCTTTCAGGGGAAACTCTATGACTGCACTTTTGATGGATTCTGCAAGTACAAGCCTGCTCTCTTCACGCGGCTCAATCTCCTGCTCCTTTTCCCCAAGGAGGACCTTGCACTCTTTTTCCTTCGGATCCAGAGCTCTGTTGCGGTCACATGCTGAATGGAATATAATTCAGCTAATGCTAGTTTGGAAAAACCTAGTGTTAGCATTCTTATTGCCTTGATAGCATCATCATACTCCTCTGTTCCTGATTCTAGTACTTTCACTTGTAATTTGAGCTTGAGGGGTGGTAACAATAGTGGTTCAGCTAATGTATCTTCGAGATCAATGCTATATGTCTCAGCCTTGATAGTAGTTTTTACGTCATTGATGGCCTCTGTGAGCTTGCTGACGTACTCAACGATTTTGTTGACCACTTGTATCTGCTGCATGTTTAGACCGTCAAGGTTGGTCTTTGCTACTTCTACGACAGTGTCTGCAAGCAAGCCCATATCCTCCTTGTTCAAGCTGAATGTATTAGTCATTTTATAATCGTTTTATTTCTTGTGCATGTGTGTGTGCTCCTATTCCTATTCTCGCCACTGGTTTCGCACATCCTCATTAGTCTGAGTGACTTCTCTGTCATTTTCATCAGTGTTGTGCTCACTATTATCATCATCGTTGTCTTCCTCATGTGACTGGTTATCTTTCTTGTCACCCCCATCATTGTTTAGGTCATTGTCCTTCCCATTTCCTTAGCCCTCACCTTGGCCATTTCCCTAATTTCCTCCATAGTCCATCTATATGTTCACTCTTGGATGGTCGTTTCTACATCCACGTCGGTGATCATGAACCATGTCGGCAATGCTTGTTTATCAGGGTCCTACCATGGATCGAATATCATGCTCTGGACACCAACCTAGAAAATTATGAAGCATGAGTATTTATGCACTGTTGATGCCCTTACTATGTGTTGTTGCTTTATTACATCACACAACACCTCGCCGTGTAGAAAGAACTCAATTTTATTGTCCTTCTTCCTAATCTTGTCATCCTTATCGTCCCATAGGTTCTAATACTTTGCATCAAAGTAAAGCACTGGGACATCCAACAGCTGGTAGTCGAGTGGGTTTGACCAAACAATGAAAGAAATTAAGATGAGCAACCAGTATTAGTGGAATTTGGCCTTATCGTCCTCATGTTCTTGCTACACATCCTCTAGTAGTTCATTCAACAAGTATTGTGACTAGTTGAAGATCACACCCGCTGCGAACTGCTTTGCAAGTTCTACCATTCCGATGGTGCACTCAGTGGGTCACATCTTTTGCAGCAGCTTGCAAGATAATATTTTTTTCCACAAACCTCACCATGTTGTCAGCTATAGGGGAAATGAGGAATCCCATACCTGCGCACTAGAGGTCATACTTTTGATTCATTTTCATCGTATCTCTGTTTGCACGTAGATATGGAGCAGGTTCATTCCATTGCTTCGTCAGAATTGTTATCAACAAGATGAGCTCGACGTCGACAGGGTAGGTCGATCGAGCCATAAATATCCTCCGTGAAAAAAAACAAGAAGCTTTCGCACATATATACTTACTTGCATGCTCCAACCAAAGTGCAACATAAGCAGTAGGTTGAGTAGGCCCGTGCTTTCAATACCTTTTTCCCACTCCATTGCGATGACCAACTGTGGCTCAAGCGGCACAGATGGAAGCATGACCATGTAATTTTTCCTCTCCAGGCTCGCCTTCACCTTCTTGTGCGTATCAGTATCCTTGAACTGTAGCTTAGCCAGCTTCGGTAGTATATCCATAAGCATGGGTACACCAGCAGGGATCCTAGGTGTCACTAAGGAGGAGTGCACTTTCATTTGAAGATTCACTTTCGGTGCCTCTTCTCTCCTTGGCCGAAAATATTATGGTAACAAGTTCTCCTATTCAATGGTGGCATCTGCATCTCTTCGCAGTGGCGAAGGTTGCACCTCCTCCGCATGGATATCCTTCGTGGATTTAGCCTTATGCTTCTTTGATATGTTCAGCCTTGATGATTCAAGATTTTCCCTCTGTGGTACGGATGGTAATGGACTTGCAATTGGGGGATTCACCAGTGGATTCCAAAATGGGGTCGAGCCGGCTGGGGGAGCTGTCTCTGGGTTTTTTCGCACCATTGTTTCTGGTTCTTCTTGTCACTATTGTACTTTTGGTGATGTAATCTCTTCAAAAATTGGGCATGAAGATGTGAGGGTAACATCTAATTTCTCACTGGTGCTAGAAATATCAATAACCATGAGTTTTGGATCTCTCACTCACAAGATCTGGTTCACTCTTCTTCTCTCTGTGCACATAAAATAATTCTTGTCGATGAAGCCTCATATTTATAGGGATGCACCTGTCCCATATGTGATCATTCGATGGTAGATCAACATCTTGTCGATCACATGGGATTCTCGTTCAATACATTCTGAAACTAACTCACATACTTGAGTGTTGACCTGTACCTGTCAGGGCAGTTATAGCAGTTATGGCGGAGACGACTAATGGGACCAAAAAGCACGCTGCTAGTTTCCTCGTACTTTGTTGAATTAATCATGCTTTGCTATCATTAATTGCCTTAATATTTCTGGGTATTTGCACCTTAATGACGTCTAGCCATCATTTCCACTTTTACTGTGATTTCCATGCTTCCGTCGCAGACGTACGACAGAACAGTTTCCTTCTTTTTTTTTTCATGTGACGCAACCTTATCCAGGGATTTCACAACCATCATAGCAAGGTTTCACGTGACTTCCATTTATCATTCTTGCAACTGGCATTCCATCTAGCTTATGCAATTTCACTGCACTCGCGTCAATGATGTGCACAACCACACATGGCCCTAGCCAATGTGTCTTTAATTTACCTGGATGTTTGAAAAAATTACTGTCAGATAGAAAAACAAGTCGTCTTGAATTTCTTAGTCCTGGTATGGTGATCATGCCATGATTTTTTCTTTTGCTTCTCTATGTTTTGATTGAATCTTGCGACGAAGTGTTCCTCCTCCATATGAATGACCCGTGACAATATTTTTGTTAGTCATTTTTTTCAACGAAACAATTCGTAGGCTTGACACAATATACTCCATCAGCACAACAACTTATTTCCCATACACTAATATGAATGGAGTGTGTCCTTTCATTCTCTTGCAAGTTGTGCGGTACACCCATAACATAGCTGAAAATTTCTGATCCCAATAATCTCGGCGCACATTGCACACTTTGTTTAATGCGTTCTCTAGTATCTTATTGAATGCTTCAACCGTTCCATTCTCCTAAGGATGATAGGGTGTCATCTTTCTATGCTAAATCTGGAATTC
The DNA here is from genome assembly GCA_001517045.1 of Pseudotsuga menziesii. NCBI lineage: Eukaryota > Viridiplantae > Streptophyta > Pinopsida > Pinales > Pinaceae > Pseudotsuga > Pseudotsuga menziesii. The sequence goes on along the minus strand of LPNX010079366.1, from coordinate 144,041 downwards.
TGTAGTAAGTTCAGCAATCATTTTGTTAACAAAATGCGTACCTTGGTTGCTTAGGAGAATTTTTGGGTAGTCGAACCTGGTCACCACATTTTCAAATAAAAAATTCGTCGCAGTCGTAGTGGTGCAATATTTAACAAGTGTGACTTCATCCCATCTAGTTAATTAGTTTGTCACAGTGATAATGTAGTGCGCATCAGTCCTAGTTCTTAACGGAATGATCAGTCCTACGAAGTCAAAGACCCACTTATCAAAGTCTTGCAGATTTATATGAGGTGCAAGTGGCATCTCATCACGGCACGACAATTTTCATGTTCTCTGGCTGATATCACAGTGCTGGAAGAATCTCATAGTATCCATGTGTATAGTTGGACACCATAAGCCATCTTGTAGTATCTTGTGCACAATTTCCTTTCTAGCATAGTGTCCTCTTGCGACACTGGCATGTTCTTCACTCATCACCCACTATCGTTCATAGTCAAAGACACAATGTCGTAATATTTCATCAGTTCCCATCTTGTATAGATGTCCCACAATCAATGTATAATCAGCGGCTTTGATGACCAAATGTTTCTTTTATGTAGTGGATAATCCCTCAGGCTCATAGCCTATGCTCAGGAACTAGATGACAACGTTAAACCCCTTATTCTAATCATCCATCTTGGTGACTGCAAATATTTGCGCATCCGGTAAATTATCCTCTAGGATAGTGGGTTCTTCACCACTTTCTATCCTCGACGGGTGATCAGGTCCCATATTTAGTCATCCAGGTTTGACAATGACCTCAAAGTCGAATTCTTGAAATAGGAGAAGCCATCGACAAATCTTCCCCACCAACACTATCTTGTTGACCGAGTATTTTAAAGCCGAATGATTAGTGTACATTTTAAAATGTCCACCCAATGAGTAGTGTCGGAACTTCTGTAACACAGACCATGGTGAGGCCTTCTCTCTCTGTCTTCATATAGTTTTTCTCTTCTGTTGACAATTTTCTTCTAGCAAAAGCGATAGGGTGGTCAACCGCACCCCCACCTAATTGATTCAAGACTATGCCGAGCGCAACAGACGATGCGTCGACATGATCATGGAATTACTTCTTCTAGTCTGAAAATACAAGTATTGGTGTAATGGCCATCTTTTTCTTTAATTTGTCCAAGATTTCCTGACAACCCTTCGTCCACTAAAACTTTGTGTCTTTCTTCAACAATTTCTCCATGGGTGCAATTATCTCTACATATCCTCTGATAAATTTTCTACAATATCTTGTGTGTCCTAACACTGATTTGATTTGTGTGACTAATGTAGGTGGTGGTAAGTCAAGGATAATCATAAATTTTGCTGGGTCGACCAAAATTCCATTGCGACACACAACATGACCCAGTAGTACACCAAATGGTGCGCAAAAAATACATATATTTAAATTAAGCGTGATCTGATACTGGAGACAACAACTCAGCATCATGCGAAAACTATCAATATGGTCTCTTACTAGACCAAACATAGTTTAGTCATCAAATTAGACCTCAAGAAATTTATGTATGAAATATTTAAAGCAGATATTACTATTCTAGAAAAAAGAATAGGTGCATTCTTGAGTCCAAAGGGCATTACCGTATACTGGTAGCATCCCCATTCTGTGATGAAGGTCATTTATGTCAATCCTCCTTCATGATTTTGACTTGATGATAGCCAGAGAAGACGTCAGTGAATGAATACATCTCTTGTCCACCGACTCTCTCCAAGACTTCATTTGTAAATGGTGTTGGGAATGGATCGTGTAGGCATGCGTTGTTCAGCTTCGACAGGTCGACATAGATCTTGACTTTCCCTATTGTCTTCTTATCCTGGATCAATATAGGGCTGATCCATTCTGAGTGTTCAATAATTTCAATCATTCCTGCATTGAGCATGCGATCTTCTTCAGCTTTTACCTTCTCTTTATACCTTGAATTCAACTTATAAGGTCGCTACTTAAATGGTTTAGCATATGGTTTCAGGGGTATTTTCATTTGTCCTAGGCATCCCACTATTCTCTTCATCTCTGAGAAGTTGGTAGGAAATAGGTCCTAAAATTCATGCAGCAAGTTTGTGATCTTCGATACCGTCGCATCGTCCCAATAATATCCTATATTGGAAAAATTCAGGTTCTCCAACGAGCCAATGTTCACTTTCTTGACTTTGAGTGGCTTGAGGAACCGGTCGCTCAAAATACCACTTCCTTCGACTTTGCGCGTACCCTCCGACTCCAGTATGTTTATGTTTATCATATCATCATCTGGTTCTCCATCCATATTGTAACATGCCATCCATTGCTAGATGGTTGCGTTGTACTGATGGGAAATTTCTAATGCGATAGGGATTTCATAAAATATATTTTCCTTAATTATCTGAAGTGAAGTATCCACTGTTGGCTAGTCATCATCAAATGTAAAGGTGTGCATAAAATGTGTGATCATCTCGTCCCAATCCTGAGTTCCTCGTCGCAACTCTATGGACGTATACCAACTTCTGGGTGTCATTTCCAGTGTGTGAATGAAATGATGGACCCATTCCTATCGCGGGTATTCTGAAAAAATGTTATGCGACACTAATTAAGGTGCTCAATAGGGTTCGACAACATTGCGTACTTCTGACTTACGATTGTGACAACTTCTTTAAATATAACCTCTAGCAATCTTTTTCACTGTGGCCATTTCGTTATGGATTGCTTATGTGTACCCCACCATCTAGCGGACATAGCTTTCAATACATAGTCCAATGCATACAAGCACTGTGGTTCCTCTATGAGTCCTTCAATTCCACTGAGGAAGGTTGCAAGGTTAGGTAACCCCTCATAGGTAGGTAACTCCCTCAACTGATTCTCTATATGTCTCATAGATCGGGTAACTTTGGCGCATCACCTCATAGATACATAATGCAATCTATTTTGCCAATTTTCTAAGACCTCTCCCAAATATGATGTACAAGAACTGGCACTTCTCCAGCTTAGGTTTCCATCCACTGTAGGATTTACATAATCAAATTTTAAGGCACTAAAATTGTAGATATTGTCTAGATAGTCACTCTGCCCTTCGCTATTGACAGGTTCGACATACCTTTATCCCTCCAATGGATCAATGGGAGACAATACCCTCATCTCATCATCCTCAAATGAGAGAATGCTTTTATTGATGTTTATAATGGTCTGATTATCTATGGCCCAATCTATCCCCAAAAGTGTAGGATATGGGTTCATGTCATTGAAATGTTGATGAATTCAAAGTATACAAATGTGTGCAACCCTTCAATTTCGATAGGTACTTGACTCATCCTACCAATTGGTATGACCTTTGCCTGATTCGTAAGTTGCAACTAGATAGCAGACCTGTCCAAGCGCGGCTTTCAAATGCGCTCCCAGGTATGTCGTATCAGAATATTGATGTCTGACCCTATATCTAGAAAGATGTAATCCATGTTATAATCCCCTATTCATGCAGTCATTCTTAATTCGCGCCCTGTTTTGAATTTGTTTTTGACATGGTTAACCTTCCTTCCAGGTTGCAGCTCTTTTTGGGTTTCTTCTATCAATTCTTGTAGTTCTTTGATAGCATATTTATCTTGAATTATTGCTAACCAACTTGATAGAAATGAATTAATCTTACTAACCATTTTCAGAATCGGCTTTTGGAATAGTTGTTGTAAGCGTTGAGGCATTTCCTTGACTTTAGCTAATATCCATGGCTAGTCTGGGTCTAAAAATTCTGGTCGCACGTCCAAAAATAATTGCTTCTATTTTTTAACATCGAATGGTACTTTATTCTACGCTGCGGGTTGTATCTGTGGCTGTTCTTGCAGGATATCTTGATCGGCTCCAATTGCAGCACCTCCTCATGTTACGAAAGAAACTCTTAGCTCTCTCAATTGAACATCAAACATATGAACATTAAGGTTAGGATTTGGATTCGGATTCAGATCCTGCTTAGGTTTAGGACTTGCGATATTCTGAGCCTACCACTTCGCAATAAAATGAGGACATTGCTCCACATTATGGTCCTACACTTTGCAATATGAACATGTCTTTGCAGGTTACTGACATTCTCTAGCATAATATCCTGATTGTCCACAGTTATAGCATGTAACCTGACCTCTTCCTCTTCCAAATCACCCTCCTACTCTACCTCTGAAGTTTCCACCCCACCTTCCCTGAGGGTGTGGCTGCTGCGGTGGGTAATGATTCTATGGCACATACTCGTTCTAAGGCACATACTGCGGCTGATACTGATTCTGATACTGTTTTCGTGGGAAAGGTGTAGACTGGTAGCATACTTGTGCTTGTGCAACATGAACCTATCCATCATTCTTCATCAAGTATGTGTCTATTGTATTTTCCTTCAAGAGCTAATATGCTCTACAATCCTTCCCATCATGCCCTACTAATTTACAAAATTTACAAAAAAGGATGGCTGGGGTACTTACAATCTTTTATAAGTATAGGAACTCCTCGTCACGATGTCCTATAGTCAAGCATATTCGGCACCAAGGTATCCCGTGGGTACTTAATGGATTTGGTGCACTGGACGAGATGTAGTTCATATACGACGGACAATTATCCTTGGGGTGTCCTTCTGTTTGACATCTTGTGCGCCAAAAATCCCCACATGCTTCTTTTCCCTTCTTGATATCCTGAAGTTGTACTATCATATTATCCAATTGTGAATGAATCTGCATCATACCTGCACCACCATCTCTGATCGGAGAGGATTCCAACTTCATCGTTAGTTCTAGTGCTTCCTTCCGCAACATAATATTCTGTTGCATCAAAGGATATCTAATGTGTGGCAACATCGCAACAATGAACCACTCTTTATGCTACACATCTGACATATGGAAACTAAATTTTTCCATCAAAGTTTTAAATCATTGATCGAAATCCCATATAGGCTCCATTGGTAACTTCTTTATCTCCTTGATCTCGGTGATACACTGCAACTTAGATTTAGGTATTATGAACTCACAGATCATCGTGAGTAAGATCTCATCAAGGGTCTTCTGTGGGGTTCCCATCGATACTACACATAACTTCATAAACCAGTCCAGCGCACGACCCCATAGATTCGTGATCATCTACGCTTTCTTTAAGTCCGCGTTATGAACTAGGTGAACCATCTAAACATCTTCACAAATAAACCAGTGCTGCTTTGGATCTTCTGCTCCATTCCCATTGAATGTGGGTAATCTAATATCTTCCCCAGCCATTGAGTTGGCATCAAGGTTGTCTAATGAATAATTTGATGGAGGTGGAACCTCTTGTGCATTAGTCGCAGTACTAGCACTATCAGTATTAACAACTCTTTCAGGAGATGAGGCTCTAGACCTTACCTCTGGAGATACTCCTGGAGTGGTGTAGTTGCGTCCTGATCTTGGTGTCTCTATAGATTCTTTATATTGTTCTACTCCTTCAGAAATTGGGCTATAGTATTCCTCTCTATTGCAAGACCCCTTGTCTATTCGTGACTCAACTTCATAGTCACTTTCTCCGAGCCGCAATAGGACTTTCCTTTCTCCTTTTTCCATACCAGAATCTCCTTCCACTCCTTAGGAATCCAACTTCTAGTTTAGGTCTTGTACTTCCTGGGAACATCTCAGCTCACCATCTCCCATTTTCTCTATAGGTCATCCATGACATATCCCCTCCTTCGGATATGCAACCCAACTTCTCAACTGCAAGATACCCTTCTCATAGACGAGCATATTTACCCATGTACTTATAGAAAATAATTATCTTCTTTGCGGTCCTTGGAAAAAATTTATTTCAGCCTCACTCTATGAGGTTATATTTTCTACTGCAAACTCAGTAATATACCCTTGCAAAATACCATCGACCCAAAAATCAACAGCTCTAGAGACGGAGTTGTTTACACTAGTTAACTCACGAATCAACTGATCACTCCACTCGACTGCTTCTCTTCCTTGGAAATTTGTCTATAGAGTCACCAATATTGACAACCACTCATGCAACATAATAGGAAACTCTGCAAAGAAGATCTCATGAATATCAGAGTATATGTACCGGTCTAACCAGTTTTTTGTGCTCAATCGCAACCTTGTGCTCTCTTCTTATGCAAATTCCAATATCTTAGACTCCATCCAATCCTCTATTTCCTTCTTTGTCAGAAGCCACAACATCTCCCTCGACTCAAATGATTATGAGTCTCGGCAATGGAACCATTTGTTGGAATAATTTTCTCCACTCGCGTGACCCAGGTTCAACAAAAACAAAAAACCAACAAAACACCCAAAGACATCGGACCGATGGAGCAAGATTAGCTGACAACTCCTGCGAGATAGGAGCAGTGTCACCCGAGATATCTTAATGTGTAACTTCCATAACCATGTTTCCACAGTTGGCAAGGGATTATAGTCCCTTGGCGTGCGACCAAGGCTCTTGACAGAGATGGAAGGATGGATTCTTTCACTACTCGAGAGAGACACAACAATACACCACAACCAGCATGCGACATAGCCTTTTCCTTATCAATATTAACAACTAGTGCAAATATGTGACGCATATGATTCCTTAAATGTAAATGATAGCAATGCGTCTGACTTCTAATCTTAACTGTATTTTAACATGCATTAATACCAAGTGCTTGATGATGCTTTAGTCATTCATTCATTCACCATGTTTACCAATATTACAACATTCATTCAAGCAATAATCATAAATAATGCAAGACAATCAAACATTCAACACTAACCGTTAAACATTCAACCATTCACATTCATCATTCAACATTCATGGGACACAGTAAATAACATGGAAACCATCTAGGTAAAAACCACCAAGGTGAACTTCATCTGGCATGAGAAATATGTATAGCACCTTGCAGTAGGCGACTTACAAACTATTTTAAGATATGTATTTTGGCTCAGACTCTTCTTTCTCTCATTCTCTCTAGTTTATTATTCTATCTTATCCTACTAATCTGCAAATAGCCTGGATCGACTCTTATACTTTACTATCTGCGCACTCAGCTGCAGATTAGCTCCTACAAAATGGTCTGTGCACACAGCTGTAGATCCGCGGCTCAACAACCTACTACTATCAGAATCCTTTCTGATATTTACAATACTCCTACTCTTCCCAACTCTTAATGAAGATATTGGAAACTAACTGAATCTAACCCTTATACAGAGTGGGTTCCTCCTATTTATATATATTACAAGACCACGCATGGTCGAATGAGTGTAGCTTAGTTATTACATTCAGAAGTAGCTACAAAATATCTTCTATTATATTGATGATAGGACATATTGGTCACAAAATTCTTGCATTACATTGATCATGACCGTAATTAGCCATGGAAATGTCTTTCATCCTACTTATACAGGTCGTAACTAGCTGCAAAAACTCGTCCTTTAGTCTTTCGCTGACTCTGACTTCTGTAGTCTTTAGACTTGTCAGTTCTTAGTCTTAACTCATTCTACCTACTAATGTCCCACTAACTATGGATCTGCTTTTCCCCATCGCACCAATCCTCGTTGCAGCTTTCCATCCTTTACCAACTTTTATCTCGTTGCGTGCCTACTTTTCCTCGGTCACGCTTGCGCTTTCGGTTCTTCCTTATGCACTTTTCTTGACCCAACATGAAGAATTGCATAGAATTTGGTGAAGTTTGTGTAAGATAAATGGAACATGAATAGTGGAGTGAGGAGGATTGTTGTGTTCCTCGTGGTTTTCATAAATTAAAAAGAAGCCACAAAATCTTGAAGATAAAGGTTCATATTATAAGCTAGGATTTGAGGTCCATGAAAAAACATATAGATAAGAGGCACCAAGCACAGGAGAATTACCGATTGGTAATTGGGAGATGTGAGTTATTAGATTTTAATCCTGTGAAATGAAGTGGAGAATCAACAACTCAGAAATGAGGCCATGAAGAACTAACTTGCTCAATAAGAAGTGGCATGCTTGTGAAATGAGGCCCTAAAAGTATAAGTTTCCCAACTAGAAGTGGATCTATTACAAATACAAAAATAAATGAAAGAGAAAGAAGTAGGTGAAATATCATCCTCTTGCCATCCATATATGAAGATGCAATTCGAGGTGCATAAAGGCTAAGATCAACTATTATGCATGTTTTTTTTTATGTTTTATGGTTGCATCACTCATTGCAATATATAGTTATTACTATGGGGTAAATCAATAGTATGGAAGTAAAAAAACTCAGTAGTATGTATTTTTTATAGACAACAAAGATAGAAGAATTTAGGAAATGGGCTAGTTTTGTAATTTATGAACTGATGTTCTTGGAGGGATTTGTCCCTCCTCTTATTATAAATAAAACTTTGATATGTTTTTGTCAAAAAAATTCAAGACAAATTGGGGTGTTTGGCAAGGAATCCACATTATAATCTTTCATTCTTATTTGTAGATTTGTCATAATATATATTATTCTCTAATGTCCAATGTAATGATCATAGTCATGGAATCCCTTTGCAAGATGACCTGATAAATATCTAATATAATGCTCCTTTCCCAAATGGATAGTTGTATCCCACACAAACAAGAACCAAATGAATCAATACGACCGAAATTGGAGTAGGTGAAATATTGTTGGATCCAATCTGACTCCAACTTACTTATTATATTGCTTAAGCATACTAATGCTTGGGGATGGAATTCAAAACCATTTGTTTGTGAACATATATCCTTAACCAAAACATGGAACCAAGGTGTTTGGCAAGGTATTTCCATCATTAATATTTCATTCATGTTTAAAATGTTATGGTGGTTAATAAGACTTTTTAGAGATGGAAATCAATGCCATTGTGGATATGGATCCCTAATTGAAATACCAAAATCAGATGTTCGAGAAGTTAACCATATCATTAATCTTTCATTTTAGTACACATATTTGTTGTGATCTAGTAAGAGTTCTTAGAAGATGGAAGTCAAGACATTTTACCTATAGATATGTATCCTTCATCAAAACACTAAATCACAATGTTCGATATGGTACCTATTGTCACATATATAGTAGTTGGGATACCTTTGTATGTGAGTAGTATTGATCAGTTATTTGAGCCATCCCTTTACTATGAGATAAGAAGATGATGAGCCAGTGTTGATGATATCCCACTTTAAACAGATCCAGAGTATTCATATTGACCAGTTCTATTCCATGACTGAGCCTCGTGACCCCATATTCGGTGACTTGAGTTAGCCATTTTTCTTTTAGGACCCAGAGAAGAGATTGTTATATTTCCCATTATGTGTAGCAGCATAATTTGTTCTAGTGATATTCATATGATTTCATATCTAGTACAGGTATATGAACCAAGTGATATTATGGTTTGTGCATATGGATTTTGATGTTGCTATGTTACTTATTTTAGAAATGAGACTCAGTTGATATTGATTATATGTTGGAAATACTTTATCTTGGTTTAATTGGAATCTAAAGTATAAATGATCTAGTGGTTTTAACCAGGAAATTATATTGTATACTCATTGGCCTTTCCCTACTCCTAGTTTGGATTTAGTATTTTGCCTTCAGGGACATAGATTGCTAGTTTTGGAATCATTTCCATGGTCTCCATCTGTTGGGCCTAGGGACAGAAAGGTATAATTTACTTATAATTATTCCTAAGTATGGAGAAGAGCTAAAGAAGAAGATAAATGAATTTGTGATAGAAGTAGTGAAAGGAAGGAAGAAGAAGGAAGAGGCACACCAAAAGAGGAAGCTACACCAGAATAGGAAGCCACTACAGAAGGAAAGTGTGCAAAAAGGGAAGGTGTGACACAATAAAAGTATCAAAATGCATGCAAGTAGCATAACAAATGGAAAATGACACTAAGGCATAACGATTAGAAAGTGGCAGGACTTAAAGATCATGGGTACAACTTCAGCTAGAGCCGATAGAAACAACATGTATGAAGGTATCTTTGTAAGTCAAGCTATTAGTGCCTCCCTTTAGGTGTTATGAGAATAGGAAAGATAACCTCTTGGATAGAAATAGGAAGTCGATTGAGAAAGAGACATAAAATGAGTCTGTAATGAGTCAATAAAAGAAGGAACCCAAGTTGTATGCGAGTTATCTTCTCTACTGTGGGGTTCACTACTATTGGCTTCTCGGTTGTTGGCTCTGTATTTTTTTTTGTTAGCATTGTTGAGTGCATATGATTTGAATAATCTGTAGAAGAGTGGGAGAGTTTGATTCGATCCAGGTTTTGTGCGGATCATTAGTAGAGACAATTTTGAAGGGAGCAGAGAGAAGCTCAGAGAGCATGGGAGGAAGGAAGAGTTTTTTTTTTTTCTCCCTCCTCCAAGGATCCTAGCCCAGGTTCAGTACCTTCTACTCAGTGCAATAAAGCCCAAGATATCCTCCCATCAAAGTAGAGCTCAGTCGGTAGCACCTGCGACTAAGATGTAGTCTCATTTGAGATATCTCTCTAACTGCCAGAACCATGTTTCCACAGTTGGCTGGGGGAATTTCTAGTACCTTGGCCCATTACCAAGGATCTCAACAAAGTCTATGGGTGGATTATTTATGTTAATTGTGAACAGATAAACCATGACCCAACTTCTCTTATGCAACTTATTATATCAACAATATTTTTGTAGCATGATCGTATTCAAGTGATAAAATGCAACTAATATACATCTATTCATTTCTAAGAAAATCTATAATCATCCATTTAATGCAACATTTATGCATATAAATCAAACACATGCATCATTCACACATATACACATAATATAACGTGGAAACCCATCCGAGAAAAAACCACAAAGGTTCTCTTCATTATGCATGAGGAAATACATGCACCTTTTGTCTGTGAACTAAGATGTAGACTCTATTCTATCTCTTCTTCTCTATCTTTACAAACTCTTCCTTCCTCTCATTCTCTCTGATATCTCTATGCTCTCTTCCTACTTTTCTCTACTAATGATTTGCACATATCATGGATCTACTCAGACTCTCCCACTCTTCTATGCACATAGATACATATTATTCAACTCATATGCACTCAACAATACTAACAGATAAAAATATAGAGCAAACAACTGAGAATATAATAGTAGTGAATTCCACAGTAGAGAATCTAACTCACATAAATTTGGGTTCCTTTTTTTATAGAATCATTACAGACTCATTTTCTGTTGATTTCTCAGTTTAATTCCTATATCGAGTCAACAGGTTGTCTTTCCTATTTTAGTAACACTTAACAGGAGGCACTAACGACCTAACTTACAAAGATACTTTCATATGTGTGGTTTCCACCCACTCTGGCCGAACTCGTACCCACGATATTTTAGGAATGTCACTTTCTTACTGTTATACCTTACTGTCATTTTCCATATATTATGCTACTTGCATGCCTTCTGATACTGTTATTCTATCACACCTTCCCTTGTCGCACTCATTCCTTCTATCACAACTTCCTCTTCTGGCATAGTTTCCTCTTATGTTGCTCCTCTTCCTTCTTTTTCCTTCCTTTCACTGCTTCTGTCACATCTTCCTTTCTCTTCTTCTTTATCTCTTCTCCATAATTAGGAAGAATTATAAGTCAATTCTACATTTATGTCCCTAGACCCAACAAGCCCCCAAAATTCACATATGGCTCGTCCCGAGCCACTTGAAGCTATTACTCCATGTCTTTCCTTGCATTGATTTTAATCTAAAAATATTCCACGATTTTCACCACTCGCTCTGCTTCTACGCAAACTTCTTCTTTTATCTTCTACAATTGTTCCACCAAGTCAAAACTGACATGTTCTAGCATTATCTTTTCTAATGATGTCATTTCATTGTGCACCTTCTGATGTACCTTATTTCGTGTATGTTCCTTCTAGTTTTTGCTACTACTGTTGTTATCTCTACGGTTGGATAAAGTTACTATTTAAGAGTAGTAGGGTGGACGAGATTGGATAGTTATTAGTATCATTGCTTCTCCTTGTTTTCATTTCTATCTTCGGCTCGAACTCATCCCAGGTTTTTCCTTCCCTTCTTCATAATTTTCCTCTTTATCATTCTTGGTTGAGTATGCAACATCGATATACACCTTAGATATCGCAACAGTGGGCAAGGACACTTATTTCCTAGATATTTTCTTTTCCCCACTGTTGGTAAAGTCTTCCATCTCATCCACATCTTACCCTTCCTTATTGGAATCTACTATTTCATCTTTTTCTTGAAAATGTCATCACCCCTTATGTTTTCAGCATTTTGTAGAGATGATGGTGATGATGGTGGCCTCTGTTTCTGCTTGCCTCTATCCGAACACTAGTTCAAACCAACGGGTTCTAACAATGGATACTATGCACTATGGTGACTAGTTCCACAATTTTATCAAGTGGATTATGTGGGATGTCCTTTATCTCTTGGATTCTAGCTATCTCTTCTCCATTCTTTCTAATCAATGCTGAGACAATGTTGATCTTGAGGGAACCAAAACACTTCCTCATTTCCAACCCTAGTAAGATGGTTCATATCGTTAGTGCAAGGAGGAATAGAATTAGCTCAATTTCCAATCACCTCCATGCTTGCAGTGGAACATATTTGAAAAAATTTCCCTCAACTATAATAGGTATAAAAAATTCAGTCATGGAGCCCCCGGGGGAACTATCACTAAAGTTCACAGTCACCATACTTCTCCAACAAGTTTACTTCAGCTTTGGGTGCTCAAAATAGTAGCTCGATGTGGCATTATATCATAGTTAATTTGCAAGTGAGGGACATTAGAAGGCTTGTCTAGGCGTTCAATATGTCAAATCTTCACACGAGCAACCATTGAGTAGTGTACTGACAACACAATTCATCATGCAGGTCACCTCTCTAATTTATTATGTTACTGCTTCCAACTATGTCACCCCTTTTTGTTGTGATGTCATGATACTTATGACTTAGGTGACCATCATATTCTCTTGGTATCTGTGGATTTAATTACTAACAACCATCTTATCAACAAGTTTCTTCATTATTATGCCAACATCATACCATTTACAACCTATGTTCTTTCATGTGGTAAATTCGCTTCTCTTTTTGATCCCCTTCAGCTTCTCATCGCTCATATTGCTAATTGGATTTTGCATTTTATTTTTTATGTGACCTAGTCGTAGCTATCAAAATAAGGCTTCATTCGGCTCCCATTCATGAGCCCATTGACCTCTGTCCCATCTAATTTCTCTAACTTCACTACTCCTCCATCAGTGATTTCCTTAAAGACATATGGTCCTAACCAATGTGTTTTCAGCTTTCCTGGATTCTTAAAGAATTTACCACTGTACATAAGAATAAGGCCTCTAAATTCAAAATGTTTTCTCTTAATGTGTCTATCATGCCATACCTTTTTCCTTTTATTTTCTCTGTTCTGGTGAAATCCCGCAATAAATCATTCTTCCTCCAAGTGGATTAGTTGAAGTAATCTCTCTTCCACACACTCAACATCTGTAATTTCAGTGATCACAACAACTCTTAAACTTGTTAGAAGGTATTCCATAGGCATGACAAATTATTTTCCATATCCCAACCTAAATAGTGTTTTACTGATCAACTTCTTACATGTTGTGCGATATGCCCATAACACTGCAAAGATATTCTTATCCCAATCACCCCTTCGTGCATTGCATACCTTTGTTAGCACAGTTTCCAGAATCTTTTTAAATGCTTTGACAAATCCATTTTCTTAAGGGTGATATGGAGTTGTTCTTCTATGTTGTATCTTAAATTCATCAATCAGTTCTTCAATCTATTGATTAATAAAATGCGTACCTTGATCCCTGATCAAAATATTTGGGAAACCAAACCTTGTCACAATGTTTTCAAATAATTAATTTATAATTGTCGCAGCAATACAATCCTTCACTAGTGTAGCTTCTTCCCATCTAGTTAGGTAATCAGTTGCAGTGATAATATACCTTGCTCCTGTGCACTTCCCTGCTAGACTGATAGTAGGTCCTACAAAGTCAAAAACCAATTTATCAAATTCCTATAATGTTATCTGCGGTACTAATAACATTTCATCTCTTCAGGATGACTTCCCAATTCTTTGACAGATATCACAGCTGCTACAATAATCTGGAGCGTCTCCATGCATGGTGGGCCACCATAATCCTGCATGTAATATCTTGTCTGTTGTCGCTTTTCCTGCATAGTGTCCTCCTATGACACTAACATGTGATTCACTTAATATCACCGGTTGCTCATGTTCCAAGACACATCATCGAAGTATTTCATCAAGATCCATTTTATACAAGTGTCCAACAATCAACTGGAAATATGCAGCTCACACCACCAACGGTTTCTTCTGCATTGTGGTAAACTCAGTTGGCACATAACCTGTACTTCGAAAATGTATGATATCTTTATATTGATCATCAAACATGGTTATCACAAACAATTGCGCATCAATAATATTATATTCTAGACTAGTATGTTCTTATCCACTTTCAATCCTTGACAAGTGGTCTAGTCCCAAATTCAACCGACCAAGTTTCACAATTATCTCGAAATTAAATTCTTGGAAGAAAAGAAACCACCGACATATCTCCCCCCAACACTGGCTTATTGACCAAATATTTCATTCCAGAAGGGTCAGTGTACATCTTAAAATGTCCACTAATTAAATAGTATCTAAATTTTTGCAGCACATATACCATTGCTAGCCCTTCTCTCTCCGTTGTGGTATAATTTTTCTCTACAGTTGATAAATTTAGGTTGGCAAAGGTGATGGGGTGATCAATCGATCCTTCGCCCGGTTGCTTCAATACCACACCAAGCGCAACAAACGATGCACCGACATGAACATGGAACTCTTTTTCCCAGTTTGGAAATAGAAGTATTCATTCAGTAGCCATCTTGTTCTTCATCTTGTCCATAATCTTTTGAAATTCATCTGTCCAATGAAAATTAGTGTCTTTTTTCAGCAATCTCTCCATTGGTCCAGTCACATTCGCATATCCCTTGATAAAATTCCTGTAGTATCCCATATTTCCTAATTTTTCTCTTAATTACTTAACCATGGTAGGTGGTGGTAAGTCAAGGATGATGGCAATATTGGTTGGATCACAAATTCCATCACGATAGACAACATGGCCTAATAGATCTCCAAAATGCGCACAAATAATACACTTTTTTCAAATTTAGAGAAACTTGATACTGGAGGCATTATCCAACATCATTCTGAGGCTCTCTATGTGATCTTTTACAAGACCAAATATTGTCCAATCATCAAAGTATACTTCAATAAATTTATGTATAAAATATTTAAATGCAACAACTACGATTCTATAAAATATGGTAGGCGCATTCTTGAGTCCAAAGGGTATTACCATGTACTAGTAGCATCCCCACTCCATCACAAATGTAGTCATGTGTTGATCCTCATTTTCAATTCTTATCTGATGGCAACCCAAGCATTAGGGAAATTTTGAGGTAAAAAATGGGCCTCAAAACAAAAAATGTACTATCAAAATCCCCTTTAAAAGAACCAATCTCATTCGATAGGATGACATCATCTATAATAGTTGAGGTGGCATTGGTTGAGTTAATGATGCTTATTTGTCAGATTGTAAATGGTGAGTGAAAATCCATAGTTAAATATATCAATGTTGTAAGTAAAGTACTCATTATGAAAATAGTACTCATAGATTATTTTTTAATATAATTTAAATGTGCTAAAGTACTCTTAAAGTACTTAGAAAGAACAATACTCTTTATATTTCAATATAAAATAAATTACAAATACCAAAAAGTAAATTGTCTATTCAAAACTAAAATTATGTAGTTAGTACTTTTTCAATATTTAAAATATATATGTCAAATCTTTATTTAAAATCAAAATCACTTAACATCTTATAATAAAAACAATTTGATGATTAATATTTTTTGCTTTTTAAATATTTATTATATATAATAATCTATTATAATTATTATTTAAATATAAAAAAATATATTTAGTTATTTTATAAAAATTAAATATTATATTATAATAAATTACTATATATATTCTCATTCAGTTGAATTTTAATATTAATACCATTTTTTTTAAATTTAGGTATTATTCAATATTCATATTTTATTATCAACTTTTAACTTTTGAAACACCCGCATCTATACCAACATAAATTAGACACATACATTCAAGTTACAAAACCAAATACATACATAAAATCTTAATGTAGCAATTTGAATGAACTATTATATCACAATAAGATATTATATCATTAAAAAAATTATTACATATAATAATAATGTTTATTACATATAATCTCATTTGATTAATATTAACTCAATTTTTTCGTGGTAGAAATTTATGTACTATTCCTTCATCCCAATATTAACATTTTTTTAAAATTTATTTATTGATGTTATTAGTTATTACTTAAAAACGATATGTGGTATACATAATATATATCAAAAGAAACTATTAAAAATGATTTTACACGTGTTTTTGAAGGTGTATTAAAAAGATGAAAAACAAATTTAAAAAATGTTATTATTTTATTTATAGTTTTATATTTATATTTTAAAATTAATTTTTATTTTTAATATCTATATCTATTTATATATCTATATATATGAAATGACAATTTATTTATTGAAATTTAATTTTGTGTTTAAAATTCAAAGTTATAAATGCATCGTTAAAAACATATTTTGAATATTGAAAAGGTAACTTATGTTTCACATTTCAAAACTAATATATTTTATTTTATGAGTATGATACTTTAAAAGTACATTCATCATATTATATTCAAAAGTAATTTATGTACTCAAAAGTACTTTACTTTTAGTCATATCAAAGATGATTTTTTATTGGTTTTATTTTATACATCTTTTCAATTTAACTTAACCATAGTTGCATTGGTTATAGTGTAAGGATGAGTTGTAAATATACCTTCCCCCAAAAATGCCTAACTCATAATATTTTATTATATCTCTTATGAGGCCCCTTTTATAACTAAAAATTCCACTAATAAATCCATCAGTGAATAAGTACATTTCTTGTCCTCCGACATTCTCCAGTACTTCATATGTGAATGGAGTCGAAAATGGATCACGCAAACATGAATCATTTAATTTTCTAAGGTTAATAGAAATCCTCACTTCACCTAAAGTTTTCTTGTCTTGCACTACAATTGGATTGATCCATTCTTATTCTTCAACAGGTTCTATCACACCTACCTCTAGCATTCAGTCTAGTTTAGATTTAACATTTTCTTTGTAGCGCGAGTTTAATCAGTATGACTGTTGTTTGACCGTATTTGCGTCGGGCATCGAAGGTATCTTCATTTCACCAAGGTCCCCGACTATTCCTTTCATCTCAAAAAACATGGTAGGGAACAGATCCTGAAATTCATGAAGTAAGTCAGTGATCTTTCCCACAGTCTCATTGTCCCAAAAGTCTCCAATATTGGAAAACTTTGTGTTTTCAAACGACCCAATATTTACTTTCTTGATCTTGAGTGGAATTAGGAATTGGTCACTAGACATACTAGCTCCTTCCACTGCACGCATACCTTCTTACTCATATATGTTTATCTCAAGCAGATCATCATCATCCAATTCTCCTGTATTATTCTAACATTCCATCCAGTGGTGTACTGTCATGTTGCATTGATGGAAGTTTGTGGCTGCGACCCATATTTCTTCAAATATATTTTCCTTCATTTTCTGTAGTGCAACATCAATTGTTGGATGTTCACTTGTGAATTCAAATGTATGGGTGAATATTGTAACTAAATATTCCCATTTGACAGTTCCTCTTCACATCTCCACTAATGTATACCAACTTCTTGGTACCATTTCCAATGTGTGGATGAATCGATGAACCCACTCCTGTCACGGATATTCTTTCCATGTCCAACGACAATGCTCAATATGCTCTGCAGTATTTTTCAATCGTGTACACTTCTGATCAGAATAACTTATTTCTTCCCCAAATATAATCTCTAGTAATTGTTTACACTATGGCCGCTCAGAGATAGTTTGTTTATGTGTGCCCCACCATCTAGCGGGTGTAGCTTTCATCATAAATTCCAAGGTGTATAATCACTGCAATTCTGTAAATTTTTCTTCAAACTCCACCAGAAAAGACACAAGGTTGAGTAATATTTCATATGTAGGCAGATCACTTGCTTTGTCTCCTACCCTTTGGACAGATCTTGTGGTTCTTAAGCATCTTCTCATGGAGACTTCATGTAGCCTATTTTGCCAAATTTTCAAGGCATCACCTGAATAAGATGTGCAAGAACTTACACTACTCCAACTTATTTTCCCATCAGTTGTTGGATTTTTATAATATTATCTTGAAGACATGATATTATACAACTGATCTAGGTAATAGCCTTGGCCTCCACTATTTACTGGCTGGACATATCTCTTCCCTTCAAGCGAACCAATTGGCACGACCAACCTTAGTTTAGAATATTAAAATGATAAGATCCTTTTCTTAAAATTTATAATGGTTTGGTTGTCTATAACCTAACCGATTCCCAGAAGTGCAAGGTATTGTTGATCCTAGAATTGTTATCATTTTTTACAATCAAATTACTCATTTAAACATATGTTTTATTATCTTTCTGTATATTTTATGTCATGCAGATTACTATTTAGATCAGGTATGTACGAATTTAAGGTTTATATGAAATTTATTTATTATTATCATTTTTATGATTTTATTAATTAAAGTTGACATTATTAAAGCACATTTGGTGTATTAATAAATTTATATATTTGTTTGCAGATTATATTTTTTTTGGGACAAATTAATAACAAAAACACATTCAGCCTACCTTACGCACAGCATGTCCAGCTCAACGTTCAGCTTGTCACCCAGCCCGGTGCGCAACACTCCTTAGTAGTTTTCCATATGTTGAAACATGTTGTTGTAGACTGTAGTCCTAAAGTGCGCTAGCAAACGGACACTTTGTTCACCCTAGATTGATGACTAGCGTATCCAGCTCATGACCCAGCTTGTTGAGAATTAATTTCAGGAATTTAAAATGTGAAACATCCTGCAAACGACCTACTGTCCATGCGTCTGGGTGATGGAGCTTGTTTTCTAGATAATTCGCCATCTTGTAGCCTCCTCTATTAATACCTTTCCTGTTGATCATGTGCTGAGTTGTTGTATTAACTCATGTTCTAGAAAACTCGCTATGCGTTCTCCTCTGTTCGCCACCAGTTCATGTTTTCACTGAAGAAGGAGCATGTGCGTACGTTGTCCAGTGAAGAAGACCAACATTGTGCTGAAGAAGGGAATATCCTATGCATTGGCCTACAATCTGTTATGTGCCTTTATAGTCGATTAAGTTTAGAGAGTAGTCAACCACTAAAGGTTCAACTTGCTCATCTCTGTAAACTATTATATATATCATCCTCTGTGTGAGAGTGCAGTTAGCTAGATATAGAAAGTAAAATAGTTAGAGAGAATTCACAGTTTATCAATTTGTTCTTAAGTACATTGTATTTTTGTTCCATCATCTGAATAAAGAGTTGTATGCTTTACTATTGAAGATTGCATTTTAGTAGAAGGTAACCATGCACCACCCTTGATTGTTGAGAGGACCCCTCATCAACCAGAGGTTTTCTTTCTTTTCTTGTTTATTTCTTTTTTCTGTTGTAGTTAGTTTTATTTCCAGTTAGTTGTATTATTTCATTTTTTTCTGTAATGCATTTTTATTTTCAGAATTAAGTAACTAGATTGCGCACATAGTTTGCTTTTGAATATATTTTCAGTCATTTTATTTCCAGTTTACTATTTAGTTTATTTCCAAGCAAATAGATTGATTTTGAATTCAGTTATGTTTATTTCTTCTCTGTTATAAGTTATAATTTATGCAATTTAAATTCCAGTTTGTTTATTAACATGCAATGTTTTCCTTATGTTTATGAATTTTTTTAAGGTTACGTAATTGTTGAATTTTCTTAATAAGTAGGTTTACTTATTGTCTTTATGCATTAGATCTGCATCTGCACAAATTCAACTGAAGATTAGATCATTTAAGTTAATTTTTATTATTTTAACTATACAGACTATCATTCGGATTATTAATCTTGCACATTGATCTAGGGACTAAACATCAGTTTCATCAAAGATTAATCAACAAATAACTCATGAAATGGTGTAATCGGTCTACAGAATGAGCAGTCGCTTTGTATAATCAGATGAGAGAATGATAATACAATACAATTTCATGCTACAAGCATGAATGAGAAGCAACTCGAATCCTCAAGGAGGTCATTCGAATTGAATGCGTGAGTCTAGCTTAACTGAATGTAAGCGATAGTCAACACTCTAGTTAACCATTGATCAAAACCCTAATTGACTCAACTGAGTCCTAACTGAATTCGGAGTGCAATAAATGACTGAGTCTCAACTGAAAGAGATCAGACACATGTCATAGCAAGCCAACCATCAAGTGCTAGCACTTCAATGACTCCAATGAACCCCGATGAGGTTAACTAAAGTTGAACTAAACATCAAAAGTTGGTGGAGGCTCCCCTGTTGACTCCAGTTCATTAAGTAATCATTAAATAATCAATTAAATGAAAGGAGGAACCTTCACTGCCCTATTAACTTATTGTAACCATCAGTTAGCAATTAGGTGCGTTAATATCACTCAGATCACCCCTAGAGTGCTCCAGTTAGCCTCCCCGAATGTAGGAGAAGGCTAAGTTAGCCTCCTTGACTAAAGGTAGGCATGGGTGTGACTGGATGATGTCAATTAATGCTCCACTGATGTCAATTTATGTTAATAATACTTAGTATAGTGGTTCAACTAGGCCAATTTGACCAAAAAGAGTGTGTATGGTGGTAAATGTCTCCAACACCCCCCCTTAAGCTATACTCAGGAGGAGTTAGAAAACACAAATGCATAAAAATGCTAGGGCATCAACAAATAAGGCCATAGGTCACCCTGTACAATAAATTAACTGCATAATATAACCAAGGAAACATGGAAAACCTCATGGGAAAAATACCCCCCCTCAAACTAAGCAGTAAATCAAGAAATTTTTGGTTCTTCTATGCAGCAGCATCCTGAGAATGTGCATGTGAACCTGTGTAGAATCCAAACTAAATGAATATGTCTGGAGTGATCTTCCACTTTGGAAGAATAACAATGCACTCAACTAAATCAGAAATATAAACAGCTGCACGATGAAAATTGGACCCATGTAGAGTACCTGAAATCATCTGAAGAGAGAGAAAAGGTTCTTGAGAATTCAAACCATGTGTGGAACACTCAAGAAATTTATATGTTGCATACTTGAACAGAAAACCATGAGTGGTAAAATCAGCCCCAAATATTAGAATCAAGTGTCCAAGCGGATGAAAAATGTCTTCCTCGTTACTAGTTCTGTGAGGATATGAGCATGTGACCAAAGGTAGAGAAGCCCTGGGATTGTGGAGAGTGAATGATTGAGCTGCATAATCTGATATAGCTTCTAAAATAGGTAATAAATCACATAATAAAATATCAGCAACCTCATATGAGGAAACTAACACCAAATCCCCATCAGCGGTTTTGAAGAGAAAGTGTGGTACTTGATTTTTCACACCGGAATTGGTGAGAGCAGCTACAAGCATGACTGAAAGATTTTGGATTTTAAAATTTGAACCAAATAATATCAGATAAAAAATTAAATCAGATCCAAATAGTTTCACAACAGATCCAAAACTGTGAAATGAAATCAAATCCCCAGCAGCAGTTTCGGAGGAGACTTGCGGTACTTGTTTCTTCACACCGTTGATGAGAATAGCTACAAGCAGTATTGAAGGTTTATGAACCTAAAATTTTGAACCAATAAATATCATATCAGATCCAAATAATATCATATCAGATCCAATAAGGTTCATATCATATCCAAAAGTATAGTCAACCGAGATGATGGATCCACAGTTGTCTTTTTCTTCAAAATTCTGAATTTTGGTGCATGCAATCCTGCAAGATTTTGCTGGAAGATCTAGATCATGGGGAGCGAATGTGTCACTATTATAATCTGATATTTCTTCCAAAATATCCAATTTTTTACATATTTTCACACCAGCAACAACAATAGAGGGAGAAAAATCAAATTTCTCTTCAATTTCAGAAGCAATTACTGGTAAATTTTGCACAGAATTCAAAGGAAAATCACCGGTGAATGTTTGCATGGAAGTGCAGCAGTATTTTTCTTCAATATAATATATTAAAATGTCTTCTTTTGTGTCAGCAATACGAGGAGATGAGATATCATAGATCTCATGAACTTTCAGAGCATTAGGAGAAGGAGTCACTGCATGGAGACTTCAATTCGAATTGAATGTGTAGAAGATTCTGCTTCATCTTCATCTTGAACAACTTCATCAGAGAGAGTAGAGGATGAGAATTTTGAGTAAAGAACTCTTATGGTGTTGGATGTGATATCCAAAGTGCTATTATGATCCTCATTGTGATTTCCAAAGGTTCTGTCTAATTTTGTCGAGACTTCCTTTGGGTATTTAGCAGAACCAATAAGGTAGCGCAAGCTAGGAGAAAGGGCTAGACATATTGCTCCAAAAGCTCTATCACCATCATTTAGCCAGCCATTCTCATTCTCATAAGACTCTTTTCCAAGTCCAATAGACACCTCATAGAGACCTCGTCTCTTCAAAGATGCAACCATCTTCAACTTCCATTCTGAATAGCTTGTGAATGGGGTGAGAAGAGGGACTGATGAGTCCATTCGAAGTTGTACCAGTTAAAACCTACAAATCACAACAAAAGGGGCACAGTAAGGTCGGACAACTTGCAAATTTTAGGCTTTCATCACACCCATCATAGTCAATCAAGCAAGCTTGATCAACAATTTATTTACTTGGGGTATTAAGTGGAAATCCTTGGCTTCTGGTGCAGTGCTGGATTTTTGAGCTATTGCTCTATTTTCATGTAGAAATCTATCAAAAATATTGTTTTTGAGAGATAGATCTTTGTCCCGCCGTGAGCTCTAATACCATATTAATATTGCACATTGATCTAGGGACTAAACATCAGTCTCATCAAATATTAATCAACAAATAACTCATGAAATGGTGTCTACAGAATGAGTAGCTGCTTTGTATAATCAGATGAAAGAATGATAATATAATACAATGTCATGCTACAAGCATGAATGAGAAGCAATTCGAATCCTCAAGGAGGTCATTCAAATTGAATGAGTGAGTCTAGCTTAACTAAATGTAAGCCATAGTCAACACTCCAGTTAACCACTGATCAAAACCCTAATTGACACAACTGAGCCCTAACTGAAGTTGGAATGCAATAAATGACTGAGTCTCAACTGAAAGAGATCAGACACATGTCATAGCAATCCAACCATCAAGTGCTAGTGCTTCAATGAATCCAATGAACCCCGATGAGGTTAATTGAAGTTGAACTAAACATCAAAAGTTGGTGGAGGCACCCCTGTTGACTCCAGTTCATTAATTAATCATTAAATAGTCAATTAAATGAAAGGAGGTGCCTTCATTGCCCTGTTAACTAATTGTAACCATCAGTTAGCAATTAGGTGCATTAATATCACTCAGATCACCCTCAGAGTGCTCCAGTTATCCTCCCCTAATGTAGGAGAAGGATAAGTTAGCCTCCTTGACTGAAGGTAGGCGTGGGTGCGACTGGATGATTCCAATTAATGCTCCACTGATGTCAATTTATGTCAATAATACTTAGGATAGAGGTCTAACTAGGCCAATTTGACCAAAAAGAGTGTGTATGGTGGTAAATGTCTCCAACACGGACAACCTATTTAAAATGCCATTCAACCACCCCTTTCAGACCCACAATTCAGTCTGTCATTCAACCCTTAGTTTCGTTTTTAGTGTTTTTTTTGTATTTTGAGATTGTTTCCAGTTCTTTTTTGTTAATGTTTGAATTATGCTTTGATTGAGATAGTTAGATAATAGTTTTATTTAACATTGAAATTAAAGTTAGAGTGTTTTAGGTTATGTATTCAAGTTTTATTATTTTCTTTACTTCTTTTCACCTTGAATATGTGTTAAGCTGTCTTGTGTTTTGTTTCTTGAATTTGTTTGTCATTTCTTTACTGATATATTGTTTTGTGTTTATTCCTTTATATTAATTTATTCCTTTGCATGTAATTTCAGTATTGTATATGTTATCCTTAGTATTTTTTTAGGTTGTTCCTTTTTCATTGTGTGATTCCTGAAAGAGACTTGTAGGACAGAATTCAAAGACACTCCTATTAAGTTTTCTACTTGTTTCTTTCTATTTAATTTTATTTATTAAGTTTTCTACTTACTTATTAATTAGGTTTTCCTTGCATCTTAGTTTCCAGTTTAAAGATTAGTTTTTAAGAGTGTCATTTTCAGTTTAATGAATTATCAATTATTTAGTTTAATATTTTGTTCCAATTTAATTAACTTAATAGTTGAATTCTTAGGAGTTTGACTTGGTTTTTCATTTTGAAAGATCTTTGATATTTTGTTTGTTAAAATATTTCCACAACACCATAAGAATCCCTCTACCTTCACATATATTTTGTGTCAACTCTAAGCCTAGCAACCCCGGTCGATAATTAAAGATTAGGTGAATTAATTTAGACATTATAACACCCAACACTTTTGACGCCGTTGCCGGGGAGTTTTTCTGTAAGGTAGAGTATAATTATTTATGAATATTAGCAATAGGTTGGTAGTGGGGGAGTAGTAAGACGAGAGGTAAGAACCTGTGCATCTATTATAACAGGTGCCCCCATATCCAACAATAGGAGTAGCATAGGTTTTCTTTAGTTTAAAGTTTTTCATGAGCAGACTTAGAGATCCTCAGGTTATATTTGTTAAGACATGAAAACTTATCGAAATACCTACTAACTACCATAGGGGATGTAATTCTCCAACCACTAACTCAACAGAAAGGTATCGAAAGACGCCTATATGAAGTAGTTCTACCTAGAAACCCGAGGAGACTCTCTCAGGAGATCTTACCGGGGAAGGCATACAAGGAGAAGGAACCTTGGCAGGGGGTCCTAAGGACCTCATTCCTGAGGAAATTCAAGAGGATCAGCCATTAGAAATCTCCAGCCCTCCACTAGTTTCGAATCCAATTAATACAACTTTTTCACTAGTAGGAGATCTGAATTTCGTTGAATTTGGTGATCCTTCCCAAGTAAAATATCTCTTTGGAACCTTAGTAGATCCAGTCATTTCACAAATTGAAACTTCTACAGTAGAACCTACTATCCCTTTAGGATTCAATAAAAATACAGTTGATCAGAGGAAGATCTCTCCAAAAAAAGAATGTTGGGACGCCCCATTGTCACCTTGAAAGGATCCTCCTAAGTATATCTACGTTAAGAATCTAGATTATATGGAGAGATGAGGAGAAAACCAAGATCATGATGAAGTTATAAATGAAGAAGGAGAAGGGGAAAATTGAACTAAGGCTTCCTTCAGGTTCCCTATTTTAGATATAATGCAGGATGTAACTATGAAAAACATCCCTCCTTCCTCCTTACCTACTTTTTATGGAAAAAGTAATGAGGACCCAGACACATTTCTGTTGGAATTCGATATCGTTTGTAGGAGCTATAATTATCTATAAGATGCTCACAAACTAAAACTCTTCCCCGCTACACTAAAATATTTCACCTTGATATGGTTCACGGGATAGGATAATTCACTATCAGGACTTGGGATGATATGAAAACTTCAATCTTATGAAAATATCAAGAGTGTTGCAAACCCAAGGACTCTCGACATGATATATTAAAGATACAACAAATTGAAGACGAGAGCTTAGAGGACTATCTCAAAAGGTTCATTTATACATTACATAAATCTAAATATAGTGACCTCCGAGAAGATGCAGTCCATACACTTTTTCTTAAGGGGATCTCCGAGGACTTATTGGAAAGTCTTAATCTCATGCCAACTGGCGATATTTCTCATAAGAATTTTGAACAAATCGATGAGATGTGTAAAAATTATTCTAGTAGTAGGGGGAAAGTTGCAAAAAATTTCTGAGAGCCTTTTAGTAGAAATGTAAGAGGAAGCTTTCCTAGTTCAGGTGGAGTTATAAGAATAGAGTTAGGAAACCTGTTGGAGAATTTCAAAACTAATATCCTAGGAGCAATGGGTTCTCAACTAGATCATTTACAAGCTAAGAAGAGGTAGGATGAAGAATGAGCAACAATGAGTATCTTTTGTCTAAGATGTAGAACTAAACATCCCCAAAGGGAATGTCCATTAAACAACATATCTGTATATCACATCTGTATAGAAGAGCATCCAACAGATAACTTCCCATCCTTTCTTGGGTTGCAAGCCATCTATAAGAGTGGGGATGTAGCTGAAACATCCAGGAGTCCTCCTTGGAAACCTAGAGACCAACCAACATATCAAAACTTTCCACCACAACCTCCACTCTATTATCCTCTGTATCAACCAACTCAACAATGGAACAATTCAGGTTGGTAGAATTGGCCACCCCAGTACTCGCCTCCTCAATTTCCACAACAGAAATATTGGTCACAAGGATGGAGAGGAAAACCATATCCTCATCCACAACCTGTCCCTGTACCTAATCATCCTTATCCTCAGAATCAAACAAATTTCCAACAAATTTTGCCTAGATTTGTACCTCCAGTTCCTTTTATCACACAACAACCTCATCACTTTCAGAATGCAAATCCTCCTCTACTGACATTATTTCCTACACAACTAATACCTAACCCTAATAATAAACCAACTCAAGCTCTTAACAGCATTGAGTTGCAAACTCTTCCATTGTACCTTATTTCGACTGTACCTATACATGAAATTCAATTACGGTCGGAAATAGTTGTGAATAATAAACCCAAGTCATTGGTCATCATTTAGGAACCAAATGAAGAAGAAGAAGATTCAAGTGAACCTGTGAATGATGATATTTTGGAGGATGTGAACATTCCAAAGGTTCCAGTACACAACCATCCTCCATAAGAAACTATTCGGGAGCAAAGAGTCCCTCCATTTCCAAAAAGACTAGTAATAGAAAAACCTGTAGTTCATCCGGAGTACAAAATTTTGAATGAATTAAAGAATATCTGTATTAAAATCCCTCAATTACAAGCTATCAAAGCTATGTATTAAATGCCCATGAAAGAAGCAAAAGTATCCTCTCACAATTCATGTTATAGGAGAGATGTCTGAATGTATGACAGGCAAGTCCCAGATTGCAAAATATACAAATCCAGGAGCCCCAGTAGTGATTGTAATTATAAACAACACCGCCATAGAAAATACATTAATCGATTTAGGATCTGCTATTAACATGATGACCACCACATTTTTAGAATTTTTACAGTTAGGACAATTTCTTCGGCCTACTCCTTCCATCCTAGAACTAGCAGACCGTACTACGGTAAAACCTACTGGAGTCTTGGATGACATTGTTGTATCAGTAGCCTGATGGGAATACCCTATCAAATTTATGGTCATAGAATCAAAGGATCCTTCTAAAGGGAATCCTATTATTTTGGGAAGACCATGGTTAGCTACTGCAAATGCTTTTATAGGATGTAGGGATGGAGAGATGACTATTTCCAATGGGTTGTCCACACAAAGACTTATTTTATACCTCCCAGCACGACCAATAACTAAAAATTCATGGTGGTTAAATTTTTCTTTTGGGCATGAAGACTTTGATGATCTCTCCCTTCCTAGTGATTTTTCCTTGGCACTTCAAGAGTAGACCATTGAAAATGTATTAAACCAGTTTGTTTCTTCAACAACCTATATGGATTTTCCTTTGTATTTTGCTCAATTTGATCAGATTTTTGGAGATGAGTTTCAAGAGAATATGGCTCTCTCAATGTTTATAGAAACACCTTGTTTCTTCATGATTGAATAGCATACAATACCATATAGCATACCTTGTGAGGTTGCTCCTAAAAATTTTCTGCATATAAACGCAGGATTAAGTGAAAACCAACAAGAATAACTACTTAAAGTTCTTAAGAAACAAGCCAGAGCATTTTCATGGGAATACACTGATATGAAGGGTATACACCCTCACACCTGTATTCACCATATTTATATGGATCCAAGCATATCACCTGTAAGGAAGCCAGAGAGGAGGATGAATCTTGCTCTAAAGGATATAGTAAAAGAAGAATTACAAAAACTCCTCATTGCTAGTTTCATCTATCCTATCTATGATAGTAAATGGTCATCTCCTTTAGTAGTAGTCCCAAACAAAGTCATAGGGAAGTGGTGCATTTGTGTTGATTTTAGAGAGATAAACAAAGCTACACTTAAAGACTACTTTCCTTTACCTTTTATTGATCAAGTATTAGATACTCTGTCAGGTAAACATTGTTTTTCCTTTCTTGATGGGTACAGTGGTTACAACCAGATTTTAATAGCACCTAAAGATCAAGACAAGACCAATTTTACATGCCCTTAGGAAACATACACTTATCGAGTTTTTCCATTTGGCTTATGTAATGTAGCTGCCACTTTCCAGCGAGCAGTCTTAGGAATCTTTTTCGATATTATACATGATTGTGTGGAGGTATACATGGATGAATTTACGGGCTATGGTAGTACTTTTCAAGAATCCCTTGATAACCTTGAGAAGGTCTTGATCAGATGTCAAGAAACAAATTTATCCCTTAGTCACAAAAAATGTAAAATGTTACTGATAGAAGGTATAGTTTTGGGACACCATGTTTCCTCCCAAGGAATTAAGGTAGACCCTATGAAGATCACAGTAATTGTTGGGCTTCCCTCTCCCAAAACTCAGAAATAGGTAAGAATATTTCTTGTTCATGTAGGCTATTCCCGTCGTTTTATTGAAAATTTCACTAAAATAGTTGCACCAATGTTTAAATTGCTTACAAAGGATTAAATTGCTTACAAAGGATGCAGAATTCCAGTGGACAGAATTTTGTCAAAATGCTTTTGAAATCCTAAAAGATAAACTATCGATGGCACCAATACTTAGGGGTCCCAATTGGTCCCTTCCTTTTCACATATCTACCTATTCCTCTGATACGGACATAGGAGGAGTCCTCGAACAAAAATAAGGACAAGAACCTTATGCGATTTATTTTATTAGTAAGAATTTGACTCCTGCCGAACTTAATTATACTGTTACTAAAAAAGAATTCTTGGCAATAGTTTATTCTATTAATAAGTTTTGTCATTATATTACAGGTTATGAAGTTTTTTTCCATACCGATCACTCCGACATTAGATTTCTTATGAATAAACCAATCACCAATAGTAGAGTGACCCAGTGGCTTCTTTTATTGAAATAATTTAACATTGTCGTCATTGACCGACCTGGTAAATAAAATCTAGTAGCATATTTCATTTCGCATATTCAACATGAAGACGGTACTAAACCAGTTGATGACACTTTTTCTGACAAAAATCTATTTGGTGTATCTGTTCAAACCCCTTGGTTCACAGATATTGCCAATTATTTAGCAATTGGGAAAATACCAAAATGTTTGTCCCCACATGAAGAGCATCGTATTATAGTTTAGAGTTCCAAATATTCTTGGGTTGATAATGATCTCTTCTGCACTGATCCAGATCTTATTATTCAACGATGCACGCGGGAGGATGAAATGACAGACATCCTTCATGCATGCCATGATGGACCATGTGGAGGACATTGTTGGGCGTTATCTTGACTAGATTAATACCAAAATGTTTGGATGTATTCTACCATCTTAAATACACATAATATTTAATTATCGACTGGGGTTGGTAGACTTAGAGTCGCTAAAAAATATATGTGAAGGTAGAGGTGTTCCTAGGGCGTTGTAGAAATACTTTAATAAACAAAAGATTGAAAAATATTCAAAATGAAAAACCGAGTTAAACTCCTAAAAATTTAATTATTAATGTGATTAAATAAAAACATCATACTAGGATAATATCAGACTACTCATTAATTAACTCTTCTTCTTCTTAATCTAAGAATGAGAAAACTTTCATAAACAACTTCAAAAACCGAGAAAGGTCTAATTTATGAATAAGTAGAAAAATAAATAAAGAAGCAACTAGAAAATTTAATAAAGAAAACTTTAATAAAAGCAAGTAGAAAACTCAATGAAGATAATTTGAAGTTCTTTTCTACAAGTCTTTTCAATAATCACATAGTGAATGGAATAGGTTTTATCACTATGATAAATTGACAGGGTACTAGTATACTATCAATTAACACACCTAACCCTACAAATCCATATACAAAGAAATAAATCAAACATAATTTCAAAACATTACAATAGTATTAAAGAATAAAATCGAAAATTAAAAGGAACAAAATCACAACACATAATTCAAGGCATGAGTCGGAAAGAGAAAACTAAGGATAAAACTTAGTAAATACTTTAAACAATCTAATCTACAGTTCAAATAAAAACATAATAATTATCTAATGACTACAATTAGAGCATAATAAAAAAGCCAAAGAAACAAAACTGAAAACAAGTTTAAAAATAAACTAAGAACACTAAAGGTCAGATGGAAGGCTGAATAGCAGTCTGGAAGGAGGGTCCAAATGACAATCCAATCACACAGTCCGAATGAGAGGATGTATACAGAAAATAATAAAAATAGACCTAAATGAATTAATTATCAGCTGATTTTGTGCATATGAAAACAAAATGCATAAATGACAGAATTTAAACCTAATTAACTGTTAAAACAAGCAAAAGAGATTACTAATCTATGGGTATAAAAAGATTATTTCTATTATAAAAAAAAACAAATTGAAACATAGTTGAACTAATTTACAGTTTAAACAAAAAGTAGCAAAACTAATCTCTCACTATAAATCAGACCTAAGACTAACTAAGCTTTATCTATCTATAAATATAACATTAACCATTTAACTGAAAGGAAATACCGAAGGAAAGACTGAAAGGAAACTATATGTAATTAATTTTATAAACTAAAACTACATTAACAACACAGTGTAAATTATGTTAACTACGGCAAATACATGTTACAAAAAATAGAGAAATACATATAAACAAATTAAAACTAAAACTACTTATTTGTGATGAAGAGATAACAAAAACTCACATGGAAATAGAAACCATGAATTGTCGAGGGGCCCTCTCAGCAACCACGAGTAATGGCTAGAGAATGATTTCACACACAGTCATAAACAACAAGGCGTAGATATTTTATTAAAAGAAAGAACAAAGTTACAATCTTCTTCTCTTAAAACAGACTAACTATCTACCTAATGGATTGATCAACCCCCTATCTCTTTGTATGGAGGTGTTTATATACACACGGTTTTCAAGAGGTCGAGCAAGTCAAACCTTTAGTGGTCGACTGCTCTTCTAAATTTAATTAATCATAAAAGGAAATAACTGTTCATAGGCCAACTCATAGGCATATCCCTTCTTTGGTGTAAGTCTGGTTTTCTTCATTATGAACATGGCATGCAGGCTTCTCTTCAGTGTGAGTAGGGCATCGTGGTGGTGTAACTACTCCTCCTTTTGCATGACTGATGGAGTGGTGTTGGTGCAGAAAATGTACATGATGGGTCTTCCAGAACACAGGTTTTTCATCAGCATGTATGATGTGGCATGCAGCCCCTTCCTTAGCACAATTGATGGTGTGGTGTCAAATGGAGGTGAGCACAAAGTGGGCTTCCAAAACGTAGGTCATTCCATTCTTTAAAGAGCGCAGATTGGTAACAATTCATATTTTAAGCAGAGGAGGCCACAGCTGAGCCTTCTAGACTGGAGACGTTCCATCCTTTGAACGTGTGGATGACAAGCAGCGTGATGGTGATCATAGGCTGAGAGCCTCTTCAATCATCAAACGTGTGGGTAGCAGGCCATTTACAGAACTGTTTCAACATTAAATGCCTGAAATCAGTTATGGACAGCGTGCAAACTAATTAGCGATCTAGACATGAAACTCGAAGGTGAGCTGGATGACGAGTTGCATGATGAAATGGACAGTGGTTGCGCAAATTGGGCTGAACGGTGAGTTGAATGCTTTTTGTTTATAGATTCACCCAAACATACTACATAACCTGCAAACAAATACACATATTAATTAATATATCAAATATGCTTTAAATAATATAGATTTAAGTTAATAAAGTCCTAAAAATGATATTAATAACCAAAATTGAATAAACATTAAATTTGTTCTTACCTTATGCTAAATAATGATATACATGACATAAAATACACAAAAGATAGTAAAATATGCATTTAAATGTGTTATTTTAATGCCAAAAAATGATAACAAAATGAGGCTCAAAATACATTTTTTTGATAAGAGGACGACATACAAAGTATTACATTCTGGTTATTATTGGCCAAACATTTTTAAAGATGCTGCCAAAAATGTCAAAGGATGTGATAGTTGTCAAAGAATGGGTAGACCTATGTCATCTGATCAAATGCCTCTACAACCCCAAGTCATGATTGAACCCTTTGAGAAATGAGCTCTTGATTTTGTAGGACCAATTTCTCCCATGTCTCGTAAAAGGAAATATATATTAGTTTGCATGGACTATGTCACCAAATGGGTAGAAGCTAAAGCTTTATTTAGAGCTACAGATAAATCGATGGTAGAATTCATATATGAAGAAATATTCACCCGGTTTGGTGTACCTAGAGAAATTGTCATAGATTAGGGTACTCAATTTACTTCTAAATTAATGAAAGAACTTACTACGAAAAATGGCATCCGACATTGAAAATATTCACCTTATCACCCTTAGGCTATTGGTTAGGTAGAAACAACTAATAAAGTATTAGAATCCATTTTAACTAAAACCATTCACTTACATCATAAGGACTGGGAAGATAGACTCCCAGAGGCTTTATGGGCCTATAAGATAACATGGAGAAACACTACCGGACATACCCCCTATGAGATAGTGTATGGAAAACAAGTGCTTTTACCTATTGAATTTCAAGTTAAAACCTTTCGTATGGCAGCACAATTAGGCATGAATTTGGATAAAGCACAGAAACAACACATATTCCAGATTAATGAATTAGATGAGATTAGACAAGATGCACTCCAAAGAACCATGCTAATACAGAATCAACGAAAGACATGGCATGATAAATTTATTAAACAAAAGAAATTTAATATTGGAGATTGGGCACTACTATTCGACTCACAGTTTAAAATTTTTAAAGGAAAATTAACTACCCGTTGGATGGGTCCATACAAAGTAGTTACAGCTTTTGACAATGGGTCAGTAAAAATTAAAACAATTGATGGATCAGAAGTTTACTTTGTAGTAAATGGACATAGACTCAGACTTTATCATCAACCGACATCTAAATAGGATTTTATACATAATGTTTTGCAACAAAATGAAATGGAATTAGTTGAAGGGGATTTTATTCCTCCTCCTCCTAATCCTTGAAAAATATTTTTGGTTATTATCACTTGTATATATGTAAATATGTGCTTGTTTCTTTGAATAAATAAGAGTCATTTATAATAGGTTGTTTACACAAGACTCTTTTTCTTTTTATTATGTCTTTGTGAATAAATTGAATCATCTAACAAGTGGTTTTGTAGTATGATTACAAGTATTCTATCTATATAAGCAACTTATGAAGTATTACTTGGAAAAGGGAAGTATGATAAAATACTCATCAGGTATCTTAACCTTTCTTGGGGTACTTTTGAAATTTTCAGCTTATAGTGAAAATTAAAAAAATTATAATTCTCTATATATCATACTTAACCAGCTCTTCTATGATTCATATGGTTTTTGGTATTTTGATTCAGACATGTATATTTTTTATTTACTCTTTTTTAACAATTGCTTGATAGACCTAATTTCATTATCATATTTTTCACATTCTCATCTTACACCTATGGATTACTAGTTCATCTTATGCTTGTTGTCAAAACTTGTCTCTCAAGTATTTTGGTGATAATTCGAGAGTAAGTGGAATTTTTGTTTGTGGGGAACATTACTTTTCTTTTATGAAGAAGGACTATAAGGTTAAAGAAAAAATTTAGGTTATTCTCTTTTGACATGATCTATGGTTATGGCCAATATGAAGTTACTTATAAGTTTATTTTGAAAAAAATGAATTATGTGTTTAGCAGGACTTAACACGCTCTAGTACCAATCGGCTTCCATATATTTAATATCATTATACAAGGCAAACCCATCGGAGTACTGAACAGGCTTGCTGGCAGCAGGTCAATGCTAAGTTAAAAAAAAAAAATCAAAACACGGAAGCTCGATAAATGCAAGTAAACCCATCAGGATACTGAATAGGCTCGCTGGCAGTGGGACTATGCTTTCATGGTACCAAGGTAAACCCGTTGGGGTACTGAATAGGCCTGCTGGAAGTAGGGAAATACCTGGTAAAAGAGATCTGGTTAATGAACTACTACGCACATAGTTCATAAAACAATGATAATATGAAGATTTTTTTTTTAGAATTTATGAATAAACATGTTACGACCAATTGTTTAACATGTCATTTGAGAATGGTTGTAAGTTGGGCTTGACCCTTCCCATCTAATTCACCATATACCTAGAATGTCATTATCCTAGAAATGGGACCCATATCTATAAATCTCACATACTCTGGAGTACACTTAAATATTTTGTGATGACAGGATATCTCTCAAATGAGGCATTGATGACTAGTTTTTCCTGTGGCATTATTTTGGTTCAATTATTATCATTCACGCGATCTTTCTAAGCATTGTTATATTTTTCATGAATATACATCTCCGAATCATTTCTATTTACTAGTTATTTAGTTTTTCTCCTTTTCTTTCCAAAATAATCAACAGCGTGATAGAACTCTTTAATTTTTAATTTTTTTGGAACAATCAATTCTTCTCTCTTCTATGGCTTGAGGACACGCCATGTCTTTGGTTTGGGGGAATATAGATTTGGAAAAAATAGATTTTTTTTACTTTTCATGATTTTTTATCGATCTATTTATCTCTGACAAATGATAAGTGTTTTTCAAAATAATATAAGTAGTGAAATTTGATTATAGCATGAAGCATATTTTTACAGCAAAATCAATATGGAGAACTATATGAAGAATCAAAAGAAAGTCCAAATGAAATACCAAATGACGATCTGAATAAAATAGTGTAATATTATAGGACTCATAATTAAAATTTTCTAACCAATTTTTTTTTTTTTGGCAAATAATTTTTATCTTCATATGAACGCTCAAAAATTCTTCTTATCATTTCATTATTGATAATCCTATCCT
The DNA here is from genome assembly GCA_001517045.1 of Pseudotsuga menziesii. NCBI lineage: Eukaryota > Viridiplantae > Streptophyta > Pinopsida > Pinales > Pinaceae > Pseudotsuga > Pseudotsuga menziesii. The sequence goes on along the minus strand of LPNX010079366.1, from coordinate 108,827 downwards.
TTTACCCAATCGTGCATGTAAATTATTAATTGACTAATTCTCTTGATTATAAATGTGATTTATACTTTTCATGTCATATGTTCAACCTGTCCAAAGTTTTACTTTGGACATGGTTGAATTAGTTTTAAACCTCATGAATTTACTTACTTATGTATATGCCCGTTGTTGGCTCACGTTTCAAAATTCGCGATGATAGTGTGATCTGTTATCTTTCTTTTTGCTCAGTGGAACCTAACATTTCTTTGGTTTGGGGGAATGTTGATCCTAGAATTGTTATCATTTTTTACAATTAAATTACTCATTACATATGTTTTATTATCTTTCTGTATATTTTATGTCACGCAGATCACTATTCAGTTCAGGTATGTATGAATTTAAGGTTTATATGAAATCTATTTATTATTATCATTATTATGATTTTATTAATTAAAATTGACATTATTAAAGAACATTTGATTTATTAATTAATTTATATATTTGTTTACAGATTATATTATTTTTTTGGGACAAATTAATAGCAAAAACGCATTCAGCCTCCCTTGCACACAGCACGTCCAGCTCGACGTCCAACTTGTTACCCATCCCGGTGCACGAAACTCGTTGGTATTTTTCCAGATGTTGAAGCATGTTGTTGTAGACTGTATTCCTGAAGCGCGCCAACAAACAGACTTTTTGTTCGCCCTAGCGCGATGCCCAGCATATCTAGCTCATGGCCCAACTTGTTGTTCAGCTTTCTGTCTAGATCCCTAACCAGACTACGCGCTGTTGAGAATTAGTTTTGGGCATTTAAAATGTGAAACAACCTACAAAAAACCTATTGTCCACGCATCTGAGTGATGGAGCTTGTGTTCTAGATAATCTTCCATCTTGTAGCCTCCTTTGTTAACACCTTGCCTACTGATCACGCTTGAGTTGCTGTATTAACTCACGTTCTAGAAAACTTGTTGTGTGTTCTCATCTGTTCTCCACCAGTTCACATTTTCGCTGAAGAAGGAGCCGTGCGCCACCTATGAAGACCTGTTGTGCTCAAGAAGGATCCTGTGCATATGTTGTCCAGTGAAGAAGACCAGAACCGATCTGAAGAAGGGAAGATCCTATGCATTGGATTGCGATCTGTTATGTGCCTTTATAGTTGACTAAGTTTAGAGAGCATCCGAATACTAAAGGGTCGACTTTCTCATCTCAGTAAACTATTATATATATCAGCCTCTGTGTGAGAGCTCAGTTAGCTAGAGCAAGAATGTAAAAGAGTTAGAGAGAATTCACAGTTTATCAGTTCGTTCTTGAGTACATTGTATTTATGTTCCATCATCTGAATAAAGAGTTGTATGCTTTGCTATTGAAGATTGCATTTGAGTAGAAGTTAACCAGGCACCACCCCTGATTGTTGAGTGGGCCCCTCATCAACCAAAGGTTTTCTTTCTTTTCTTGTTTATTATTTTTTTTTTTTTGTAGTTAGTTTTATTTCCAATTAATTGTATTATTTCATTTGTTTTCTGTAATGCATTTTTATTTCCAAAATTAAGTAACTAGATTGCGCGCATAGTTTGCTTTTGAATCTATTTTCAGTCATTTTATTTCCAGTTTACTATTCATTTTATTTCCAAGCAAATAGATAGATTTATTTTGAATTTAGTTCTATTTATTTATTGTCTGTTATAAGTTATCAGTTATGCAATTTAAATTCTAGTTTGTTTATTAACATGCAATGTTTTCCTTATGTTTATGAATTTGTTTAAGGTTATGTAATTGTTGAATTTGCTTAATAAGTAGGTTTACTTATTATCTTTATGCATTAGATATGCATCTGCACGAATTCAGCTGAAGATGAGATCATTTAAGTTAATTTTTATTATTTTAGCTGTACAGACTGTCATTTGGAAAGCCTGTTTAAACTATCATTCAACCACCCCTTTTAGACCCATAGTTCAGTCTATCATTCAGCCCTTAGTTTCATTTTTAGTGTTTTTTTATGTATTTTGAGATTGTTTCTAGTTTTGATTTGTTAATGTTTGAATTATGCTTTGATTGAGATATTTAGATAATAGTTTTATTTAACATTGAAATTAAAGTTAGAGTGTTTTAGGTTATGTATTCAAGTTTTATTATTTTCTTTACTTCTTTTCACCTTGAATATGTGTTAAGTTGTCTTGTGTTTTGTTTCTGATTTCTTTACTCATATATTATTTTGTGTTTATGCCTTTAGATTAATTTATTCCTTTGCATGTAATTTCAGTATTGTATATGTTATCCTTAGTATGTTTTTAGGTTGTTCATTTTTCATTGTGTGATTCATGAAAGAGACTTGTAGGACATAATTCAAAGACACTCCTATTAGGTTTTATACTTGTTTCTTTCTATTTAATTTTCTTTATTAAGTTTTCTACTTGCTTATTAATTAGGTTTTCCTTGCATCTTAGTTTCCAGTTTAAACATTAGTTGTTAATAGTGTCATTTTCAGTTTAATAAATTATCAATTATTTAGTTTAATATTTTGTTCCGGTTTAATTAACTTAATAGTTGAATTCTTAGGAGTTTGACTCGGTTTTTCATTTTGAAAGATATTTCGATATTTTGTTTGTTAAAATATTTCCACGACACCATAAGAACCCCTCTACCTTCGCATATATTTTTTGTCAACTCTAATCCTACCAACCCCGGTCAATAATTAAAGATTAGGTGAATTAATTTAGACATTATAACACCCAACAGGTATGGATTTTTTTCATCAAGAATGTCGATTACTTAAAACTATGCATATATTCTTTTAAATCCTTTGAATTCTACAGGCACTTGAGTTAGTATACCAATTGATAGAACCTTAGATTGGTTCACAAGACTTAGTTGAATGGGAGACCAGTCCAGTCGTGGTTTATTCATGCTATCCCATGTTTTTCTTGTGAGTATGTTAACATCCAAGCCCAAATATGATATGATATAATCCATATCATAGTCTCATATCTATGCATTCATTCACAGTTCACTGCTTGTTTTTAATCTCTTCTTGATATAGTTAATTCTTTTTTTCAGGTCGCAGGTTAGCTGGAGTTTCTCCTATCAGTGATGTTAGCTCTGCAACATCATCTTTATCATTGATTAGTGCTAAACAACTTTTGAAAAATTCTTTAAGCATACTAACCTTTTTCATTGGTTTCTTCCTGAGTAACTGTTCAAATTGTTCGGGCATGGTATTGACTTTTCTAGATGTCGATGGTTGATTAGAATCAATAAACTATGGTTTCACATCCAAGAATACTTGTTTCTCCTTTAGGATATCTAGCAGAGCTTTCTTTTGTGTCATGGGCCTCATCTATGGTTTTCCATGTTATGTATTCTGGTCTGCACCTATCGCAACACCTCCTCTTGTAACGACATCTATGTGAGGTTGTCTTGACTAGACATCAATCATCTAAATGTTTTGGTTGGGGTTCATATTTTTATTCTACACTAGATTGGGATTTACGACAGTTTGAGCCTTCCCTTTCGCAATAAGTTGCGAACACTATTCAACAGTATGATCAAATGCTTTACAATAAGTACATGTTTTTGTTGGACTTTGGAAATCTTGAGAAAAATGTCCTAGTTTTCCATAGTTATAATATATGATATGGCCTCTTCCATGAACAAATACTCCTCCTCCTTGTTGTTGTCCTCATCCTCGAAAATTTCCACCTGGCCCTTTGTTGACGGTATTCTTGTTTTTGTGGATATTGATTTTGTTGGTATTGTGGCTAAGGATGCTATGATTGTTTCTATTACAGTGGTGGATATTAAGTAGGATGATACTGATTTTGTGCTCATTTAGCTTGCATTTTCTCATCATCTTTCATCAAGTAGTTATTTATCGTATTTTCCTGCAGCAACTGGAGTGCTCTCTAGTATTTTTCATCATGGCCTACTGATTTACAAACTTTACAATGCAAACTATATGGTGCACTTACAATCTTCTGTAAATACAGACATTCTTTGAACTTGTGGCCACTAGTCTAGAATATTCTACACCAAGGAATCCCTTGGGTGTTTATCAGGTTCGGCACTCCTACTGCGACGTAGTTAGTGTCGAGAAATTGTATTGATGGTGTTTGTCTGTTATACATCTTCTACACCATAGTTCTTCTTGAACTTCCTTGCCTCTGTTAATGTCCTGGAGATGCACTGTAAGGTTATCCAGTTGCAAATGAATTTGCATCATTCATGTGCCGCTGTCTCCAATCGGAGAGGATTATGGCTTCATTACTATCTACAGAGCTTATGTATTTGACACAATATTTTGTTTCATCAATGAGGTTCAGATGTGCGGAAATAAGGAGAAAATTAAACACTCCTTATATTGTACATTCGACATTTGGAAGCTTAGTTTGGACATTAATGTCTTAAATCTATGGTCAAAGTCCTGGACAGACTCTATTGGTAGCTTCTTAATTCATTTGATCTAAGTAATGCACCTAGATTCATACTTTGGCTTCCTAAACTCATCTATCATGCCCACTCAAATCTCGTCGAGCATTTTCTGGACAACTCCTATTGGCACTATGAAAAAATTCATGTACCAGTCACGCGCACGACCTCACAGAGTCGCGATCATCTGTGTTTTCTTGATATTCTAATCCTGAAATTGTTGCACAGTGCACATAAATTCACAAAGGAACCAATGTTTTTCTGGGTTCTCCAACCCATTTCCATTGAATATTGGTAACTTAGTGTCAGCTCCAACCATTGTATTTACTATTGGTACATTCAGAACAAAATTTTGGCTACCCAGACTCCCTTGTCTGCTATTTACAACATTAGTACTATTTGTATTTACACATGCACTTGGAGATAAGTCTCTAGATATTACCTATAGTGATGTGTGCAGTGTTGTAGGTGAGTTGTAACCACGTTCTCGATATGGAGCTTTAGTTGACTCTTCTAATTCTTTGTCTCCTTCAAATATTGGTTGATATTCTTCTTCTTCGTCGCAATACCCTTTGTTTAAGTAAAGCACAAGTTCGTATCCTTTTTCTTCTATGTTCATGCTACAACTCCCTCTTCCTAACAAATTCTTTCTTTGCTTGCCGGATCTAAATATTCTTCTACTTCTTAAACAACCAGAGTCTAGTTCAGTTCCACTATCTTCTGGGAACATATCAATTCAAGGTGCATCATTTTTCACAGAGTTATGTTGCGAGACACCCAGTATCTTTGTACATAGTCTTGTCACATTCACATAATTCATTTTTCATAGCCAAACAATTTTATCGATGTCTATAAAGATGACATATATCTACCATGTGGTCATTGAAAAAAAAAATCTCTCTACCTCACTAAATGAGGTTATTGTGTCAACAACAAACTCAGTAATGTATCCCTCCAAGATACTGTCTATCCAAAAATCCACATCCCTCAACATAGGGTTTCTTACTCCTTCTATTCTCTAAATCAACTAAGGATTCCACTCCTTCGGTTCTCTTCCTTGTAAATTTATTTGTTGGGTTTCCAACTTAGAAAACCACTAATGCAACACAATGGGAAACTCAAAAAATAAAATATCATGGATGTTCGTATAGATGTACCGGCCCAACCACCATTAGAGGAAATTTGAGATCTAAAATGGGCCTCCTAAGGAAAATAATAAAATAATAGTTATTAATTTTGGAGGAAGAATGAAAAAAACTACTTTTTTGTTCGTATTTTTGACATATCTCCCTGTGTTTTTACTCAAATTCCAAGTGGAAGAGCTCGTTTGATGCAGAATTTAAATCTGCATCCAATGAGTACCCACATTGCATACTTTTGACAAACCCCTCTACCCCAAAAACAATAAATACCTAAAAAAAGGTGATGATGATGTCATACCTGAACCACGTTTTCACAGTTGGGTGGGGGAATTTTTGGTACCTTGGCCCCTTACTAAGGATCTCAACAAAGTCTATGGGTGGATTATTTATGTGCACTGTGAATAGTTAAACCGTGACCCAACTTACTATTATGCAACTTATTATATCAACAATCTTTATGTAGCATTATCGTATTTTACTAATAAAATGCGACTAATATGCATCTATTCATTATAACCTAATCTATAATAATCCATTCAATGCAACATTTATGCAGATAACTCAAACACATGCACCATTCACACATACACACAGAATATAATGTGGAAACCCATCCAGGAAAAAACCATAAATGTGCTCTTCATCTGGCATGAGGAAATATATGCACCTTTCATCTTCATCCTAAGATGCAGACTCTGTTATATCTCTTCTTCTTCATTGTTACAAACTCTTCCTTCCTCTCATGCTCTATGATATTCTCTATGCTCTCTTCCCACTTTTCTCTACTAATGATCCACACAAATCCTGGATCAACTCAACCTCTCCTACTCTTTTGCATACTCATCTACAGATTCTTCAACTCATGTGCACTCAATAATACTAATAGACGAAAATATGGAGCCAACAACCGAGAAGCTAACATTAGTGAACCCCACAATAGAGAAGCTAACCTGCATTAAGCATGGGTTTCTTCTTTTATAGACTCATTACAGACTCATTACAGACTTTTGTTATGTCACTTTCTCACCCGACTTCATATATCTAGCCAACAAGTTTTCTTTCCTATTCTAGTAACACCTAACGGGAGGCACTAACGACCTAACTTACAAAGATACATTCATACGTGTGGTTTCCACCAGATCTAGATGAACTCGTACCCACAATATTTAAGGCTTTTCAGTTTCTAATCATTGTTCCTTAATGTCATTATCCATCTGTTATGCTACTTGCATGCCTTTGGATACTATTATTATGTCACTCATTCCCTTGTCGCACTCCTTCCTTTTTTTGTGGCTTCCTCTTCTGGTGTAACTTCCTCTTTTGTTGCACCTCTTCCTTCTTCTTCCTTTCACTAATTCTGTTGCAACTTCCTTTCTCTTATTCTTTAGCTCTTCTCCATACTTAGGCGGAATTCTAAGTGAATTCTACCTTTCTGTCCATAGGCCCAAAACCATCCGTCCATTGCCTTCCTATTTTCATTGATTCTCCTTGACTTGTAACTTGACTAGTGAAATCTTGGATTTCCCCCACCCTCACCTCTATGTTGGAATAGGTCTCCATGTATAAATTTGTGACTCAGTGTTGGTTTATGTGATTTTTGTCATAGGGAATGTCTACCTCTAGGTATTGAACACAAGTAGTCCTACCAAAGAAAGTGTTTTTAAAAACTAAGGAATCAGAGCTTTAAGTTGTTCTAAATGGATGCCCTACCACCAAAATAAAAGTGTGTTTAGACACTACTAGAAATAAAAATAAAACTATCTAGTGGCCAAGAGATGAGCACTCATCCATTGTATGGTGTAAGGCTCATTTATCCCCACAAGATATCAGGGTGAGGCAAGCCCCTCAAGGGTGGGCCTTAGTCATTTTCTATAATCCCGGAAGGTTTTCCAGGGAACCTCCTCTTAAAGGATCAAAAGTTATCAATGAAAAATAAATTTGATGGCTAGAGGATGAGCACTCATTCTTTGTATAATGCACGACTCACTTTCCCCCACATGGTAATAGGGAGATATTCGCCCAAGAAGGTCATGTCTTTGTCATTATCTAGAAACCCAGAAGGATTACCAGGGCACTTACCTTTAGAGGTAAACTAGTGAAATAAATGTTTAGCAAATAAAGTATTAAAAAGGTTTCTTGTCTAGAGTCTAGTGGATTTTTCTCATCATTCCACCCATTTGTGAGACACCACCATGCCCTGTTGGTCACCTAGTCCCACTTATGTGTTGTGTGGATCCCATTGTCTTTTAGCCTATGTGCTTACAGTGTTGAGTCATAAAGTCATCCCTTGGGCTTACCTGTTGTCATTGATCCCTTCACCCTTGACTAGCAAAAGGTCTAAATCTATAAATGAGTATACACTAGAGGTTCTTGTTTTGAAGCAACTAATCATTTTGATTTGGATTATTATATATGTATTGTGCTTATACTTGCCAACAAAATATAATCATACTAGAGTGTCACTTCTAGAATAGATAATTGAGCATGCATGTCTACTTGTACTTTGAATCATCAGAGTTTGGTACTTGGGTCATCATTTGATCAGTTTTGACTTGGACAACACACTGTTGGCTAGGCCATGAGAAGGATCCAAGATGAGTTATAGATATATGTATATGGTTGATTATTATTTATGTTATACGAGTGTCCATTTTACATATTCATACTTCATATGGTGATTTGTTATGATGGCTTGTATTATTTTCATGATTATCAACATTTACAGGCTTTATTATTATTATTGCTCTGACATTTAAGGGACCTCTGATGTAACTTTGAGATAGACATATGGTATATGAGTACTCATTCCTAGTTGATTGGGAATTATGAGTCCATTGGTACAGTTGGTTTTTAGTTTCAGGAAGTTACATGACATATATGTGTCTCTTGGCTTGTTTGTAGTAGTTTTTCCTCGGTAAAACGAAAATAAAACACAATGACGAAAAAATTAAGTGCTCCTAGGGCACTAAAGGGATTATTGGGGTGAAACTAGCCATTTGTACCATACTACCATGGTCCCAGATCCATCCGTGTAGTTATTTGATGTTAGTTTTTGGTCCTTGGTGAGATATGGATTGGTTTATGTTCCCAAGGCAACATTTTAATAATTAAAAATGGCTAATGAGGAAATCAATTTGGGAAATTGAGGAAAAGGATTGGCATACAATTGGTCTGAGGCACATTGTTTGGGTTACCTTGATCATCCTACATCAAATTCACTTCACTCCAGGTCCACACATCCTTGATTTATGCATTTTGAGGGTATTTTGATGTATTTTGAGGGAGATCTCCTAGTGATTTTCATCAGTCCTTTATATAGTTTTCCACCACACCTTGTTATTGTGCCATGGGGCAATGCTATTTAAGGACAAAAATAACCTCCTAGCCCCACCATGTGCTACTTTGTGGTCATTAGTCATATTTTATGTTGTGTGCTCCTCATCGAGAATTTCTAGTGATGTGCCCCATTATATTTTTGAGTTGATCCATGTGAGATGTATCTAGCTAATATTATCCATATATTAAGATGGTTTTTATATTATGATGTTGAACCTTTATATTTTTAGATCTTGGTATTATGTACTTGACAAATCTATATATTGAGATGCTCTCTCATTTGTAAAGGGACTTTCGGCTCTCAAAACTATGGATTAATAAAATATGTTTCATAAATTATTGGAAGCTTTGTTGAATTTCTTGTATGGATATTGGAACATATTGTTCTCTCTATAATTCTTGCGTATCTATGCATTTCTAATATTTTTCAGGTTGCCATCCATCTGGTGAAGGTAGCGTTTGGGTAGGGGTGCTATTGTGACTTAGCTCCATATTGTACTCTCAAATCACCATTAGTTCAGGGATTATCTTTATTGTGTCTTATGGACATCTTGATGTTCTTTCATTCATATTTCTTCATCATTTCATCCATTCTTCGATAAATTGATTCTCATAGCAGATCTCTTTTGCAAGAGGAGGACACTCTTGAGATCTAAAGAGGAGGTAGTGATTTCACTTGGAGAGGCATAGAAAATGCTCGTAATTTATCAGAAAGGAAATATCATTGTCATAAATGGTTAAAGTATTTCCATGTATGTCTGCATATATTTTATTTTTCTAGGCTTTGATCTGATTATCACAACCAAACCCTGTTTTCTTAAAACCCTATTTTTGTAGATATGATAGACCCGATGAGTTTTTTATGACGGCCATCAAATCCAACTTGGAGATAAATGAATAAACTCTAGATATAAACATTCATGTTAATTGGACTCCAATTGCCTTGGGATATAACACAAGTCATTCTAGGTGGGGGGGGCTCTTTGTGTGGGTGGTCTCTTCTTCATATCTATCAAATGGGTATGATTGGACCCGCCTTAAAATCATGGATCCAATCCTCAAGCGTCCCAATCTAGTCATCTCATGCCTTGATATACCCTTTTGGGTCCACTTTGTCTAGTTATGTTAAAACCCTAGGTGGGTCTCTTTAGGGTCTTTAGTCATTTGGCTAGATCTCACTAGATCTACTTCCTTAAACTATTTGTGGTACAATCTCAATCAATTTGGGTTATTTCCTACCTTTAATAAGCTTCTCCAACTTTTCCCTAACATATAAACCAAACTCATTTCATAAATATAGTATTATTCACTGATTATCTCTCCTATTTTATCTATTTCCAAACCCTAGGAGTGCCTTGAGTAGGTTCACTAGCCCTCTTAGTCTAGTAGGGTACCCCCCTTGATCATTCTTTGGATTTATCTAAAGCAACAAGAGCTCATCCATTGTGACAAATACCCTTTATCCATAGTGGACGAGGCCCTTGCGGTGTCACCAGTGAGCTACCTTACCTCTTGTTGCTGCCTTTTCACACACCTGGATCACATGGCAGAAATATTCAAGCCACTCAGTGTGTCCTTGGGGGCAAGTCTCGAGTCAAGGCTATCACCTTGTTCTTGACTCCTCCGTTTAGGCTCAACTCCTAACGAAGCCAAGGGGGGTAGACCCTATTAAGTTACTAAGGATGAATTCTTAGTGGGGTGATGTTAAACTGAATCAGTTACTTAGGAGTTTGAATATTTTAACTATAAACAATTAAAGATGACAAGATACGAAGATAACACACGAAAGCACAAAGCTGATAAACAATATATATATGAAGCAAAAATGACCAGTGCCTTAATAATGGAGTCAAATCAAAGAGATCAGTGTGATTGCATGTGTTTGGAGTGAATGTTTTGCGATTGCATCTTGGTATGTTTTAAGTTAAAATTGAAGTATGAATTGATTGAATTAGGCTAAAGGGGGACTCCAGATATACCTGAGAGTACTTGGAGTATGTCCAAAACAAATCCTATACGGCTACCCGCAAGGAATATGTGGGATGAAATGGAGTCTCTGGGGCTGTGTTCGTAATGCACCCATTAGGGTGTGACAGAGATCGGCGCCCCGAGGTCACTTTTCAGTAGGTTCCCGCTTCCTTTGGGTATTTTGCCACCGTAAAGGTTTGATCGAGGTGTTGGATTTTCACCTGATGGTTTGTTAATTGGGGAGGGTGAGTCCTAATTATGCTATTCACCCAAGTGCTTTTGATATAGCTTGACTTATCGAACGAACCGCAGCCAAGTGCAGAGCATACACACTGGAGTCTTGTAAATTTTAATAAGTTGTTAAGAGATGTGTTCTTGTTTAAAAGAAAAGCCTCCAAGAACCTCTTTCGATCCAAGTGGATCTCAATTGGGGAATCAAGGAGGGGTTAATTTTAAAGCTGATGATAAACAAAAGATGAGAAAATAACACAACTACACAAATGCGGTTTTCTGATTAATCCTACCACGAATCTCTTTCCCCTTGCGGGTCACTCGGGAAATCGTGGGGTAAGTATTATGATTACTTTTGAAAATAAGATATGGAATATGGAATTAAAAACAAGATAAAATATACTACCCTACCAATCAGATAAATTCTAGTAAAAGGAAATAAGCATAAAAAGACGAAAAAGGCACCGACGCGAATCCCCCTAGGGGGGATGGGGAATGGGATCGAAAGAGCCTATTCAAAGGATGATTTTATTACAGAGGTTACAATATAAAAGCACTGATAAAACAGAGCTTTCCTGGTCCTTATACAGGCTGAAACTAAGATATTACAGTTTATGCAAAACAATTACAAATTATGTGACAAAAGAGAGCCCCCTGGGGGGATTTGAGCGCTCCAAAAGCCACTTTGGACAGCAGCTTATTTTCTTCTCTGTCATACCTGATAAATGACAATGAGTGAATTAGAATAAAAAATGCCCCAAATCACTTTAAGAGTTCCTTTGGGTCAGCCTACTTTATCTCAAAAATTTATGAAATTAAACTAGCTAAACCGACAAAAAAGGAACCAAGGAAAGCAAGATTTCCTTGGGATCTTGGCTTGCTGTTTGTGCAGCCAATTAAAATCACTGATATTGCAGAATATTGAAATTATTGAACAGCAAATGAAACTACCTTAACAGCAAGCTATGATTTTTTCAATAAACTACTTGCGAAACTAAGGCAATTTTAGCTAGATCTCTTGAAATTGAACTTTATGTGCACAATGAAAATAATATCTAGAAAATTGAAGGGATATTGATAATTAGATCTATGTATTCTTTTC